>CM040244.1:240654376-241005018 GCA_022545495.1 Chrysanthemum lavandulifolium | reverse complement strand
TATTGTTACCTTGGTTACGGCGATCATTTCCATTCTTACCGCTGACTCTGCTTATCACGACTCCTCGCCTCGGGCGCCTAGAGTCAACATTCCTTCTGACCGACCCGCCGATCGTAACTCCTATCCACTTGACCCTCGAATCATAACTCCTACAATTTCCTTATAATCATTACTTTGAGTCTACCTTGAATCCGATCACCATCGCGGTTCACGCTTGTTGGAACACGAAACCTCATGAAAGATCTCAATGTTACGAGCTGCGTCATTGCGGTCGACATTCTCATACTCAATATTAGCGGTCGGTCCAACACCCACTTCTTCGGTCCCACTTGAAGTGCTTAGCTTAGCGCCTACCATCTCCGACAATCGTTCCCACAAACTTACCAACCTCATAAACCTACTCATGTACTCATTGGAATTCTCATGATCAAGTGGTAGATTGCACGATAATCCTCCATACCTTTCTTTGCTTTCGGCGATCGGGGAAAACGGTTATAGAAAATCGTCCAAAACTCGGTCCGGTACAAGTAACAATGACAAAAGCATCTCCTCCTCTTGCTTGTTTGAGTGCCTTCCACCAATTCAAAGCATCACCTTCCAACTTAAATGCGATGACGAGTCTTAAACTCGTCTCCGCAAGCAATACTTCAAACGACTTCTCAATATGGTGATCCGGTCCTCGACCTCGGTGGGAATGGCAGCGGTGCTAAACGAAAGGGCTTGAGCTTCGAAACGCTCGAGCCAAGTGTGAATGCACATGGGTTGATTTCCTCCACACCCTACCGAAGCACGATCGATTACGAATGTTGTTGATCACTGTTCCATCATCTCGGTGTGTAAGACCTGTGGAAAAGAGTGTTGAGGCATTAGCAATCGCGGCATCAATGTTAGTAGCATCATCGTCTCCATCCGCGCTACGGTAGTACAAGTTCGAACCATCGAGCGATATTCAAACGATTAGCAAAATGAACAAAGGTGAGATACTGAAATGGAAGTACTGAGTAGGAATCCTAAAGTCTACCCAAATCCTCACAGTCATAGCCTAAGCTCTAAGGGTCTCAAAACCTAGGCTCCATATGTCACGTGTCCGACTACAAGTCGTAAACAGGGCTCGATGCCATAAATTGTAACGCCAGATTCGACAAGGGTAAAGGAATCACAAATAATGGTGTCATATCAAGCAAACACAAATATCAAAAGAAGTCTTAGCATAAATCTGAAATAATTCAAATCAAAATGACTTCAATACATAGGTCCAATGGAAAAATAAACTCAATAAAATATACAAAATAGTAAAGTCTTAAATGGCATCATAAAATCAAAGCTAGATATCTCTAAGGTAAGTCCACTCAAGACTCATCCCAAAGAAAACCCGCTCAATGCTTAGATACCGCGTGGAAGAAAAGAAATGCGTTTGAGCTTCAAAAGCCCAGTGAGCGGATATACAAGCAAAGCGAAATGAAACGAAAGCGAATCACGGAATATAGTGAGCGAAGATAGCAAAATCATAATCATTATCAAAGTATAAATCGAATTATCGAATAAGTTTTATAGTTAACTACCTCGAGCCCGAAACAAATATCGGATCATAATCATATTCATATTCACACAAGCGACATTTGTAGGGAGACCTACCGAGTTATGAAGGGCGTGCATGCATGACATCAATCATCGAGATAACATATAACATATAACAAATAACGGATAAGGGATCTAGGATGCATCCATCGCCCCAAACATATATTGGTCACGTAATATAACTCGAGCTCATAAAGATATGAGATAAGGGGCGTGGCGAACTTCACTCTCGCCTAGAGTCATGTCGAAGTGCATTCGACACGGACATGAAACCCCATGACTAGTTAATATTTGGCTCGGGTGTCAAACTATCTTAGGTCAAAATTAGAATGTCAAAACCGACACAGATCATACTTTATCGAGAAGATTAATCCTATTTTCAAAATCAAAGTTTTCATATCATATAGTTCAAAATCGGATGTTTCATAATTCGTAAATCAAAGTTCAAATAAGCAACAGACTCGAACAAACAAAATGGGTTCATAGCAAAGGCTTAGAAACCCTAATATAAAAGCTAACGAAAAGCGTTATAAGGAACCTTTCTTGAAAAGGTCGAATATCATACTTATTCCAAAGCAAATGATCGAAAATCTACGGAAAGCAAAGGATTACTCCTTCTTCACGGAACCTATACACATTAACGGTCGTACATGTTATTTATGATTCCATAATTGTCGAAATGATCCTTTAATGTTTGGTGTTTATACTTAGTGTATTCAGTGATCTTCAGTACTTTAGGGTTTTATGATAATTGAGACTTAAGTGTTTTATAATTAATATCGTAGATTAGGGTTCATTATGTCATTTATTAAAGTGTAGGGTTAAATGTGAAAATAGTTTAGCGTCATAACTCACATGAAATAATGAATTATTATACTTAGCTTCAAACCCTAATCGACTCTCAATTATGTTCTAGGGTTTTCTCATTCTTTAATATCACATTAATGCTTAATTACTTTATATGTTACGTCATTTAATGACTCATTACTCTTGTTATTTACTCGACACATTCATGTCTTAACCATATGTTACTTATATATATGTTATCGTCAACTTTTATACCCATGCATGTTTATGATTTCATGTGACACCTGAGTTACTTATTACTCCGATTAATTACACATTTACACACATGCACAATAGTTTTGAATAGATATGACCCGCATTTCGTTTACCTATCGACAAGCTCACTTGACTAATAATAACGCACGCATGGTTCACAAACCATTTAGGGTTCGGCATGCATGGTTAGGTTCGCACTTCAAACTAGGGTTTAGGTTTACATGATCCCACTGCGTTTAATACATGTTCAAAACTCTTATATGGTTCGGTTTATCTTATAGGGTTCGGCCTCCATGTTTTACGCAATACCTTAACTCTCTACGTACTTTACATATTCAAGTTCACATTTATATAAGGTCCGATTCATTTACATATGGTTCGGTGTATATATAGCTTCGACATGCCTATGATCAGATTCACAAAACATATTCAATACATATTCTCAATTGTTTATAAGGTTCAAGTCATTATGTTGTTTGGTTTCATATGGTTCTTCCACAAAAGAAAAACACAAGATCGACTAAACAAAGCGTATACAACATATATTAACGTAAGGTGTAGCAAAAGAAGGCGAGTAGAAGCGTTTATACCTTAGCTTGTTGGAAACAAAGCTCTCGACACCAGGTGGATTGGTTCGGCCGAATAGGAAGAGAAAAGAAAAGAGAGGCAAACAAAACTATGGTTTCAATTTTGTGTAAATGTATTGTGTATATAGCTAGTAACATTTTCGGTTGGGGCTTTGAGTGGTGTGTATGGGCTTCGGCCTCTTGGGTCCAACCGAAACAAAACAACGCCCACCTTGGGCTCTCTTGGCTCTCGGTGACGAAGAAACGAGCCCAGTGGTTTCCCAAATAACGAATAAAAACAAAATATACTGTAACTTAATATGTATCTTATTAATTTGCTATTTCTCATTTATATGTAAGATAGAAGTGCTTGATGTTTTTTCAATAGCCAATATCAAGAGGAGAAAAAACCAAGTTTCATGTTTACCGCAACAAAATGTATCTGGGACGCATTTCGTTCATACGTTTTTGTTTTTGTTTAATACAGTTTGAATTTTCTATTTTAGCATGATCATGGATGATGATAAAAAGTTAAAAACAATATAACTTTCACAGCATGAGATTACAAAATTAAAGCTCAGATTCATTAATCCTCCAGCATATCAGTATATACATATATGGATATCAAAGTCAAAAAGATTAAATGCAAACAAAATATTAATATTCAGATCCATCCATCCAACTATTAAGTGTCGCAATGAATCCTCAGTATAATTTATGAGAATGAGACTGATCAGAGGATGATTCAGTTTCGTATATCGTGGACAAGCGAAGCCTAAAGGACCGAACAGCCAACCGAGCTTTCCTCGATGAATATCTTTGCATTTTCCTGATTGAACCTGATCTCGACACTCCTAAGCTCGAAGACGATTGTTGTTGCTTTTGATCCAACATTAAACGAGCCGCTTCCTCGTCAATGATCACATTAATCTTACTCGTTTCCATCACCACAAAAGGAGATATCTTTGATTTCTTCTTATAACTATTACTCCTTTTCTGAACAACTCCTTTAGATTTCAAAGAAGAAGATGTTTTGGAATTAAGGGCGACGCTGGCCTTGACGGCCAGCGCGGCCATTTCAGAGGCACTAAGACGATCACAAAGTTTAGAAATCGGTAATACAAAATAAATCTGACCAGCATCAAGCTCGTGTTGGGCATCCAACGCGCGTATATGCTGGTCATAAGACAAATTATCAGAATTACATACAAAAAAAGAAGTTGAAGAAGCCTCCATTTGATCAAGAACCTCAGAAACAAAGACAGGAGTAGAATATGGCCGTAAATCGCCTTTTGGCGATATGACAAAGGCCGAATTGTTAGACGATCTTACGGTAACAGAATCGCCACCAACGGAAGACAAACAACCACCCATGAATTGATTTATTGGTCGACGTAGTTAGAAAGAGATCGAGAGCGAATGAAAAGAAAAGTGTGTTTTGGTGTGTATATGGGAGAAAAATATGAAAGTCGTGTGTAAGGAAGGGGTATATGTAGACACATAGAGTCGCTTTTTATGAATTGACCAAATATTATTCAATATATATATATCTATATATTTGGATAGAAGTTACTTTATTTGTTGATGCTTAATAAGCACTGACGCGTGAATATAAAAAGGGGCGTTGAATATTTGTTACTCGTGAGAGGCTTGGTCATCAAGTTAGTGCTTTTGAACTTTCCTTAAATTTATTTTCTACTTTTAACTCACGGCATCCTATTCTTTTGCAAGATATCACTCTTGACTATTTGCTTATTCTGTTTCTATCTTATATATTTTAACTTATCGCTATAGTTGACCATACATGTCTACGTATTATTTTATTAAGCTATCTATAACAACATCGTCAAATAACCTTTAATTTATATGTATTATTTTATTAAGCTATATATAACAATATCGTTAAATAACTTAACCTTTATAAGTTTTCATATGTCAGTAGCAATTAAGCATCATTTAAGAGGTAAATATACACGATTCGCAGTTTACTTCTAAAAAGTATCTGTAGATATGTTCCTTTTTTTTCTTAGGTATTAACTTATTTTGCACTTTATAAAGGTACATATACAACTAAGTTACCAAATAATTTTTTTTACAAAACATACAACTATTGCTAAACGTATCCTAGCTCAATCGTCAATTACAATGACGGTCTTAGGAAACTGCCGATAGTCCTATATCCTAGGACCACAATCATGAACTAATACTCGCAATGAGATTTATCAGAACCACAAGAAAAAGGAAGGAAAGAAGAAGAGCGAGACGTTATGTCCTTATCGAAGACATTTGCATAACTTTATAATATTGAAATAAATTGACGTTTAATAGTGCTTTTAAATATTTCAGAACATAGCTGTTAAATATTTACTCCTTTTCCAACTGCTATTTGTTAGAACGTGACAAACTATGTACAAAAAGTTTTTGTTATATCTAGCTAGATAGTATGTATTTTTTTAATTAACTTACCGATTTTGTTGATGTTGCAAAATTAAACTATCCAGAAAAAAGGTTTAGATATTATTAAGTGGCATTAACAAGATGACAAGTTGGTAAATTGAAGTCAATGTTGATCTAAAAAGAGAGGAAGCATCACGGATAGATCAATACTGCACACGGTTTTTTGATGCTGTTGATAAAGGTAACAAGTAGTGGAGCATTACAGCCTGTTATATCGGAGTAATCAGTATGTCTCTAATTACGCCACCTTCATGTTTCTTGATCTTTTTATATATCTTCCTGTCGCTATCATTTTCATGTTTTATTAGTCCACTACTATAAAATACATATAGTCCCAATGTGCTTTGGACGGTTTGTGGTGGAGGGAAAATTGGGGTGAGAGATAGGCTGTATCTGTCGAATCAATTAGAATCAATATTTTGGACCGACCGTATCCAACATGTCTTCTATTGCATAAAAATAGGTGGCCGTTTATTTTACTTCATTAATTCACCATACACTTCATCTAACATTTTCATTTTTAATTTTCTTCTTTTATATATTTGGACCCACGTCCTTTTGGATTTTAGTTTCAATTTTATCGAATAAATATTTGGTGGCCGTTCCATGTAATATATATAAGTCTGTAATCGAAGCCAAAGTAGATAAAGAGGGTCCTTGGCTGAGCGAAATATATATACCGAAATTTGCATTATACTTACTTTTTGTCATATTATTAGAAGTATCATTTATTTATAAGTAGAGTAATTTTACATACGAAGATTTTCTCATATATTAAAGGGCTCATCCTGACCTTTCATTTAAAAAAATAAATTGTTGTAATTAAAAACATTTTAATAATTCACCTATTTTTTATAATTTTAATATATTTCTTAAAACGTTAATCGTTAAGCGTAAATAATTACACAATCGCGACGAGCATTTCATTATTTTTCTATAGATGAGCACATTGATATACTTTTGACAAAAACAAAAAATTCATTTTTTTCACGTTTTTTCGTTTTTTTTTTTTCATTACTGAAATTTGCATGAAAAATCATATGTGATTAAATATTAATTTGAATATTCTAATAATATCACATGTGATATTAATGTTAAATCACATATGATATATAATATCACATGTGATATTAGTTTTAAATCACATATGATATTACATATTATATGTGATATTATTAGAATTTTCAATTTATTGTTTAATCACTTGTGATTTTTTCACGCAAATTCGTTGACAAAAGGTGAAAACTCGAAAAAAAGTTTTTGTCGAAAGTATATCAAAGTGTCTATCTATGAAGATATATAAATCGTCGTCGTAATTATATTTTTTTCGCTAACGATTAACGCTTGAAGATATTAATATTTGAAAAAAAGATGAAAGTGAGTTTTTAAATTGTTGGGATTAATCTCATCTATTTAATCAAATAAAAATGGAGGGTGGAGATATGTTAGAGAGAGAGAGAGAGATATGGGAGGAAACATCTTAGGGGAAGGTGTGCGTGGTGATGGAGCTCAAGCTCTTCATTATCGGCACCTTGGCGTTACATCAAGATCCCACCTCCACAACCATAACAAACCCCCCGCCTTCACTCATAACAAACCTCAATGATAACGCTACACGCTGCTCGGTCAAGGAAACTTCCCTCTTGACAAGTTTTATAACACCGCAGCGGTGAACCTAATCGTTGTAGTGTAGTAATTAGGGTAAGCCGCGGTATTGATATCGTTCTGGGAATAGGAATGCTAGTAAGGAGTTACTACGTTAAGGTTAAGGTTGAGAATATTATTTTTATCTTTTATATTTTATGAAATGGAAAGGTACGATTCTCGGGCATTGGATTTGGGGGTTGGTATTTCTCCGACACTCTACTATTATCTAATTATCTAAACTAAGGTTGTGAGAGTCTATGTCTAATTAATGTGTGCTCGTATGATAGTTTAAAGATGTGTTTACTTTGTATTACTCCTTAATTATCTCCTATTGATGGTTGAGTGTCGCGTCTTATTCTAGTTGCGTTGTGTGTCTAAAGTTGTAGGGTGTGCTTTCTCCCTAACTCTTTGAACTTACCAAAGGGTCTTGTCTACAAACCCACTAGGATTATAAACTCCTACCTAAGGCGCTCTTTGGATGGTTTAGCCTACAACTACTCGTAATTATATTCTAAGGTTCACAAAGATGAATCAAGCATTAAGTGCAACGAATGACCTATCGCATTACTAGATCATTAATCAACTAAGATAAACAACCAATCAATATTCAATAATTAAGTTTGATACTTCCTAAGCAAACACACAAATAAATTAGCGGACATGGAGAACATGCTGCATACACACAAATAATCAAAGACATAATTGAATTAATGAAGTAAAGACTTATCTTGATGTAAGATGGGTTTAAAACCCTAAAATCTTGTACAAGACACCTTAGGTTCGGTTTAGGTTTTACTCCAAAGACTCTCCACAAAGGCGAAAATTCGGATTCTATATATAAGATTACAATTGCGACGGCCGCACCTTATGTTTAGTGACGTCGTGTCGCCGCTCATTGGGTTTCGTCTTGGCACGTTAACCTTGCGGACGGCGTCACCTATGTCCGTGGCGAAGTCCTCTTGACTCGGCGTCGTGCGGATTGCATCTAGGCGTGCGAGTAGCGACGGCCTACTCTTTCACAACTAGACGCTCGCCTCTTGAAAATACAAGTTTTAGGTTACGGCGTCGCGTAATTTTGGGACGGCCACAATGTAGCACTGGCCGACGCCGCGCTTCTACTTTCAAAGAATCGTGAGTGTCTCGATTTTGACTTTGGCCATTTCTTCATATATTCGCGCTTTTCGTCCAAATAAGTGCCATTCCAAAGATTTTGCCTTCACGAGACCTAAAAATGAAAAGGAACGATATTAAGCAATAACGGATACAAAGTGATCAAATAAGGACGTAAGCGACCCTCAAAATGGTACCTTTTAAACCTTATCACTCAACCTCTTCATTTGGGCCCCACCACTACCACTTTATTTTATTTATTCAATTTTTCAAATACACTTAATTTACTTCATTCAAAATAACCACCTATCTTCACTTTATATTCAAAAGTCAAATTTGCATTTTTTCTTCCTTTTATGTTGTCGAGACACAGGACCATTGTACCTTCATTTTCATTTTTCTTCCACAAAACCAAGTTACAATGGTGTTCTTTAATTAAAGGATAATTTGGTTCTTTGGTTCTAGTGATTCTTGGTTAGTAATCTTGGTGATCTTGGTGTTCTTGGGTATACCTGGAAATCAATTGGTGAATTTGATGTTCTTGGTTTTCTCCTAAATCGATCCATACAACAAATCCTTGTAAGGTTTCTTTTAATCTTGGTGATGGTGTCAGAAGTTTGAGCTCGTCGTCAGGATGGCGAAGTGGTTCACGGCGAACGACTCGCGAAGGGTCCGGCAGGCGGTGCCAGCGCGAAGGCCACGGGGTGACCGGAGAGCCCACGGCGAGCCATACCTTCCGCTCTTAGCGTATGAAATGAAATGAAATATATTTTGCATAAAGTATTTCAACCAAGTGTAAATGAAGGCATTACATGGGTATATATAGGCGCATGTGTTAGGGCAACACAGGCTTCTAGAAACTAGCTAAAGGCCAATAGGCTTACTTCATAGACCTAAACATAAGAATAAACATATAAGCCTTAACAACCTATTACATATAATGAATGACCGACACTTCCTAATTATTACACGTAATCCCAACAATCTCCCCTGGTTGATCTTCATGTTCTTCATTAATAGGTTGTCTGACATCCTTTGGTCTTTGACAATCTTTGTTGTTGACGTCGTTAATCTTTCATTCTTTGTTCTTTTTTGTTGTGATTGTGTGATGTTATTGTTTACCTTTTATCAACGTTTTTCTTGCTGGTGCTTTACGTCTTTTCCAACATGCTCATACTCTTGATGAACTTTGTGAATCAATCATGTGTAGCTCTTTGATATTTATCTTTCACTTTTTGGATTCTTTGACTTTGACGTAGAATCTCTCTTGACTTTACTTTGCTTTGATCTTTGATTTGAGCTTTCTTTGAACTTTGAATCTCTTGTCTTTCATGTTGTTGGTATGAGCATGTGGAAATGGAGTGTCGTTGATGAATCATGGTGATGGTGACAGTCTCTGCAACTCTTTTCTTTATATATATATGCATGAAAACAGTTAGCAATAAAGTTCCCGACGTAAGTGTTCGGATATTTTGTACAGGTACATCCCAGATCGCTGGCTCGTTCTTTGACGAATCTCAGACCAGATGGTCACTGGAATGTCCCCGTACTTAATATCTTCTCACTGTCGTTATGAGCCGTCGGAGTACACCAAAGTATCACTCCCATATTGTAGACCGTTTGAAACCACCGGGAACACTAAGCGTAACCCGTAAAGGATTAATAAAGTGACATGGTGTCAGGGCTGTTTGATGTTAAACCTGGTAGGAATTTCCATTCAATCACCGAGGATCACATATGTAAATCCTCTCATAAATGTTACAGCAGATTGCTAAGATCTGCGTAGGACTCTGTAATTTACAGCTTGTGCTCTTAACGTTGAACAACAAGTGTAGAAATGTTAATTGTTCGTAAGAGATCTTTTGATGAATCTCGTGGCTCTAGACTCGATTTGTGTGTTTTGATTTTAGTAGTCGGAGACTGGAGTGGTGTCTCCTGTTTTAATATCAACACTTCTCGGAGTGAGAGTTCGATAAATTATGCAGGGTTCCCCGTAAGAATGAAACAAATTCTTTTAAGAGAACTTAAGTGGCTAGATGGTTAAGTGCATTGCGTCACTTGGTCCATGACGTCTTGTCTTCAATACCGGCGTCACCTTAGTGACAACCAGTAGCATATGAATTGAACCCTGTTTCTGCCCTAAGTTGAATTTTGGAGGGCTATTTCTTTTCACCCTTTTCTTTACTTTTCTTTTTAGTTCTTCAACTCATTCTTTCTCCTTTTCACATTTATCCTTTTTTCGGTCATACCTAAGTACTTTCTAATACTAAACTATTGGTAGTGTTCTTGGGTAGATCCTCCGCTCGCGGATCATTGGACATGAAATCTAACCTTAATCTCCTTATAACTCCATGATTATCCTAGGTTGTTTCAATATCCATCACTTGCATAAAACCAAATGAAAATATCTCAAAGTGTTTTATGATTATAAAACATATTTTGTTAACACCTGAGAGTTTTACATTTTCAGGAACACTCCCCCTTCACACGTACTCGTATTGCTTTAAATTAAATTTGCACACGCGGGAGGAGTTTGCATTTTTGAATTGATCGATTTTCAGTGAAGAAGACCACTTCGAGACACATTTACATCACCGACACGGCTTGAAATTATTACTCGGCCTGGTCAAGTCCAAAGAAAATCTCTCGAAACGGTACATTCTACTCAGACAAGTTCTATTCGAGACACGTTTACATCACTGGTTTCTCAGCTTGAAATTATTACCATGCCAGAACAAGTCCTTTCGATTACTAACTTTTAAGCATCTTCAATTAATGGTGAGATCTGAGTCGAGCTCTTATGAGATTCAACATTTATAGCAAACATATTTCAATCATTTTTTGTCTCCCCCTTAAAAATAGCATACTCATATGTTGTTTTTGAAACTTTGATTTAAAATATGCTTTTTGAGGTCGTTTTGAAGTAATTTCAGACTTATACAACAACATTTATTCTATGAACAAAGAATTTCAAATACTCCCCCTCAACAAGTGATATAACTTTTGAGGTTTTTGAAAAAAATTAGTTATGGTTTTTGCACATATAACAGTATACAACTCGTTCTTATAAAGAAAGGACCACGAGTGCGTGTTGTTTGTTCAATATTCATGTAAACACCCGTTCTTGTAGAGAATTAGCTAAATATCATCTTTGGTACACTTTGATAGAAAAATATAGGAATTCGACTTTTTCTAACATGAGAATGACTACTGGATAGCCTATTGCACTATGTGAAGATCGTTTAGAGCGCTAGGGATCCTAATAACAACGATAATAAGATGCACAACGGATTAAAGAAAACATCATTGTTATTATTAAGGTTCTTCGCCCTCATCTCTACTCTACTATAATACAAACCACTCCAACAGCCCCAATCCTACTTGATCAAGTGTAGGACGGTTATCTAACTATAACAGGTATCAAGGTAAACCTTTATTACCTTGCAGCTGAAAAAACACAAACCTAGGCGTTTACATTAGAGGACTTACACCTAGAAACACACACACACACTATTTCTTGGTGTTTACATCTTTATATAATAGAGAATTTGCTAAAAGAAATATGAGAAATGTGTATATATGACATTTTTTTTAATCTTAAAATATTTGTAATAGCTTATAAAACTATTATCTTGAACTGATTTTTTAAATAGAAATTAAAAAATTACTATAAATGGTTGTAAACTCCAATTTGTAACTTTACAACTTACTCATTGAAAAGCTCGTACAATCACAAAGAAATGAAGGTATGACTACAAAATCTAAGCGATCTATTACATTTGAATATAACAAGGTTTTTATAATAGCACGCGTTGCGATGGGTTGAAACTTTTATAATGCGTGTTTACAGATTGGAAAAAAACATACTTTTATTATCGACTTTGCTTATAAGCCAATGTACATATAAAAGTTTAAACTATAACTCATTTTGAGTTTTAAATTGTCGTATCAAAATACTAAGAGTGTTTCTAGCTCAAAAAGTTATCTGAATTGAGTTAATTGAAAAAAATAAAAATGTATACTTTTTTGTTATATGTTTGTTGGATAGTGTTATAATTTTGAAGTAAAACTAAGATAAAAACATGGTCATAAATTTAGTAAACATATAAAAAATACCAATTTGTCCATTTTACTATTCATTCACAAGTTTTTTCGATAATAAAAGCAAATTAATAAATTATTAGTTGAGTTTGCCAAGTAGCATTCACTTCTATACTTTTTTATTTTTGCTTTTTTACATTTTCAATTTCACATTCCAACATGTTACCCGATGCTCACAATTTATATTTCTATGTGATATGTACTAATAATTCACATCGTCCATTATTCTTATCGAATATGAGATTCTAATCTTCCATCAATTTATCCTTGTGATTTTATCCGAACTATACTACAACATTGATGTTTGAGAGTATATTTAAAGTGATTTTTTCCATAATTCAAGAGGAAAACTTCAAAATCAGATCGCAGTTGCTCAACAAACAATGCGGCGAAGTATAGTTTCATGACATACAATTTTACATGATTAGATTGTTGGGTTGTAATCCTCAAGCTTCCCTTGCACAGTTTCCTTGTTTTTTTAGGGTGAAAGTTAAAGATACACAACATATTTATTCAAAACCGACGATCTACGCAACGAACTTTGAAAATTACCACCACGAAAATACTTTCTAATTTGGAACGATCTACGTAATATACCGGAAACCAACGAGGTTAGGGTGTTACCAACTTTGAAAAGTTACGAAATAGTCCATGTGGTTGGTGTTGACTTTCACCGATCGTCCCTTGATTTTTTTCACTTAATAAACTTACGGTAATGGTCCCTATCGTTTACGTTGACTTTCACCTTTAGTCCATTGTCTTTTTTTCACTTATAACTCTTTGAGTTAATTACATAAATCGTCCTGGTCTTTTTTTTTCACTTATAAATCTTTAAGTTAATTACATATACGTTTTCGGACATTTTTATATGTTTTCATACGTTGTCGTCCGTTTTCGTTCGTTTTATACGTTTTTTATTTTTTATAGCTTTTCATTTGTTTTTACATTTTCGTCCGTTTTGTATGTTTTAATAAGTTTTATATGTTTTATACGTTTTATACGTTTTCACCCGCTTTTATCGCTTTCACGATTTTGTACTTTTCATTCGCTTTTTCGTCCGTTGTTGTACGTTATTTTAAAGTTTTATATGTTTTCATCTATTTTGCACGTTTTATATGTTTTGTAAGTTTTATATGTTTTCATCTGTTTTATATCGCTTGTTACGATTTTATGCGTTTTTATACATTTTATACTTTTTGAAACAGTTTATACGATTTTTGTACGTTTTTATATATTTTCATCCGTTTTTATACGTTTTTGTTCGTTTTATATGGTTTTATATGTTTTTATACAATTTATGTATGTTTTTATACATATTCATCCGTTTTTATATGCTTTTATGCGTTTTTATACAATTTTGTACGTTTTTATATGTTTTCGTTCTTTCTTATACGTTTTTTTTACGTTTTTATACGTTATCATCCATTTTAATACGATTTTCATACGTTTTTAAAATGTATAAAAACATATGAAAATGTATAAAAACGTACAAAAATTGTTTTTATACGTATAAAAACAGATGAAAATATATAAAAACGTACAAAATTCGTATTAAAACGTACAAAAACGGATGAAAACGTATAAAATCGTACAAAAACGTATAAAAAACAGATAATAACATATACAAACTTATGAAGACGTACAAAAACAGACGAAGAAATGGATGAAAAAACTTATAAAAACGTACAAAAATATATAAAATGCACGAAAACGTTCAAAAATCGTACAAAAACGTATAAAAACTGATAAAAACGTATAAAACTTAAAAAAAAAGTACAACAAACGGACGAAAAAAATGGATGAAAACGTATAAAAACATACAAAAACGGATGAATACGTGTAAAAACTTATAAAAATGTACAAAAACGGACGAAAACGTATAAAAATGTTCAAAAATAATAATAAAAAAAAGGATGAAAATGTACAAAAAACTTACGAAGAAGTACAAAAACGGACGACAACGTATAAAAACGGATGAAAACATACAAAAATGTACAAAAATGGACGACAACGTATTAAAACAGATGAAAACGTATAAAAACGTTCAAAAACGTATATCTAATTAACTCAAAGATTTATAAATGAAAAAAAAAGCCCAGGACGATTGATGTAATAACTCAAAGAGTTATAAGTGAAAAAAAGACAAGGGACTAAAGGTGAAAGTCAAAGCAAACTATAGGGACCATTACCGTAAGTTTTGTAAGTGAAAAAAAAGTTAAGGGACGATCGATGAAAGTCAACGCCAACCACAGGGACCATTTCTGTAACTTTTCAAAGCTGGTAAACTGCTAACCTGTTGGTTCCTAGTCATATTACGTAAATCGTTCCAAATTTGAAAGTATTTTGCGTAGAATGGTAATTTTCAAAGTTCGTTGAGTAGATCGTCTGTTTTGAATTAATATATTGCGTATCTTTAACTTTCACCCTTTTTTACTTACTTTTAGCATTACAAATATATTTCTCTGTTGGGTTGATATATAATATTTATAAAAGCATTTTAAAATGCATCGCATTAGTCTACACTCGAAAAAAGTGACATATTTACTCATCCTAACAAACACTTCTAACCAAATACTAAGGGGTGTTTGATAGCAACTGAATGAGATATTTAGCACTTACTTCCTAATCGGTTGGTGGTGTTTTTGTTTGGTAGGGAAAATGATGGCGTTAAATGGTACAATTTTTCACTGAATGAGCCAAGTATTGAAGTGGAGCTCTACCATTCAGAAGCATCACACGTGACACTTTACTTCTTTATCTTTTTATATTTCTTTGACAATAATGTTTGTTGCTCATCCTTGGTTAGCCCTAAACTTACAAGCACTAATATTTTGCTATATTTTATGTCCCACCAAATTTACATACGATATCATTATTTATTAAGCAAATTACTTAAAATAAACCATATACATAGTGATTATACCAAACTGAACCTTTTTTTCTATACTTTACCAAATGACTATTTTCATCACAATCATACCTTTTCCATTTTCTCGTCACGATCATACCTTTTCTTCCTTGCCCAATCACCTTGTCTTCCTACCGAGAATGGAAATCGCCTATATAGAATTCCAAGATACTAACACCTACACTCCATATATCCCCGCACACCCGTCCGATTTCCTTCGCTTATATCCGTGTTTATTCTCTATGGACTCATGTAAGCAATCGTCCCATGAAGAGTTACAAGGATCCATGGTCTGCATTCTGAATTTCGACACCCGAAATCGGCAATCTTCACTTGTTTCTTGGAGTTTACTAGTATGTTTGATGAACCTGAATCTGACCAGCACAATCATACATGCCACGCTCAGGCCACGCCCAACTCACCTCTCCGCTTAGTCTCTCGCCCAGGGCACGCCCAGAAGTAGTTGTGCACGCCCTAGTTTTTACCACGCCCAAACTTCTCGCCCTAGACACTCATTCGCCTAGCTTCTCGCCTCACGCATGCCCAAGAATTCCTTGTACACGTGTACGGTTTAAAAAGTATTACGATAGGAATCTAGTGGATAATATTGAAAAGTTCATTTTAGAAAAGTGTATAGGCGAGTTTCATATATGTAAAGTAGCAGTAGAATGTGTCCGTTTAAGAAATTTTTCTCTTATTTATTTATTTCGAACATACAATAGAATGAACCTTTTTTGCATCACCGTTTATTTATATCATCTCATTATTTACAATTGATAGTAACTGCAAATATTTATAAATCAAAATAGTTCATTTGATCTTAATTAATAAAGACATTTAAACTTTTAATTCAGTTTTCTTATTTAGATCCAGGGTACTAATCAAACGTTTATTTTCATTCAGAACCATGTTCATTCATCATCTTTGATTCATTCAGCATCATGATTGATTCAGCGCTAAATCATATTATTTTATCAAACAGGCCCTAAACATCTCCATATTTGCCAACCCATTTTCCGCAAATGTGCGATTGAATACTTTGTTATTTTGTGATTTTATAAAAAATCTCACAGGGTATCAACAAAAACCTCTCAAAAATATATATATTTTATTGTATCTGTTTATGATTATTTTGATTATAACCATTGTTTTATAGTCACTAAAGTTTTATCAAGAAAAAAAAGATTTTGTTGTTGTTTGTACATGTTATAGCAAGCGGTTTGTTGTTTGTAGATGTTAGCTTGTATAAATTTTTGTAAAATAAGAAACTAGTGCCAATTCATATGGTGTTTCTTGTAAATCTGTCATGTATGTGTTGTCTGTATGAAGTATAACCAAGCACGATCAATTTGCTAATGAAAATACTCAATGCATTCCTTAGTATTCTTTTTATCTTTCTTATTTCTATTCCTCTATTTGAACCAAGCATCCCTTAAGAATGCTAATTGAGGTTTTTTGTTTAGAATGATTAATAGAGTAAATCTAACATGCTCCAGCTTTACAACATAAATAAAACATAATATCTCAAGATGTGGATCTTATATCTAATACTGGTTAGAAATTTCAGTATGTAATAGTGTGTTTTATGCCTTGGTTTGTGAACTATTACCTTAGTTAAAGGGTATAGAAAAAGATGAGGTGCGATGTTGTGATCTTGTTAATAACAAGATTAGTTAAATGAATTCGTTAAATTCTAGATTGGTCCAAACTAAACCGAATAAGTTTGTAATAGCTACATCCGTAGATGCATACATTAGATACTACGCTTAAAGCCATAATATACTAGCAACCATCAAAACGTGATTTAGAAGCCATCTCAAATAGGATTCAGAAGCCCTGGCAAACCACACAAACATCTGCCACAGTATGTGCTTCTGCAACACCACATTCAAGTTCAAGGACATACTCTTGACAAGTATGTGCATGTCTTCCAACAAAACCAACATTTAAACCAATCACCAAGTCGTCTATCACACTTCCATCTCACCCTGGGTATAGGGAACCTCAAAATTTGTGAAACTCAAAATCCTGATTCTTTGATTGTAGGTTCTACTTGTTTGCTTTATTCTGACCACCTTATGCTATACAACATTGTTGACAATTGGCTACATTATATTCGGGGATCACTTAACATCACAAGTGGCGTTAAACATGCCAAAGAAAAATGCTAGCACAAAAATAGCAATTTGCTAAACATGCTATAATCGTATGGCTAGTCGTGCAACTGTTAGAAAAAACCATTCGTTTTCAAGACAACAAAATATACCATTCGAACATGTCTCGTCAGTAGTACAATCATCGTGGCTGCTCCTCTTTTTTAGCCACGTTGTGGCTTCTATTGGTGCGTTTGTGGAGACTTAAGTTTTATCAAGAAAAAATAGCGTAGCATAGTTTGGTATTGCCTCGCAACACTTTTATGTTTTGTCACACAATTTGGATATTGATTGAACTAAATTAGCTTGAGCCTCCTTTCTAATGTTCATTACCGAAGTTGAAGTACCTAAGAGTGCCACAATGGTTCCAAGTAAAACAATCATGGATTACATCTCAAAATTCGTGACCCCTAAAATAGTCTTAAGAGTAAATTACATGGTTCATCCCTGTGGTTTGGGCGAAATCACTACTTTCGTACCTCAACTTTCATTTTTGCATTGTGAATCGGTATAATGAAGTTTCATAACACCGTACGTCCTTATCACTACGAGCCGAGGGACGAGGGTAGTGATTTCGCCCAAACCACAAGGACGAACTATGTTAGTGATAAGGACGAATGGTGTTATGAAACTTTATTATAAGGATTCAGAGTGCAAAAATGAAAGTCTAGGGACGACAGTAGTGATTTCGCCCAAACCACAAGGACGAACCATGTAATTAACTCTAATCTTAAACAAAGGCACATTGGAAGATTATTTTAGGGGTCACGAATTTTGGGATAGAATTGATGATTATTTTGATTATAACCTTTGTGACATTTCTAGGTACTTCCACTTTTGTAATAAACATTATAAAGGAGGTTCGAGCTAATTGAGTTCAACCCGATATATAAAGTGCGTGACAAAACAATGAAAAGTATTGCAAGTCAAGTCCAAAACTGCTACTTTTACTTAAGAAAAATGATTTGTATGTCTAAAATCTATGCCTAAAATTAGACCTAAAGATGTGATTAGTGCATTTGAATAATTGATTGGTGGAAAATAATGAAAGAGAAAATTTTTATTACACTTGTCAAAAGATAAATGATATAGGTCTATTATTAGGTCTAATTGTTATGTATAAATAGCATTACTCCTTACTTAATATAGCAACATATATGTATGAATGTATCTATGAAGCATTCATTACCAAAGGAAAATTTAAATGTATAAATGTACTATTGAAATATCTAGCATTTCTTTTTAAAAACTTTTTATTCATACGTTTTACACTCTCTCTTTTGATCAAAATATTGACTAAGGTATCCTTAAGTCAACTCAACCCGGAGTTATTTACATCAAGGGTGGTTGGTGTAATAAACATGATGTAGTATTTATTAGTTGGTGGCGTATACTTGATCATGCTTTTGGTGGTTCCTACATCATAGGTGTGACTAACTGATAATCTGTTTTAGCAGATCAACAACGTTCATGTCATTTAGAAGAAACCAATGACCAGATTATCTAACTCATAAGCCATAACCCATGTGGAATTTAGCAAAACTTTATAAGATGTATTATTATCTAGGCATCCCAGAAGATATACAATTTGCCCAAAGACAACCATCTCAAGACTAACAAACCTTCTACAAAAGAAGTGGAACACTAACCTCCAAACAAAGTTAATCTCATGCTCAAAAACTCTTGCACTCACTAGCAGCGCACTCACTGTACATTCTTTATACTGTATCAGTTCAGAGACGTTCACTATCCTCGCTTACTTTTTGCAATTCTTGTCTAAGGATATTAACTTCTTTCACTGCATCCTCTCGAGACATTTATCTACAACACCATTGAAGAAGCAGAGTCAATTTGCAGCTAAAAAAATTGCAAGTTAACAACAGATAAAGAAACAAACAGTTAGAAACCTAAACGTCAACTGAAAGAAGTTAATCTATAAAACCATAAATTTCAATTCGTGTTTCCAACAACTTTGATTTCTAATCTTCAACCACAAATTGTGGCGGCACATGGATGTATACATCTTAGCAGGGAAAATACTAACAGATTTCATGTCCTAAAATTCGAGAAAAAATTAAAAATAGAAGTGTGGTGCCTGTTAACGCATCACATGAAATAGCGACTCCCTATGCATCTAGCAGCGGCTCAATTATTCAGTTATTTTGTATTGTAATATTACATTTGAACTTTTGAAGTCGAGGTATTAGAGTCATCTGCATTGTAGCTATACTCAAGCTGTTATGTTATATGGAGTAGGCTCAAAACAATTGAACTGAATTTATGTTGAACTTCAGATCTAAGCACAGAACAGGGGATGTACAAATTTATCTATTGATTGTTCTAAAACTGGCGTATCAAGATGACAATATTTTATATATTGTTAACAGTATCTGTAAGATAGATTCGTCGAAGGCAAAAGACTTACTTTAGCAGCATTAAACTCCCTCTGCAACAAGGTATAACGAGCCCTTAAGGTGCTGAGTTCTTGCAATATTGCAGCTTTCTCACTCTCCACTTGTTTGTTGGCACGATTAGCTTCTATAAGCTCATCTTGAAGCTGCGTATTGTACTTCTGTAGACTACAGTTGTATTCTTGCACCCTCGCACACATGTGCTCTTGCATCTTCACCTGTAAATCGATAATGCAGAACACCAATATAACTAAACAGACCTTCTGATAATCAAAACCGCAACTTTTAGTTTTACTTCCATAATCGTCAATTCACATATTCATTTTACCTTCTCATTAGCATTCAACACATTCTGCTCTGCCCATCCAAGCTCTTTCATTAGAGAATCTCGATTTTTTTCTAAAGCCATCTTCGCTTCTTTTTCTTTCTCTACACAATCAAGGGCATCCTAATAATATAAACACGATATCAGAGTCAAACAGAATAAAATTAGAAGATAAGAGACGCCACAGAACTGACAGATTCATTGTCTTACTGATTTCAAAGACTCTTCTTTTGCCAAACTTTCGTTCAAAGAGAATATATTCGTCTCCAGCTTCGAAACTGTTACCTTGAACTCTTCTTCCTTACTTTTCAACGCAGTCTCTGTAAACAGAAATGAGTATAAAAACTGTCAAAATGAAGCAATTGCATGTGTATTAAAGCGACATTACTTTAGTCATTAGTTAAAAGACGCAACCTGCTTCCAAACATTTGCTTTCAGACGAATCCAGCATCTTACGTAAACCATCCTTTTCCTCAACAACGTCTTCTAAAGCCTTCTGAAACCATTTCACACACACCTTCATTCTTCTGATATACTTAATCACCCACTCTTGTTTCCCCTGCAGCACGTATAGTCATAAAACACGATACCATAACTTTCTCAATTACCAATCAAATTAAACCATACGATAACATAACAACATCCAAACAATGAAACAAACCTTCCAATCAATCTTTGTCCCTTTAAACTTATCCTTCAACAACATCTCCACCTCTTCCTTCGTATACGTCTTCTCACACTCAAGCCCCTCGGTTTCAGAAAACGGCACAACAATTTCCCTCTGCATATTCATCGGTGAAAGTACCTTTCTCCGTGGTGTCGAGGTCGACATCCTACGGCCACCAATATTCCTATCCTTCTCTAACGATCCATTATCAAGACTCAACCTCTTCGCTTTACCAAACTGCCAAAAATAACCACAACACGTCCCCACATTAAAACCGCGACTATCTAACCACAGTAACTACATACAAACATCCTCTAATGAAAATTAATCCGTCAACTAAAAAATAACACAAATCTAAACCATTTTCTATCATCGTATACGCAATCACTAACAAAGTTAACAAGTTATTAAACTACATTAAAAAAAATAGGTTTAAAACACGACTTTCTAAATATACAAACTACATTAAACAACGACTAACTAATCGGCTAAATAATCGTATCGTCATATACGCGATCATAAGAAGCAATTAAACTACATTACAAAATTCTAGGTTTACATAATTCAATTACAAAACCAACAATAAGCGAAGTTATTATACGCGTAAAGGATAAGAGGTTACGTTTATCGGAACAACGGGAGGTTTGTTTTGGTTGCGATAATTCATGTTGAAGATTGAGGATAAGGGGGTTTTGTGATGTGAAATTGAAATTAAAACAAAATTTTGGAGTGAATTAGGAAGATGATTGATTGAGATTTTGATGAAATTGTGTTTGATTTGGGGGAATTGACCGTTAGGGTTAGGGTTTGTGAGTATTTAAATTTGGGAATTGAGCGCTATTTCCCCTTCTTTTGATTCTGATTTCGGGTGTGTTTGTTTACAAGGGGGTGTTTGTTTCGGTTATATAGCCAGCTTATGGTTTATTTGGTCTCTTATTTTTGTGATTTATTTTGAAAATTTTCGGCTTATATCTATATTTATACTACTTATAATAGAGGGATGACCATCTCTTTTTTAATTTTTTAAGATTTTCATATATAAATTTTAAACAAATACAACTACTTAAGCTATATATACAATTATTTTATGTATAAACACCTACACATATTGACTGGTCAACATTTGTAATTAATGTTATATTTAAAACACTCCTTTGATAAAAAATATAATTTATAAAACACAATGTACAAATTATTTGAAGCATAAATACAACTAAAAAACACTATTCAACACATACAATTAATACACTATTTAATTTACCTCTTCACTAAAATATACAACCATTTAACCACAATGTACAATCTAATCAAACTACTACAAGCATTTAAAAATAAATCCATTCGTAGTGGTCGGTCGACTGGTTCGATCGTCTTACGACCAAGTCGCCACCATTGCAACATGAGAAGTCGAATCTGGTTGGTCGAACTTCAAATTGATGAAGGGTGATTGTCTTGAAGGAAAGAATCAAGATTTTGTTTGTGGTAAACGGTTAAAAGGAGGTGAATTATTTTCACGGTCATAACTAAAGTTATTGTTATTTGTAATTTAATTGTTTAATAAAAGTATGGTAGCATAACATTAAATTGTCGAGAAAATATAGTCACAGTGCACTTGACCGTATATGCGGACCGCTAATAAGTTATTATGACATGATGAGCTTATATATCTAAAAAATTTCAAAATAAGTCACAAAAAGTGAGTTCATGAAAATAAGCCCAAAACCAAGTAAGTTATAAACCGGCTATATAAGCCGAAACAAACACCCTCTTAGTTGGCTTACAAGCTTATTTTAATTCGGTTTATATTTATAAGTTTAAATTTTTTTTTTTTAGATATTTTAAGACGTAATAGTTTATATATGTCACAACCTTAAAATGTCGCAGCGGAAAGGTAACGTAGGGCATGACATTCATAGCACAAAGACAAGATATAAAGAACAACCTCTATATGAGTCGTTTTAAAAACATAAATCATTTGATTTATTAAAACAACACAAGGTTTTCAATACAAAAGTTCTCAAGTTAATAAAGATAGTTTTTGAAACATAATCAAATGATATTAAGTCCGTGCAGAAAATCTTCATGAATGTAACTGCCAAGGACAACTCTAGAATGGACCACATGCATGCCAAACCAAACAACTTACGAACCTAAGAAATACATGCTAAAAATGTCAATATAACGTTGGTGAGTTCACAGGTTTAAGTAAATGTAAAAGTAGACCACAAGATTTAATGTTTACTTGACCAGTTCATTTGGTCATGTATGTAAAATTGTGCTAGGCTCATGACATCGAAACCTTAACGTATGTTTGACCACTACATCTGGTGTATGTATGCCATGTAGGTGTCTTGCCAAACACCTAGTACTCCCCAAATGATATGCGTTCGTTTGATCTGTAATACTGGCCAAGTAAGCGCTACTTACCAAGACGGGGGTGTCAACCCAATATATATATATTCACAATATTCGTGCTTACAAGTAATTAACGGTTCATGATTATGAGAAATTCATGGCAATGTAGTAACTTTGGCAATTCGTAAATGTTTTATTTACATGTGTCCATATGTACAAGTAAGCAACATATTCTCACCTAAAATATTTTAAAACGAGTATAAACAAGTAAAATAGGGTTGTGGAAAACTAGAAGGGGGGTTGAATAGTTTTGCCAATTAAAACTCGTTTTAATTTATTTAGATCGACTTATGTCAATCTATTTGGATGTGTGTTGGATGTTGACAAACAAGCATATATAAATATAAACAAGTAATGAAAAGATAAAGAGTAAAAAGCACAAAACCACAACGCGAGTATTTATAGTGGTTCGGCTACAAGGACACCTTCCTTGCCCAACTCCACTCCCCGAGTCACCTACTCGAGAGTTCGTAATCACTACACAACACCGACTCCTTATGGTGGAGAATCCTTCACAACGTTGCCTACTCTTTTTCCGATACTAGGCTAACCACCGAGTTCTTTCACACCAAGGTAAACGACACCTACCACAACGTCGCCTACCCTTTATCTGGTACTAGGCTAAATACCGAGTTCCATTACAATGGAGGAACTACTACCCAACACTACACCAACGACTAACCCTAAAGGAGACCAACTCCTTATTACAACATCATCAAGGATATCAATATCCTTGGATCCAATACTAATCAATCTTGTACATCGAAACACACCATATCGAATGTACATCTTAGGCACCTTTCACTAATGCCTTTGACTAGATCTTTAAGACACTCTTCAATAATGTCTTGTGACTTGACTTCTAGGCACCCTTCACTAATGCCTACGCTATAGACGATCGACACCTTTCACTAATGTCTTCGTCTTGACACTTGAGACATTTTTCACTAATGTATTCAACACTACACTTCTTAGAAGAAAGAAAAGGACCATCAACAAGAGGACTTCAGTAGTCTTGATGATGAGGAAGCATGGCAACTTAGGACTTGAGCTTGCTTGACTTCAAAGGTGGTGATCTCGCCTTTAAGAGGAACCTAGAGAATCACACAAAAACAAAACTACAAACATAGATCTATTGGATCTGGTGTTAGAGAGTTTTTAACTCAAGGGGAAAGTATGTGAGAAAGGGGTGAGAAACAATGAATAAATGGCTCACTATTTATATAGAGAAAATACCTACTGTTCCCCGGATCCCACGGATCCCTCCCACAAGGGATCCGTGGGACGCTCCTCTTTGCCCATGGGTATTTTGGTTATGGGTCATGTGTCATGGGTTATAGGTTGATCCATGGGTCTTTTATTAGATACAATGTATCTCATGATTTCAATGCACCTAGTCAAATGGGTATGGGTCAATACCATGGGTTATGGATATTATCCATATATGACATAAGCATGATGTCATGCAATGGGTTATGGGTCAAGCTCCATGGATATGGGTCATGAAATTTGGGTTGTACCCAACTACATTAAATGTATTTGGTCAATGGGTTATGATACTTAAGTTTCTACCCATTTATATTACCCAATATACTACATACTACTTATGTGTATATTTTACCCAAATATGTAAACACTAGTGTTGTACATATGTAATACTAAATCATAAAATCACTTATACTTGTTTTAGTGTTTTATGTGAAAACGTAAGTGTTAGAAAACTATTAGCTCAAACCATTTACGTATTTTATTTGTTTCGTTAACATGATTTACGTTTGTTATCGACAAAACATTATAAGATCGTAAAATATAAATAAGCGTTTTACGGCTTATTTGTATTAACAATCTCCCTTTTGTTGATGACAAAACATAAAATTGTTTTAAGGAAAAGCTAAAATTGTGAAGGTTTGAATTTGTAGTTTTACTTTCTTCTTCCTTTTTGTCGAAACAAAAGAGCTTTGAAAGAAAGCGATTCCTCCCGAACTATCTTCTTTATTTCTCCGTCACACTTATCAACCGCCAGTGAACGGTCAACCGTAACGAGATGATAAAAGGGCGACAGCCCGGGAGAGAAATGGATGTTTACCAAGGATTAAAATATCCTTGGATCGTTTATGTCCTGGTGAGGCGTGATATCCTGAATACAATGACTGTGTGTGATGAAAAGATATAGAATGTACAAAAACAGGAATCTGATTGACTAACACTAGGAATGTGAATAGTAATAGCTCTGTCACAGCTACGTTGTTAAAAACGTACAATCAGAAACCTAAAAACGCAAAAGATATACAAACGTACGTTTAACATAAATTAAACGTAAACGTAATAAAACAAAATGATTATAACTATAGTAGGGATATGCATGTCTAGGCGACTTAAATGCAAATTAAATATAATTTAAATATTAAACTATAATTTACAAATATTATGAAAGTAAGGAAAACTTAAAAACTAAAACAACAAATACATATTTACATATGTAATAATTACACAAACAAAATAAAACAGAAAAGGAAAATAAATAATTATACTAAAGAAACTAAAACATATAAAAATTTTGAAATCATTTTAATTCTATTTTTACAATTGTTTAACGATTAAAATATAAAACTTACGTTTCTTGAATTTTATGTAAGCGTACAAAATAAAAACGTGAATTCGGTCCAATACAACTCCACAAATGTGAAAACTATATTTTTAGAATCCTAAAAGATAAGAAAATTATTAGAAAATAAAATAAATTTTACACTATTAAATTAATTAATATAAATTAAAATGAATTAAATGTATTTAATAAAGAATTAAATAACAAGAAAATCTAAAATTAACTTAAATAAATGAAATAAAGAATCGAAAATCTAAAATATCATAAAATAATTTATGAAACGAAAATGTATTTTTACATAATTATTCTATTTATTATAGATTATTTACTATTATTAAGTATTAAAATCTATTATTGATATATTAAAAATATTAAATGATTAAGGAAAAATCAAACTTTTACAAAATTATAAAATAAATCTAGGAATCTAAGAAAATATAAAATGGTAGTTTATGTGCAAAAATAAGCTAATGGGCAAAAGCTCCAAATAAGCTATTACTTTAGCTTGAAAAGTTACTCTTTTTAGCTTTTACATTGCTACGGACTTATTTACTACTAATATTATACATGTGTGAAGAAAATGGAACTCTGTAAACTAAGAAATAAGTCGATCAAAAGCTTATGAGTCATTCAGTTGAGCTTATGGGCTCACAGTGGACTCATAAGCTCACAATAAGCTTGAAAAAGCTATAAATGGGAAATAAAAGGTAAAAGTATATATGTACAGGTATAATAGGCATATATGAACAGGCTTATGCAATCGGCATTCACCTAAAAGCTTAGAATAAGCTAATAAGCAAATCCATATAACCACAGATCCAAACGACCTTGCAGTTTATTTAGAAGGCAATTTAAGCAAGGAATAAGTGAAAAAGCCAAACTAAAAATTGGAGTAGCAAGATGGGCTGGTTGACTCTTCAAAAGCCAAAGATCAACTGTGAGAATCACGGATGAGCTTTGAGAGGCTTATGAAAAGCTACCGGACCACTCATTTCAAGCTCGGCCAGGTTGGTCTTGAGTAATGGGACAAAACTAAAACATGTTGCAGCCCTATTGAATGAGCTACAAGCTTGGATTTAAGCACATGATCAAAAAGTTGGCTTGCTAGGCTTCCTAAAAAGCCAAGCCACACAGGCCAGTGATCACTAATGAGCTTGTGAGAGCTTGAAGGAAATGGTGTAAATGGACTGCATAAGCAGTCCATTGTTGTGAATGAGCAAACATACAAGCTTCTAAATACTAATCACATAAGCTCATGAGAGCTCAACCAGCACTGAGACATTGAGTATGAGTGGATAGCCTAACAAGAAGCTAAAAATCACAAGCTCAAGCTCAGTGGGGAACTTTCCATGAGTGGGAAAACACTCCACCTCCATTTGTTTGCAAATGGAAGGAGTAAATGGGACAAAAGATTGGGTTGATTAAGCTAACTAAATAAGCTAATAAGGGAAAAATAAAGACATATAACAAAAGGCCACACAGGCAACATAAAGAAGCCAGTACACAAGCTAGGGTCAAGTAATGAAGCTCATGCAAGCTTATCAACTTGACACCTAAAGCTGTAAGTGCAGGCATATTTTCGCAATGTATCCACAAAAGCTAGAAAATAAGCACTTAAAAAGTCGATTAAAGAGAACTAGCATTTTCTAATTTAGATTAGCAACTAAACTAAAACATACTAAAAGCACGGTTATGAAACTAAGTATTAAAAGCTACACAAAATTATCTATTTTAATCAAAAACCACCAAATGGAAATTTGACTTTTTGTTTATGATCAAAGTTGACTTTGATCAACTTTGATCTGAATTTAACAATGATTATGACATATTAAGCTAAAAGAACATGAGATAAACAAGTAAGAACGACTTATAAACACATTAGCAAGATTTTAGGTTGTGACAACTTCAAAATACTCATAATGAGACAGTAAAGAGTCATTTTGACTTTCTACCATGCTATACTCTTTAGTTAGTGTTTCACTGAGTCATTAAGGTCATATCATGCATACAACAAACAAGAAGAACACACAATAAGGCATGTAACACAGATCATCTATCACAACCAAACAACCTTAAATGGAATTAATTTGAGCTTTTCATTACATAGGACTGAGTAAACCAAATTTATCAAATCCAGAAGATCCAAGGTGTCAACATGGACCTTTTTCAGCATACACAAGTAGTCACACAAGCTCATGCATATGATTATCAAAAATCAAGTTTTTGACAGTGAAAATGCAATATTCAAGCACAATCAATTCCAAAACATAACAAACTTATATTAAGCTATAATATCATGAACAATCAACATATAAACACAGAAACATGAAGATTAAAGCATTAAAAGCATTAAAACAGTAAAATGCAAAAATTAAGAAAATTGCTTACAAGATGCATCAAACTGAGAAACATGGAACCAAGGACAAGGTTACACCCAATAGCTCCCATCAAGCTCCTAATACCCTTAGCAATCTAAATTTACCCTCGCTTCATCATCTTCTTCATTAACCCACTATTTTTGATTTTCATTGATTTTCTTGATTTTAGTATTTTTAAAATTTGAAAAGTCTAAGCTTGTTTTAATGTCTCTAAAAGCTTAATGAGCTTTGTCGAGCTTATATGGCTTATAGAGTCCATCAAACAACTACAAAACATGAATTTGAAAAACATGAAAATTAAAGGAAAATAAGCAAAACTTGACACTTTGAAATTAAACTTAAAATTAAACTGAAACTAGAGTTCCATTACACTAATTTAAAGTAAATTACAACATTTGAAAGATTAAAAGACATTTTAACTAAGAAAGCAATAAAAATTACAACTACGTGACAATGGCCTAATGCCAAAGTGCCTTCTCATCTTTTTCTTCTTCCTTTTATACTCCAAGCACCTTCTATCACTTCTCTGATTGTTTCCCACCATAGCTGAGCCATTGGATTGGCTAGAACCATCATATCCGTCCACTTGGATTTTGGCGCCAAAATAGTCAAGAGCAGTTTTGAGCTATTAATGGGGTGGGTTTGAGTCAATTAAAGGATTTTGGTGTTAGTGGAGGTGGAGGGACAAAGTATGGAGAGGTGTTGAAAAGGTGGAAAACCATGCCGGTTTTGAGATATCGAGAGAGAAGAGGAAGAGCTCTGATGAAGGCGGTTTTCTGATGTGTATGGGAGGTTTTGACTTTCTTTGACCGAGCTAATAATACAAAGGGGTGGGTTTTGGGCGGTAATTGGGTTTGGATTGGGCTTTTGATATATGAAATGAGGATCCGTTTGGTTTAGGTAGAATACAAGGACCAAACATGTAATTTATCCAAACTCAAGGACTGAAAATGAACTTTTTCCAATGCTCTCTCAAGGACCAAACTTGCCATAAATGAATAGTACAAGGACCAAAAGCTGTATTTTATTTATATTTAAAACTTTAAAGGACCTAAAATGTAAATTTGGATTTTTTAGGGACTTGTTTTGTAATTTCCCCAAAAGTTATCAATAGAGTTCCAAATTGTAATTTATGCATAGTACAAGGGTATATTTTGTAAAATTTCCAAGTTTGATTACCCAGGGACCATTTTTGCCAATTTTGTAACTTGAGGGGTAAAATTGCCATTTGTGTAAACTTTTATCCGAGGATGTTTTGTGAACATTTTGATTTCCCAAGGACTTAATTTGACTTTTCATTCATTTAAAACATTTAGGGACTAGTTTTGCCAATTTGTGTAACTCGAGGACCGAAACGACAATTGTTGTGAAATTGATCATTTTTCACTTGTTTTCAATCTTTTGTACTGAATCACATAAAACACATTTAAATGATATTTATAACATTTTGTGAGTCATTTGTGTGTTTTTGGTTGTTTTGTGGGTTTAAATAGTATAAAAATATATGTGTAATTAGACACATATCAGAAACTAACACATTGTTTTAATAAAAAACATGTGAAAAACAGAAAAGAAAGAAAAAGTAGAGAGCAAGTAACGGGAAAGGATCTCGTCTTAACTCCCCCTTGACGAGTTCATCCCTATGTGAGGACGTCAAGAAAACTAATACTAAGCTAGTTTATTTGCAGCTAAGTTTGCAAACGATTTCGTCTATGTGACAAATATGCTCCCCCTTGATGATTGCAACTTTGCAAAGGGACGTCATGAAATGTAATCCTAATATTGCAAGTGATTTTGCAATGTATTGCTTTGACACAAAGCTCCCCTAGCTTTAGAGTGTTAAAGTCTTTATGAGTAAATTGAATAACTACAAAACAAATATTAGAAAACAGGTATAATGCATAATTTCCTGCAAATATGACTCAAGTTAGTAGAGAAATAGTTTTTGTCTCACGGATCCCACGGTTCCCTCCTTGTAGGGATCCGTCAGGCGGATTCGTGGATCCGTCTGGTGATGTTGAATTTAGCAATGGTGATATAACAAATAATGTTAACATCAAAGTGAGATATGAATTATACAACATAATCATATACTCAAAAATATAGCAAGTAGCATGTAATTTCATTTAATAAAACTAGAGATATGATATACATGACTCTAAAAACCAAGAAAATGAACGATACATGACTTTGGAATTACTAAACTTATCTAAGTAATGCTTGATACTAGGACACCACTAAAATCCTCTAGCTCAAGTTTGTTTAGGTTTAATCTCGTTGAAACGTTCGAGGAGGTGATAGAACATGAAACGTTGATATTCTCGTACTTCATGTATCAAACTTTCAACATGTTGACAATGATAACAATCTTTGTCATGGCTAGGTAGTGGTGGTGGAAGAAATGAAATTGCTTGATGCGAAGGATCAAGTGAAGCGGGTTAGGAAGCCTCAAGCAGCGGAGGATTGGTGGAGGTACATTTGAAGATGGCTCGACCAAGAATGATGGTGGTGGTAGAAGTGTCAACTTCCATATGGTCGGGTGGTTAACTTTGATAATTTCTCACAATCCAAATGGGATTATATGATAGTGACGGCAAAACGGAAGCCGGAGCTAGTGTTGACTCAACACCTTGATTTTGTACTATTATTCCTCCTAATGAGGAGAATGTTGCCGGTGGAGGAGGATGAGACGGCCTAGGAGGCAAATCCTCTAAATTGTAGAGGTGTGGTGATGATAGTGGAGTTGTGAATGAGATAGCTCTAGGAACCAATGGTGAAGGTTTAGTGGAGATGGGATTGTTTGGCCTAGGAGGTATGGTGGTGTTTGGCATAGGTAGTTTTGTGGGTACTATCCTTTTAGGGATTGGTTTGATTGGTGGAGGAGAAATCCTTGCCTTAGTAGACTTGACCGGAGATGATTCGGTTGAAGAGATTTCGTGTACAACACGAGCAATTTTCTTGGGTGGTTCTTTGGTGGATGAGATACCACTTGGAGCTTCCCTCATGATGAGATGATTTCAAGAGGTTTGTAAAGATTTATAAGTGCTAAAAAATGAGGATAAAGATGATGACTTTAGGAGTCCTAACAATGTGGTTTATAAAGCAAAGGATTTGGCAAGTGCATTCAAGACTTAAGTCACTAAAATTCATTGGAATGTGATGATTAACATGCACAAGAGTCAACTTCAGAGTTGTACTAATCTAGGAACTCATTTAAGATGAGATGGAGTGTTCAAGTTAGCAAAATGAGCTTGAAATGATTGTTTTGGCTAGAGTTGACATAAATCTGTCATACAAATCCCACGGTTCCCTCCATTGAGGGATCCGCCTAGGCTAATCCTAGGGATCCGTCTATCAGCAGCTAAGAAAAGATAGCAATGATGTTTGTAAGGTCTAATGCCTATTTCTTCTTGAGTGCTTCAGTTTATCTAAGTGTCTTAAATGAAGAGGTGCTTAAATACTTAAGGGTAATGAGTGATGTAGCTAATGATTGCCTTTTATGAAAGAAATTGGAACTTTTATGAGTACCAATGAATGAACAAAGATGACACTAAAAATTATGAGAGTGTCAAATGGAGCTAAATGATCCTAGAGATCAGATAGTGACTTAGGGTAATGTTTTGGAGAGTATCCTAAAGGCTTTAAGATGGAAAAACTAGAATTTGATCAATTTTGACCAATTTTGAGGTAATGATGATTATGATCAATTTTACCATAATCGAAAGATTTCCAAAGCTAGATATGAGGGATTATGTGAGTAATGAGTTTAAGTGAGACGATAGATCTACAAGCGTCTTGAGTGTGATCTAGTTGAGTTATGTAGGAAAGATCTACTTAACTTGATAAGGACTTAATTTGCCTTAAGGCACTATGTCTAGCTTAGTGTGAAGTGTTCTAAGGACATGTTTGAAATACAATGATTGCAATTGCATTTTCCGTTTGTCGGATCCCACGGTTCCCTAAGAGTAGGGATCCGTATAGCACAACCTTTGGGATCCGTCTATCTGCTAAGCAGAACCTTTACTAAAGGTATGCAATGATTTTGACAATGAATTATATTTCAAGGTTAGTTAAAGAGGTTCTAACACTAAGATATCAAATGTAAAATGTTTTATTTCATGAAAGAAATTGGATTGCATTGATAAAGCATGAATACTAAGGATTGATCCTATTTGAAAGATTACTAAGTTCCTTGAGCGTTTTCGCTAGAAGGATCATCAAATGGTTGATGAGTGTTTCTTGATTCGGGAATGAAGAAAGTCTTCATGAGAGATGTGTTTAGAGGTTCCATCATATTGTTCACAAATGCATAACGGACTTTGAAATTGAGGTGGAAGTACATGACATTATGATAAAGGCGCGTTAAGAACATTCCATAGGGGATGAGTTTGTTCTTGGAGCCTTGAAGATTTACAATTCGCCTTGCGAAGAAGTAGGCGAGATTGTATGGTTGTTGTGTTAGCAAACAATACATTATGTGAGCACAACAAGCGGGAAGGATTTCTCGATTTCCCCTAAGACTCCAAACATTTTCACGTAGGATGAGTGCAAGAGGTTTGTACTCTTCTCAGATGTCCCGTGTAAACATAATGTTTGGATCGGAGTAATATGGTCGACGTTTGCATATTATGCGATTCAAATCTTCCGGGGAGGGTATGTGAGAGCAATATGGACTATTTTCTTCACGAAAGTTGAAGAGAGAATCAAGAGACCAATCTTCGGTGGTGAAGGCACATTTTCCATGATTTGGAATTCAGAGAATTTGAGCAAATTGCCCAAGGGTTAAAACAAACTTTTGGTTTTTGATCCAAAACCAAAGAGATAGAGAACGATCCTCGTTACGAACGAGTTCGACTTGACGGAAGAATTCCAACACAAACCTTGGACATATTTTCTCGTGAATTTCGAGAAGACATTCCAATCCTATGGTTCGGAAGGAGGTATTGATACCTTCGTATTGTAGAGGAGTGTCGACAATCGTCCTTCGTGGAAGTGACGGGTTTCGAGATTATTGAACCCGGACATGATTGCCGGTGTGTTGGGCTCGAGGAGATGTTAGGAGTGTAGACGCTAGTGAGTGAAAAATCAAACTCATGTTCATGCGACATCTTTGAAACCTATAGGAAAGACAAGTTAATAGGATGTGATGTATTATGGGTAAAACAATGATTACCTAACGTTTTTACAAGATGTTTATTAACAATGACATTTAACTAACTTAATGTTTGACATTCAAGTAGAACATTTATTTTAGGAAGAAAGTGGTTTTATTTTGCATGGAAAATCATTATCCGGAAGAGCGGTTCCTACGGTTCCCTTCTATAAGGGATCCGCTAGTATACTTGCGGGATCCGTGGATCTGCATATAGCGATGCGGTTTTGATAAAAATATAAGTTTAATGGTTTTATATCAAGATATGTGTTTTAGCCTACATTTTCTTTTAGCATGCATTCATGGTTTCTAATGAATCACGAAAGAGTACGAAAGATATAAATCAAAAGAAATGACAAATACATTATGATAATAATAACCTAGATAAACTAGACTATTAATAATATTTCATTTCAATGCTAAGAATGATACAAAGGATTGGGTATATAACCCCAATGTAGATTAATAACACAAAGTATATGTCTCCGTATGTGAACTTCATCATAGGGAACACAAGAGCGATGAGTGTCAAGGAGATGAGCACGAGGGCGATGTAAACCATGTTGATGACGAACCTTCTTGGTTTTGGTTTGAGATGAGATGAGATGAGAGGAAGATGAAGTTTTGAGTGAAAGGTAATTTTTTTTTTAAAATGGAAGATTTGAAAAAGTGGGGATTTGATGTAGTGGACGAACGGATGGTTTATTTATGGGGAAGGATGAATTTTTGAGATTTGTGTTTTGTTTCATTATTAGAAAGATATGCTTTTTGGATTAAGTGAAATAGAACACAAGTTTTATATATCACGACTTTAGACGAAAAAGTAACACGTATGTGAGAAAAGGCTTCCTAATGAAGCTACATGTAATACATGTATATGCACAAAAGATAATCATATAAATAACTATGTAGGCATACTTAATTATCAAGCTAATGTCAATTAGAGATAAGTAGAAAGTCATACCTCTAATGCACTTAGGAATGTCATTACAAATGACACAACAAATGTCAGTAGACAATTCCGGCTCCTTTGTGCTTAAGATACCTTCTTAGGGAAGGTATTCTTGTTACCAAACGATTCCTATGGCTTGGTAGGTATGAGCTTTGACTAAGAAATATGACAAAGAGGATTAGTGCAATTAAATGAAGAATAAAAGAAAAATGTTGTCATCTAATCAACATCCAAAACAAAGAGTTTTAAAAGACATGGTGTTTGTTTTTATGAAAAACCTTCTTTGTAGTTTTCAATTAACCATGGATCGCATCAAGTTTTAAAGTACAATATACTTCAAGAAACTTGGTAACGAAGCTCTAATACCAATTGTGGAAAACTAGAATGAGGGGTTGAATAGTTTTGCCAATTAAAACTCGTTTTAATTTATTTAGATCGACTTATGTCAATCTATTTGGATTTGTGTTGGATGTTGACAAACAAGCATATAGAAATATAAACAAGTAATGAAAAGATAAAGAATAAGAAGCACAAAACCATAACGCGAGTATTTATAGTGGTTCGGTTACAAGGACACCTTCCTTGCCCTACTCTACTCCCCGAGTCACCTACTCAAGAGTTCGTAATCACTATACAACACCGACTCCTTATGGTGGAGAAACCTTCACAACGTTGCCTACTCTTTTTCCGATACTAGGCTAACCACCGGGTTCTTTCACACCAAGGTGAACCACACCTACCACAACGTCGCCTACCCTTTATCCGGTACTAGGCTAAATACCGAGTTCCATTATAATGGAGGAACTACTGCCCAACAATACACCAACGACTAACCCTAAAGGATACCAACTCCATATTACAACATCATCAAGGATATCAATATCCTTGGATCCAATACTAATCAATCTTGTACATCGAAACACACCATATTGAATGTACATCTTAGGCACCTTTCACTAATGCCTTTGACTAGATCTTCAAGACACTCTTCAATAATGTCTTGTGACTTGACTTCTAGGCACCCTTCACTAATGCCTACACTTAGACGATTGACACCTTTCACTAATGTCTTCGTCTTGACACTTGAGACATCTTTCACTAATGTCTTCAACACTACACTTCTTAGAAGAAAGAAAAGGACCATCAACAAGAGGACTTCAGTAGTCTTGATGATGAGGAAGCATGGCAACTCATGGACTTGAGCTTGCTTGACTTCAAAGGTGGTGATCTCGCCTTTAAGAGGAACCTAGAGAATCACACAAAAACAAAACTACAAACATAGATCTCTTGGATCTGGGGTTAGAGAGTTTTTAACTCCAGGGGAAAGTATGTGAGAAAGGGGTGAGAAACAATGAAGAAATAGCTCACTATTTATAGAGAGAAAGTACCTACGGTTCCCCGGATCCCACAGATCCCTCCCACAAGGTATCCGTCTAGTATAAAACTAGGGATCCGTGGGACGCTCCTCTTTGCCCATGGGTATTTTGGTTATGGGTCATGGGTTATGGGTGGATCCATGGGTCTTTCATTAGATACAATGTATCTCATGAGTGCAATGCACCTAGTCAAATGGGTATGGGTCAATACCATGGGTTATGGATATTATCCATATATGATATAAGCATGATGTCATGCAATGGGTTATGGGTCAAGCTCCATGGATATGGGTCATGGAATTTGGGTTGTACCCAACTACATTAAATGTATTTGGTCAATGGGTTATGATACTTAAGTTTCTACCCATTTATATTACCCAATATACTATATACTAGTTATGTGTATATTTTACCCAAATATGTAAAAACTAGTTGTTGTACATATGTAATACTAAATCATAAAATCACTTATACTTGTTTTAGTGTTTTATGTGAAAACATAAGTGTGTTAGAAAACTATTGGCTCAAACCATTTACGTATTTTATTTGTTTCGTTAACATGATTTTACGTTTGTTATCGACAAAACATTAGAAGATCGTAAAATATAAATAACTGTTTTTACGGCTTATTTGTATTAACAAGGGCTATGAAACTCACCTCGAGAAGTAATGTAACAGGAAAGTAATACGTAGTACAATCAACAAGGAAATCCTAAACGTGGCCTAGAATAATAAGTCGTTTTAGAAATGATACGACATGTACTAAATGCATATGAGTTTTACAAAGTTTCATTACCCTTATATACTTGTAGTGACATTTTATAAAGTTATGTAAGTCAAAACGTTTAAGAAAATGAATAAACCGTGTTTACGATATTAAAACTCTAAAACAAAAGTTTGTTGATTTTAAAGTTAAACCCAACCCTTGATGACATGGAATTCCATGATTGTGGCTCTTCTCAAAGGATGTGTCCTAATGATTGTTTCTAAGTAGATTGTTCCCTTAGGCATGAAACCTTAAGACAAGAAACCCAGTAGAGGACATAGTGAGATGTTCTCTTGGATATAATGCTCGAGTTAATAGAGATCTGTTTACTCCACATGTTATTGCAAAACAAGTTGGCTTAATGTTAAAAGCTAGTGGACATAGCTTGAAATCGTTTAACCAAGAGAAATGAGTATTTGGGATAACAATTCAACGAGTAAAAAATGTGCAGGTTGTTAATAATAAGGAAGAAATTTGCACATGTGGTAAGTAGGAATTAAACAAATATCCATGTTCTGATGTATTGAGTGCATGTGCCTATCTTAATTTGAACAACTAACAGTTTGTTCATATATATTATTCGATTGTAGAGTATTCTTCAACCAGGGCATCTGAGTTTTCCCTATGTCTACATGAAGCATATTGGTCGCCGTCTTCTGCCACATTGCTTCCAAACTCTGATTCAATACGCAACGAAAGAGGTCGTCCTCGATCAACTAGGTTACGAAATGGAATGAACAGAAGGAAAAAAGACAAACCATTATGGAATTTGTAGAGAATGTGCTCATAATCAGAAGACTTGTCCTTCTAGGCCTCAAAAAAGGCCCCGTGATCCCTAAGTTTACTTACTATCCAGGTAATCAACGTTTTTACGTGCATCACCATTTTTTACTTATTGTCAATTGATTTTTAAAGCTCTTAGTTATATATGCAGGTTATTCAATATTTGGCTAGTGTGGAGGTATATGTTCCGATCATCAAATTATCTGATGATTTAGCTGTTGAATTGAGATATCAATTGAACATATATGCTTCTTCAATCTAGACATGTAATAATTTGATTTTATTATGTTGAATGTTCGAATGATTTTTTTTTATAATTATTTTCACTTATTGGCATGTATATGTAATAGTTGGATTAATAACTGTGTGATCACATTTGTTTGATTCAAGTTATTATATATTTTAAAGGTTTATGTGATTTTGATGCTGTAACGTGTTATGAATATGCCAAAAAAGCACATGAATTTATATACTCTGACTCGAATGTAATGTGCTTGAATTGATTTTGTTAATACAAATAAACCATAAAAATGTTTATTTATATTTTACGATCTTCTAATGTTTTGTCGATAACAAACGTAAAATCATTTTAACGAAATAAATAAAATACGTAAAAGTTTTGAGCCAATAGTTTACTAACACACTTTTACTAAACATATTAAAAACCATCCAAACATGTTTAGTAAATAAGTTATACATAACTAAAGACATTTTTTTATAAACACTAACAAGGAATATTGTTTACATCTTACAGAAATATATATATATATATATATATATATATATATATATATATATATATATATATATATATATATATATATATATATATATATATATATATATGTAACAAGCAATTAGTGTTTACAATTTTATAGAAATGTATATGTACCTTGTATATGTTGTAATGGGTAAGAAATGGGTAAAAACCAAAGTCCATAACCCATGACCCATGACTAGGGGTGTTATTCGGGTTGACCCGGTCGGGTTCGGGTCAACTCGGGTCGGGTCAAATCGGGTCAAGCCTTAAAAAAACATACCCGAACCCGACCTTGTTTAGTACTCGGTTCAACTCGGTTCGGATCAATTCGGGTTGGGTCAACTCGGGTCGGGTCAATTCGGGTTCGGGGTCAACCCGAGTATTTTACATTGTAAAAGTGTTGTTGAGCCGGGTTAGTCGGGTTCAGGTCGGGTTCGGGTCGGGTCAAGGCTAAAAAAACATACACGAATCCGACCTTGTTTAGAACTCGGGTCAATTCGGGTTGACCCGATTAACCCGAATATATATTTGAACCCGATTGACCCGACCCAAATTGACTCGCGTCGTGTTCGGGTATGGTCGTCTTCGGGCCGGGTCAGCCCAAATGACACCCCTACCCATGACCCATGACCCATGAACCGTTGACTAGGTATAATGAATGGTGTTGGGTAAAAACCAAAGTCCATAACCCATACCCATGGAGCATGATCCATTGCATGACATCATGCATGAAGTCATGTCGGATATTATCCATGATCCATGACCCAAAGTTCATGACCCATGACCCAAGATCCATAACCCAATGACTAGGTGATAAGATTTAAAACGTTCACTTTTAAAGGGTCATTTAAGCCCTTAATCGCCCACTTTTATATCTGTTACTTTGCTTAATTTCGTTCCTTTTCACTTTTTAGGTCTCTTGGAAGCAAAATCTTTGGAATGATGCATATTTGGACGAAAAGAGTGAATATATGAAGAAAATGGCTAAGTCAAGATCGAAGACACTCAAGTCATTGAATGGGCACTGACGGCGTCCCAACTAAAAGGCAACGCCGTCCCCCTTTGCTCAAGAGACTTTTGCCAAAATACACCTAACGACGACAAGCTTTGAAGAGGAAGGCGTCACCAAGACTTTTCACTCAGACGGCCTAGATCTAGAATCGGACGGCGTCACTATCGAAGCAGACGGCCACAACTACAACGTGGCGCCATCCCAACTATTACTTGGCCAAGGCGAAACCCTAATGATGGCGATCGGCGTCCCACCTATAAAGCGATGCTGTCATGAATGTAAATATATATAGAAATCGAATTTTCAGAATTTGAAGAGGTAGACTTGTGGAGTAAAAACCCTAAACATTTATAGTCTGACTTGGACAGTATCTTAGGGTTCTCAAACCCTATTTTACATCAAGATAAGTGTTTTACTTCATTAATTTCATTATGTCTTCGATTGAATGTGTGTATGCTTGCGTGTTTAGCATGTCCGGCTAAATTTCTTGTGTGTTTGCTTAGATCTATGAAACCTAGTTATTAATTATTGATTGGTTGTCTCTTATCTTAATTGTAATTGGCTTAGGAGTGTAATTAGACCATCGTTGTGTTTAATTGCTTGAGTAATCTTTGTGAACCTTAGTTTATAAATCACTTACCGGATTTCTTAGGCTAAACATCCAAAGATAACCCTTAAAGTTAGTTTATGAATCTTAGAGAATTTCGTAGGCAATAACCTTAAGGTAATCTCAAAGAGTTAAGGAAAAAGGCATACCCTGCGACCTTAGAAAACACAACGCGTTAAGAATAAGGACGTGACAATTCAACCACCAATAAAAGATAACTAGGGAGTAATAGTATATAGGTAAACACATTTTTAATCATCATACGAGCACACATCAATAGACATAAAACTACCCATAGTTTAGATATTTAGAATAGTAGAGTAATCGGTAGAAGTACCACCCCCCAAATCCAAACCCCGAGATTTTACCCTTAGTTTTCTAAAAAATATAAAAAGATAAAAAAAAATAATCTTCCTCAACCCCAACCTTAGCGTAGTACACTTCTTACTAGCATTCCTATTTCCCTAGAGAACGATATCAATACCCGAGGCTTACCCAATACTACACTACAACGATTAGGTTCACTGCCTAGGGTGTTGAATAACTTGCTCGACGAAAAGGAAGTTCCTTTGACCCCGAACGCGCCTTGTACGCGCATCAAGTTTTTGGCGCCGCTGCAGGGGAATAGAATAGCTAGTTAGATTTCTATCTCATTTCGGTTCCCTTGCTTGATTCCTATCAAGTAAGATTTTTTCTTATTTTTAGAATCCTCCTAGTCTATCCCCCTTCTTCGTGACTTTGTTAGTAATCCCATCACTTTTCATCATGGAAGGTGATAACCCGCCACCACACCAACCATTTCCCCGCCAACTCCCTTAGACAGATTAGGACCATTAGTTCCACCAAAACCCTTCTTGAGCCCTTTGCCAAACCCGATAGAGAGCTGTATAAGCGAAGAAGAGCTCTCCATAAGTCGGGACCACAAGGCACCACCATCGATTTTGATGAATCCGTGACTGACGAAGAGTCCACACATTCCCCCAATTCTCCTGAAACTATCAATAATGACAATCTGAGCCAACATAGCGAGGAAATCCCCGCTACTCCTGTCAATGAACCCATCAATAAACCAAAGGTAAAAGTCCTTAGAGATTACTCCTCTCCCACCTCATCTGGATTTACCGGCGCCATCATCTATCCTTCCGAACAAATCAATGAGGTGTTGCATGCCACCAAAATTTAGCTTATCCAGAATGCATGTCAATTTCACGGATCCCATAGCGAAAACCCAATTCATCACATCAAACAATTTTTAAATATTGTGGATACTATCTATGCTGACGGAGCATCCAAGGAGACATCTAGACTCCGATTTTCCCATTTTCTCTTCAAGGAAAGGTAAAAGAGTGGCTCGATAAGCTACCTCCGAGGTCCATCTTCACTTGGGAACAACTCACCACCAAGTTTACCAAAAGTTCTTTCCTCCCGGGAGAGGCGCAACCATCGAGGCGAAATCCTTCACTTCCATCAAGCGATGGAGAATCTATCGTTAACTCCTGGACTCGTTTCAAAGACCTCATTCAATATGCCCCACACCATGGTATTAACCTTTGGTTGCTTGTCAAAATATTTTACGACAATGTCTCCCGCAATGATAAAAAAGGGATTGACTTCTCGACTAGCCGAAAACTCTCCAATCTTAGTGCAGAAGAAGGATGGGACCGCATTGAGGAGTATGTCCAAGACCAAGACAATACTTGGAACAAGCCAGTGACTGTGATGAGTATCTCTGCTACCTCGAATAATAGCCCATTATCTCTCGACGATCGAATGAAGAGGGCACAAGAGAAGCTCGCGTACCTCACAAAGTCGTAAGATCCTAAGAGGTTGTTTAACCCATACCTTATATGCGAGGAGGGTTACACAAGAGTGATGAGTGCGACGATGCACACCATGAGCAAACTCTGATTTCCAGCCATGACATCTATGATGACCCTTCCCTCCTTGTATTCTATCAGAATAATGATTACACTCTTTGGGGTAATCTAAAATGGAAGCATGAGGGGGAAGAGGGTTCCGAATACACCATCCGTGATGCCTTTGAAGAAGAACTCGGGTAATTCGCCATGGAAAGGGGGATGCTTTTGAAGGGCCTTGAAGGATTCATTCAAGAGCAACAAGCTGAATTAGAAAACCAGTTCGCCGAACTCCACAAAAGAATACTTGAACCTGGTCCAATCCAGCATGATCCAACTTGTGTTATTACTACTCGATCTGGAACCACCACCAAGGATCCACCATACCGGTTCAAGATCCCCACTACCAATGAGCCTGATTTAGACAAGGAGGGAGCACCTGAACCCCCTCCGACCTCTCACGACCCTCCTTCGCAAGCACCAACACCTATCCAACGTTCGACTCTCACACAGATTCCTTATCCCTCGCGTTTAAAGAATCAAAAGGCTGAAGAAGATAATGAGAGGTTGTTTTCTTACTTAAAGAAGGCCGTCGTTAACATCCCACTTCTCGATGTATTTTATCATATCCCTAAACATAGCACATATTTCAAGAGATTGCTCTCGAATCGGAAGAAGCTTGAAGGGTTGATATCATTGGAAGAAGAATGTTCACCTATCATCCAAAAAAGCCTACCCAAGAAGAAAAAGATCCGGGTAGTTTCACCATTCCTTGCTCTATAGGGGCACTCTCTATGAAAAACGCCTTGGTAGATCTTGGGGCAAGCATTAACTTAAGGCCTCATTCCTTATTTCTCAAACTCGGATATTCAGGGCTAAAACCAACCAGAATAAGTATTCAGCTAGCTGACCGATCAATCAAATATCCCATTGGAGTTTGAGAAAATGTTCCAGTGAGGGTAGGGGAGTTCAAGTTTCTAGTTGATTTCGTTATTTTAGAAATGGAGGAAGATAACTCAGTTCCAATAATCCTTGGGAGACCATTCTTGGCTACAGCTCACGCCATCATCGATGTTCATGATGGTAAGCTCACTTTACGAGTGGGGTCCGAGAGCTTAACCTTTGACATCAAGGATTCTATGAGTCATCCTTCCTCTTACGATCATCCCATTTATTTTGTTGAAGAAGTTGATGAGTTTGTTGATGATATAGATAGCTGTATTGATGAGTATCTGGTAAACGAATTCATGAATAATGACAACAGCATGATATACGACGATGAAGAGGCTGAGATGGTTGGAGCTGTTTCCTTTTATCCATGAAGAGCAGAGATTGAACCTCTTGACCTCCAAAAGCCGGAAAATAAGCTAAAACCATCGATCAAGGAACCTCCTACCCTAGAATTAAAAGATCTCCCAAGCCATTTAGAATATGCCTTTCTTCAGGGGTCGGATCAACTCCCTGTTATCATAAGCTCTTCCCTAACCATTGAACAAAAAAGGAAGCTTTTAGAAGTTCTAAAAGAGTACAAGGGAGTGATCGCATGGAGTGTTGCTGACATTAAGGGAATTGACTCTACTTTTTGCACTCATAAAATTTATATGGAGGAGGATTACAAACCCACCGTTCAACCTCATAGAAGAGTTAACCCCAATATCAAGGAAGTGGTAAAAAAGGAGGTCGTCAAACTTCTCGATGCTGGCTTAATTTATCCCATTTCAGACAGCCCAGTCCAAGTAGTCCCAAAAAAGGGAGGAATGACTGTTGTAAAGAATGAGAAAGGCGATTTAGTGCCTCAAAGAATGGTCACTTGCTGGTGTGTTTGTATCGACTATAGAAAATTGAATGATGCCACACGAAAAGATCATTTCCCTTTACTCCTGTTTTCTTGACGGTTTCTCAGGATACTTCCAAATCCCCATAGCTCCTGAAGATCAAGAAAAAACTACTATGACATGTCCCTACGGGACTTTTGCATACAAGAGAATGCCCTTCGGATTATGCAACGCCCTCGCTACCTTTCAACGATGTATGATGGCCATATTCCATGAATCGATTGAAGATAGCATGGAAGTCGTCATGGATGATTTTTCGGTATTTGGAAATTCCTTCGACCTTTGCTTATCCAACCTTAGGAAGATGCTAAAGCGGTGTGAAGAAACCAACTTAGTCCTAAATTAGGAAAAATGCCATTTCATGGTAAGAGAAGGAATTATCTTGGGACATAAAGTCTCCGGAAATGGGATCGAAGTCGATAGGGCCAAAATCGAAGCGATATCTAAACTACCATATCCTACTATCGTTAAGGCCATTCGAAGCTTTCTTGGTCATGCGGGCTTTTATAGGCGGTTTATTAAGGACTTCTCAAAAGTTGCCTGACCAATGACACAACTTCTTGTCAAGGACGCTCCTTTTGACTTTTTGGAAGAATGTAAGGAAGCATTCAATCGCCTAAAGAAAGATCTTACCCAAGCTCCTATAATGGTTACTCCTGATTGGTCCCAGCCATTCGAAATCATGTGCGATGCTAGTGATTATGCTGTAGGCGCCGTGTTGGGCCAAAGAAGAGAGAAGCATTTTCAGCCAATTTATTATGCTAGCAAAACTATGAATGTGGCGCAAGAGAATTACACAACCACCAAAAAGAGCTTCTTGCTGTAGTTTTTGCCTTCGATAAATTCAGGCAATATCTCGTCCTTTCCAAAACTGCCGTCTTCACCGATCATTCCGCCTTACGATACTTGTTCACCAAACAAGATGCAAAACCCCGACTTATTAGGTGGATTCTATTGCTTCAAGAATTCGACATTGAGATTCGGGATAAAAAAGGGGCTGAAAATCTTGTTGCTGTTCATCTATCGTGATTGGAAAATCCAGACTTAGAAGAATTAGACCATGACGAGATTCATGACTCTTTTCCTGAGGAACGACTAATGGCCATTAAGGATATTGAGCCATGGTATGCGGATTATGCTAACTATCTAACCAGTAGGGTCTTACCAAATTACATGACTAGGCAAGATAAAAAGAAATTCTTCACCGCGCTGAAATACTATTTTTGGGACGAGCCCTACCTATTCCGTATATGCCCTAATCAGATCATTCGACGTTGTGCTGCTGGAAGGGAGATTGATCGGATTATGAGAGAGTGTCATGCAAGACCATCTGGGGGGGACATCACGGTATAAATGTCACGGCACGAAAATTTTTTGATGTCGAATTCTACTGGCCTACTATCTTCCGCGACCTTAAGAGGTTAGTTCAAACGTGCGATGCATGCTAACGATCGGGAAAAATCTCGAGAAGGGATGAAGCACCTCAAAACTATATCCAAGTCTGCGAAATATTCGATGTTTGGGGTATCGATTTCATGGGACCTTTTCCATCATCCGGAGGAAATGAATACATTCTAGTTGCCATTGATTATGTGTCCAAATGGGTGGAGGCACAAGCCCTTAGAACTAATGATGCAAGGGTAGTCATTCATTTTCTTATGAAGCTCTTCGCACGATTTGGGATTCCCAAGGCATTGATTAGTGATAGAGGAACCCATTTTTGCAATGCTCAAATGGAAAAGATAATGAAGAAGTATGGTGTTCCACACAGGTTCTCTACGGCATATCACCCCAAACCAATGGGCAAGTAGAGAACACTAATAGAGCATTAAAATGAATACTTGAAAAATTGGTCCACCAGAATAGAAAAGATTGGGCATTCAAATTAGATGAGGCACTCTGGGCATTCAGAACGGCTTATAAAACGCCCATCCGAACAACCCCTTTTCGCTTAGTGTACGGGAGAGCATGCCATCTCCATATTGAGCTTGAGCAAAAGGCATACTGGGCACTTATGTTGGATCGTTTATATTAGTTGATTATGTGATTCGGGAGGTCGGGGATGATAATAGTAAATGACATCCATGGTTAGAGAGAGAAAGTAGAGAGAGAAGGGATAACTAGGTGTATTATTGAATAATGAAAAAGGATAAGATTACACACTAAGCATCACCCTCCTAGTGAAGTCTAGGAGGGCTTATATAGTGCACCAAACACATGACTATACATAAATGACAGTTTCAGTCCATGTGTTTGTGCCTTACAATAAAACTATTGTAATACCGAATATGTTGTCACATTTTCATGTTAGGATGATTCCTAACAATCTTCCCCCAATGTGGCAACATATGGGATTACTTACAACATTTCCTACAAGTACAAATACAAATAAAGAAAGATCTACATATGCTCTTCAAATCCGAGGATGTACGCAATTGGCGCTCTTTGTCTTCATCTTGTACCTCGGCTTGAGAACATTTTCTTCACTTGTAGGCAAATGATGTAATACGTCTGAATTAGATTAACTTCCCCGATTCATGATGCATGTCTTTAGCGACTTCTCCATACACTTCTTTTTGGCAAAGTTTACGAATTAGCTTCCCCAAATGATAGCCGTCTTGTTGATTCAAAACTTTGATGTAGTTAACTTGTCTTCTAACTTTTGAAGTTTTAAGTCTGCAGTGAATTTGTAGATAACACAGTAAACCACACCAAGCAAATCTGACTAGTCACTTAATTACAATTGTGCTCAATGCGGAAACTCCGTTTGGGGGTAATATGCAAGAAATCAGCAAGATTTTCTCACACAAGTAGACTACTTCACACAAAACAACCCGGGAAAGTTAAAACGATAACACCAAAGTCACAAAACAATACCACTTATCATCTCTATGGACATATCTCCGGCAGTCATAACATTTAAAGCTCGATCAAGAGAACACATTGTGCGTCCTCGATGTGCACATTTCTTCCCCGATTGCGAGATACTTATGGAAAAGAGTGTTTTCGCAAAAAGTGAAAAAAATACAAAGCACATCACTCTCTTCCCCACGATGTCTTGGCGGAATCGGAAGCATACACACTATGTTTATGATGGAAGCGGAGCGCAGTAACCCATGTCCAAGTAATCGAATAAGTGTGAAGTACCATAAATCTCGTGAAGCATGAAATATCCCGTGAGAATCAATTCTTGATAAAACTTCTCTACTCTTTATACTCCTCTCAACTAACTCTTTACCGACCCCATTATCATTACGGCTCTTTTTAGTGACTCACCGATGGAGAAACCCAATATGACGAACTTGAGACTGAAGTAAAATAACCCGAACTTGTGACTTAAGCTTGCACTAATGTCTGACGAAGAACCAATACTGAGAATTTCAATAAAGGTAGAAGCATATACCCATCCATCCATCCTTAATTGTATATGAACTTCTCTCGAATTATCCACAACCTTTTGTGACACTTGAGCACTACAACTTAACTCCTTTAAAGTGATAGCTATACGCTGTGAGCACAACAACGTAACTCCTTACATCAGGTATAACTAGACAGCTCAAGTCTTGTCATTCGTAACAATTATAAGCTCGAACAAGGATCTCGAAGAATCATGCATCCAACCAACCCCGATACTTTGAGATACTAAGTACACGCGCCCGTGAAATTCCACTTCAACCTCAAATAAATAATAATGAATAAACTCCGTAGTCATCTCTTGCGGTTTGATACCCAAAATCTAGCCTTTTGACGGTTTGAAACGAATCTTGATAATGGATAATTCCTGATCTTGTCAAAATTACATAACCCCCAAAAGATAATTCACATATACATTCGAACCCCAAAATGACCAATATTGAAATGGAAATTATCACTTAAGCTGGTTGAGAATTAAATTGTCTAATTAGTCCATGTATCCGGTCCACCAACAAATTGTATTAAACAATGTAAGCCCGTTAACACCTAAACTAATACCGGCCCGGTTCAAGTACGGTCCATACCCAACTCACACGGTATAATACAAACCCTTACCCTAGGTTATTTCATTTTCAAACCCTAATCACCTTTTATCAAAATACACGCCCCATCTCCTTTCATCACATTTGCGAGACCACAACACCATCCTAAACTTACCAACTCAAACCCTAATCACATATTTCATTTGCCATCAAACCCAGTCAATTAACAATCTCCATCATCAACAATACTGATTCAACATCAACCAAACGGAGCTCCAAGAGATGAAACCCCACGAACCAACACAAACCCATTCTTGTAAAAGATGAACATCAAAGGCGAACCCAAAGACGAACATAAAGGACGAACCCTTCAAGTATTTCTCTTAACATTTTAGCTTTAAGGTCTTGTAATAGATCTCATGTAGGGGTTTATATGGTTTCGTGTATGTCTAAACGAAATAAACAAAAAATGAAACTTGACTAGTTTTTGTTCTTTGTTTTGACTTTCGGATATTCAAAGAATAGCAATTCTTTTAATAGATCTATGATGATATATCTTTTGTTTGTTTGATCTTGTAAAGGTCTATTAGATCTTATATGAGAAACACGAAAGATACTGAGATCTTAGTTTGTTTTGAGTTGTTTGATGTTTGAAATGGAGATAAGATATTGTTGTTGGTACATGCGTGAGGGATGAGAATATTGTAGTATTGGTTGTTGATCTTCGTGAGATGAGGATGAGTTATGATGTAGTTTTCATTTCCAATTCTTTTCGTGTTTTTTCGTTTTTTTTTTTTTTTATATAAATTTCGATCTTACTATTTTGGACCAGTGATGAGTAAATTTGAGGTCAATTGGTTTAACACAGATTGTTGATAATTTGATCGAGGTTATAATGAGTCAAACTCGCAAATATTCTTAACTCGCTAATCTTGGCTGTAAATTAGAAACTCGCTAATCTTCAAAAAAAAAACACTCGCTAATCTGTAATCAGAAAGTTGCAAACTCGCAAACTTGAAGGATTATACTGGCTAACTCGCCAATCTTCAAGTCAGAAAAATGCTAACTCACAAATCTTCAACGAAAACTTATGCAAACTCGTAAATCTTCAATGAAAATTGTGCAAACTCGCAAACTTTGAAGATTATGTTGGCTAACTCGCCAATCTTCAAGTGCAGAAAACTTGGAACTCGCTAACCTTCAAATGAAACCCAGAAAGACCCATAAAACAAGATTCAAACTATCATTTTTTTTTGACTGTTTGTTAACCACAAATAACAATAACACCAGATATTGACCAATTTAAATAACACCAGATATTGACCATTTAAAAAACTGTTGCAACCAACTAATGTAACGCAGACAAAACTTGCAATAACAGTTTTAAAAAATGGACGATTTTGACAAGATTAGACCACAAATCAACCAATGATAATAACCTAGCTCTGATACCAATTGTTGGATCGTTTATATTAGTTGATTATATGATTCGGGAGGTCGGGGATGATGATAGTAAATGACATCCATGGTTAGAGAGAGAAAGTAGAGAGAGAAGGGATAACTAGGTGTATTATTGAATAATGAAAAAGGATAAGATTACACACTAAGCATCACCCTCCTAGTGAAGTCTAGGAGGGCTTATATAGTGCACCAAACACATGACTATACATAAATGACAGTTTCAGTCCATTTGTTTGTGCCTTACAATAAAACTATTGTAATACCGAATATGTTGTCACATTTTCATGTTAGGATGATTCCTAACAACTTAAGGCTTGTAATATGGATTATTCTGAGGCAGGGTCAAATAGGTTCTTACAACTTCAAGAGCTGGATGAAATAAGACTTGAAGCTTATGAATCGTCAATCACATATAAAGAAAGGGCGAAAAGATGGCATGATCAACGAATAAAGAATCCTAAAGAGTTTGTGGAAGGAGATAAGGTGCTCTTGTATAAGTCAAAGTTGAGATTATTTCCGGGAAAACTCAAATCAAGATGGTATGGGCCCTTTTAGTAAAGAGTAAAATATGCAATGGAGCCGTGGTATTATTAGAAAATGATGAAAGAGAATTTACCGTGAATGGACAACGTATGAAACATTATCAGTTGGACAATAACGAGCTAACTAATGATGAAGATATTGTTTTGGAAGAAGGTGACGGCAATGAAGTCACGTAGGAGCACGACTTCGAGTCTAGCTACAAGACTCATAAATAAAGAAAAGCACTTCGTGGGAGGCAACCCATGCTTAATTGTTTGCTTGTTTGTGTGTCATATATCTTTTCATTATTGTATGTTCTCATGTTTGAATTTGTGAAAATGATTTATTTTGTCTTTAACATCGTCTTAATTACATATAAGGGTATTTTACAAAAAAGATAAGTGTAGGGAAGATTACACACGTTTTCAAAAGAACGTGAACATGAGAACTACGATTAGTGAAAATGATATATATGTGTGTTGTTATAGTCAAATGCTTGTATCGAGTCATAATGGATGTTTTGCGGAATATTTCCATATTTTGGTGTAATTTTTCCGAAAAAGCATGCAGACCGGTTCTGTCGGGATAACATAACAGGCGCCAGATTAGAACACGACGGCGTCGGGAGGAGCCAACAGACTTATAAAATTCTTCTCGTTTTATGTGCTATTTATAAATTTTTAGAAACTCTCAGGTCTTAATTTTCCAGAAAATATGCAAACATCCATTCCACAAGCATTGTATCCTAGTGTAGTAGAGTCATATATAGTTTTACCACCAATTTTACGCAAAGGTTTCGTCTATTTTCTTAAAGTGTGCAGGTTTTATTTATCAAGAAGAAGAAACATAATATTAGATGAAGTTTATCACGCATACATTCTTCTTGGGAAAGAATTTAACCACTACTTCACACGGATCCTACCGAGCTAATCAGGGGAGTACTAGTTTCTTCTATTTTAATTACCTACCGTTATCATAACTTTGATACTTTTGGAGAGCATTGGGGATAATTTTCAGTTTAAGTGTAGGGAGGGAGAATAAAACGGGAACTTTGAAACTATGCTTATCCTTGATTATTTGTCTTGTCCTATTTCATTTGTGTAATAAGCTATGAGAAATATTGGTTAGGGTAATTCTAGCGACAAATTTAAAATTTTTCATGACATGTACGAGTGGGACTTTAGTTTTAATAAAGCATCTCATGGATAGGAGTTATATGACTAGCACAAAAACCATTTACCACTCAAATTCCACCCCAAAAATGTGAGGTTCGCCCCTAGATCTATAGTAATTAAAGCATTCACCTTTAATACTTCGAGAGTGTACCGGTAGTATAATAGATTCTAGAACTTGTTTTGTGATGCATTCCGAGATCACTAGTGAGACTACACTTGTGTAGTTAGGAATAACTAAATGATAAGAGGTATTAGGATAACCCTTGTTTGATACCCGTATTATAATTACTTCTTCCACATTGGTAGAGTAATTACCCCACACCTTTGCGATGTATTCATCTTTAGTACACGATACCCCTAGTTAACCCCTCAGAGCCTATCCTTTTCGCGGTTCTCGTGATGTTTTGGTTTTCAGGAATATCAATGAAGAGCATTGTTTAAAATCCACCCCCAAATGTACACCCAAATCGCCTTAGCCTACCTTGTATGCACTCACCTTTAGTGCATTATTGTTATCATACTAAACCCTTAGTTCAATTATCTAGTTACTTGCATGGTTGCTAAGTCGAGTCATATCTTTTGTACACAGTTTTGGGATGATTGAGACTCATGGGTAAATTAAATTTTATGGAGTGACGGGAAAGAACATTAAATTCAAATTCCCTTTATTTACGTAATTAAATACTCCAAGTGTTTTGATCTTTTCAATTCGGGTCAAATTAGTGCTAGAGTAATAAAAACTCAAGTGTAGGGATGCTCCTATAAATCCCTTATATTTTGATGTTATCTTAGAGGATGGTAGAGTAAAAGTGTATGCAAAAAAAAAATAATAAAATAAAAAATATCTTTATATTTATGTTTGTTTGTTTCAAAGTTATCTAGAGTTTAGTGAGTCGAGTCTTGGATTAGCAACGCCATTCTTTTCATGCTTGTAACATAATATTTTTGACTTGCCACCACTAAATCGCCTATCCAACCAAACCCTTTGTTTCCTTACCGTAAGCCTAACATTACAACCCTTTTTATAGACCTCTAAGATAGTTGTTCCTAGGTGCTTACACCAAAGCGGTGGAGGTTTGATCTAGTCTCAAGCCTATGGTAATCTATGTACTATGACCGGTTAATGAGTGTTTATCTTCCATTTCCATTTACTATATTTCATATACACCGAGAGATGAGAGAATCCAAACACCCTTGTGAGGTGCTAGTATATAATTCCCGTGCTTGTTATGACTATTATGGTGCTTTTACTTGTTGTGAATTATGTTAAACCAATGCTTCATGCCCCTAACTTATAAATTGATTGGCTTAAAGCACATTTGCTTGAGGACAAGCAAATACCAAGTGTAGGGATATTTGATGAGGATTTAAAACGTATACTTTTAAGGGGTCATTTAAGCCCTTAATCGCCCACTTTTATATCCGATACTGCTTAATTTCATTCCTTTTCACTTTTTAGGTCTCTTAGAAGCAAAATACTGGAATGATGCATATTTGAACGAAAATGAGTAAATATATGAAGAAAATGGCTAAGTCAAGATCGAAGATACTCAAGCTGCTGGAATTGCACCTAACGGCGTCCCAACTAAAGTACGACGCCATCCCCTTATACTAATTAAAATCTGTGACGGATTAGTAGACTTTTTGCTAAAATACACCTGACGGCGTCAGGCTTTGAAGAGGAAGGGCGTCACGAAGACTTTTCAGCTCAGACGACCTAGATCCAGAATCAGACGACGTCACTACTGAAGACCGACGGCGTCACAACTACAACGTGACGCCATCCCAACTATTACTTGGCCAAGACGAAACCCTAATGACGGCGATCTGACGGCGTCCCACCTATAAGGCGAAGCCGTCGCGAATGTAAAATTATATATAAAAATCGAATTTTCAGAATTTGAAGAGGTAGACTTGTGGTGTAAAAACCCTAAATGTTTGTAGTCCTACTTGGACAGTATCTTAGGGTTCTCAAACCCTAGTTTACATCAAGATAAGTGTTTTACTTCATTAATTTCATTATGTCTTCGATTGAATGTGTGTATGCTTGCGTGTTTAACATGTCCAGCTAAATTTATTGTGTGTTTGCTTAGATCTATGAAACCTAGTTATTAATTATTGATTGGTTGTCTCTTATCTTAATTGTAATTGGTTTAGGAGTGCAATTAGACCATCATTGTGTTTAAATGCTTGAGTAATATTTGTGAACCTTAGTTTATAAATTACTTAGCGGATTTCGTAGGCTAAACATCCAAAGATAACCCTTAAAGTTAGTTTATGAATCTTAGAGAATTTCGTAGGCAATAACCTTAAGGTAATCTCAAAGAGTTAAGGAAAAAGGCATACCCTGCGATCTTAGAAAACACAACGCGTTAAGAATAAGGATGTGACAATTCAACAACCAATAAAAGATAACTAGGGAGTAATAGTATCTAGGTAAACACATTTTTAATCATCATACGGGCACACATCAATAGACATAAGACTACCCATAGTTTAGATATTTAGAATAGTAGAGTAATCGGTAGAAGTACCACCCCCCAAATCCAAACCCTGAGATTTTACCCTTAGCTTTCTAAAAAATATAAAAAGATAAAAAAAATAATTTTCCTCAACCCCAACCTTAGCGTAATACACTTCTTACTAGCATTCCTATTCCCCTAGAGAACGATATCAATACCCGAGGCTTACCCAATACTACACTACAACGATTAGGTTCACTGCCTAGGGTGTTGAAAAACTTGCTCGATGAAAAGGAAGTTCCTTTGACCCCGAACGCGCCTTGTACGCGCACCACTAGGTACATTGCATCTTGTTGGATATCCATAATCCATTACCCATAACCCATAACCCATAACCCGGTTTGCAACCCGAAATCTGGACTAAACTGACCCAATAGCCGGATCCCAGGTTTTGCACTAGCCGGATCCATCTGGTGAGGGATCCGCAGGAACCGTGGGACAATAAACATGTTTTTGTCTATAAATAATGAGCCATTTCTCTCTTGCTCACTACTACTCTTAGATACACTTTCTCCAAATATTCTAACATCATTAACCACATATCCAAAGGATCATTCTATGTAGTTTTATGTTTGTGTGATTCTCTAGGTTCCTCTTAAAAGCGAGATCACCACCTCTTGAAGACGTGCAAGCTCAAGGTCTTGAATTGCTAAGCTTCGTCATCATCAAGACCACTGAAGTGCATCTTGTTGATAGTTATTTCCTCCCTCCACATAAGTGTTGTGTTGAAGGCATTAGTGAAAGGTGCCGAAGGGTCGTGTTGAAGGCATTTGTGAATGGTGCCGAAGTTGTACATTTGATATGGTGCTTCGATGTACAAGTTGTGTAGTTTGGGTTAGAGGATGTTGATATCCTCTCTAGTGTTGTAACAAGGAGTGTGTCTCCTTTGGTAGTTGTGTAGTGGTGTAGTGTTGGGTAGTAGTTCCTCCTTAGTAATGGAACTCGGTATCTAGCCTTGTACCGGATAAAGTGTAGGCGACGTTGTGATAGGTTTGGTTCTACCTCGTGGAAGAACTCGGTGTCTAGCCTTGTACCGGATAAAGATTAGGCGACGTTGTGAAGGCTTCTCCGCCACATTAAGGAGCTTGTGTTGTGTAGTGCTTACAAACTCTCGAGTGGGGTACTCGGGAGTGGAGTAGGGCAAGTAAGGTGTCCTTGTAGCCGAACCACTATAAATATTTGTGTCATGGTTTTGTGCTCCTTTACTCTTTATCTTTGCATTACTTACTTATATGCTTATCTATCAATATCCAACACACATATCAAATAGATTGACATAAGTCGATCTAAATACTTTAAAACGAAGTTTTTATCGGTAAAACTATTCAACCCCCCCTTCTAGTTTTCCACATATTTATTAAGGTGTTATGCTTTAAAAGTGAAAATAAAAATATGCAGGCTTAAATGTGGTGGGTGACAAAAGCATTAGGGGATGAAATATTATGAATGAAAAAAGGAAAAAAGCAATTACCATTATGGTGGAGAGTTATTTTACATACTAAACTTTTCTCACATACCAATTGACTCATCCTCACCATCCATCTCAAAAGAAATCAACGGATGAGATTAAAATCATTTTAATATTTCACATATTTCTTAGAATTTAAATATTTCATGAACCGTTAATCGTGTAGCACCCCAAAATATCGCAGCGGAGGATAGTGTCACTGAGGTGTTACTTCATAGTACAAAGTTCAAGTCATAGAAAATGAACTATAAATAAGACGTTTTTAAAAGTTACCATTCGATAATTGAAACCAGACAACATATGAGGTCCCAAAGTATAAGATTACATAAATGTTTTCAAATATCATCGACTGGTAAGGTATAATGCATCAAGCCTTCAAAACATGTCATGTAACTCAAATTCTCCATGCCAAAGTTATGCCTTAGAAACCAAAGTAAAGACATGCTAAAAGTGTCAATACAAATGTTGGTGAGTTCATAGATTTAATGTAAATAGGATGAAAACATTTTTAATTAAGTCCTCGTGACAAGTATATGTCTACCTAATCCTGTCTACCTAATCCTGTCACAAGTCCCGCACATACAAGACTTGTAACATCTTAGGTCTACATATAAATTCACGATGATAAATGTGAATGTTAAGTGTAAAAGTCAAGTACAAACTACAAGATTTTAGTGAAGTTCAAGATAGTACCAAGTCCGTTAGTTCAAGATTTAAAGTTTGTTTTTTCAGTACATTCGGTTATGTGACCAGTACTTGTGTCCATAAATAAATAAGCAATGTATTTAAATAAAACGAGTAATTGTTTCATCAACCGAGTAAAGTGTTTAATTAAAATGAGCATGCATTCTCACCTTAAAAGTTGTTCAAGACAAGTAAAACTAGGCCATGAACTCACCGTAAAGCAACAAGATAAATACAATGAGTTAATGCAACGAGACGCCGAGAATTATTCTAGGGCGACAAGGTTTTGGTGGTGAAAATGAGACAAGAACAATGAATCAAGAACAACTAGCCTAAAAATACCAATCAATAAAACCAAGCTTCCAATACACAAACCACTCCTTATAATCTTGTCAAAGCTCGCAAAACCTTTGTTTAACTTCAATAGAAACCCATGAAAAAGATGAGATTTGGTGTTGATTTAATGGTGATTTGTGATGGAAATGAGTTAGGAACTAATCTAGGAACACTAATCTTCCAACTATTAATGAAAGAACTATAAAAAACAAGATTGATGGAGGATTTAATGCGGTGTTTATGTTCGGCAAATGCAAGAGAAAAAGAGAGAGAATGGTTAGGTTTTTAACCATCTTGAATTGTATGTAAGAAATGAGATGATGATTAAGCAAGTTGTGATAATACTTATCTCAACAAGTGATTAGTGGCAAAAGTTGCAAGTAGGATATGGCATTAGGAGGTGCAAGTGGAAGATTTATGTGTTAATCTTTTATATATTGATAGTTTAGTGATTAGAGGGTAGAGTTTGATCTCGGTAATTAGTAACGTGAAGTTTTTAAAATGCGAAACATAAAATCGAGTATATATAAAGATCTAAAATATATAAAAATGTTATAACTTGTCAAAACAACTAATTTTAATATATTAGATGAGACACGAGTTTATCGGAGTGTTTAAACGTTGTTAAACTTAAAAACGTAAGTTATAAATGCGTAAAACGAAAAAGGTGCAAAGTTTACTTAAAAGTGGAAAAATAATAATAGGACATATAAAACATGTTTGTAAGAAGACCAAAGTATATAAAATATGTAGACTTAGCATAGTTTATAGTCAGTTTAAATTAAATGTACATGCAACTACGTACTCGAGTGAACCTACAGTTACTCGTAAAAGTTAATTTCCGCGAAATTAAAATAATAGATAAAAGTAATCGATCAAATAATGATCTAAAAAAACGGGAATTGTTACAAATCGTTAGACAAAATAAATTATACCGTCACTACCAGCATTTAATTATCTTTCTATAGATATGCACTTTTATATACTTTCGACAAACTTTTTTCACTTTTTTCCGCTTTTACGTTTCTTTGTCTTTCTTCTTCGTTGTTGAAACTTGCATGGAAAATCACAGGTGACTAACACTAATTTGAATATTCTAATAAAATCACATGTGATATTAATAATCACATATTATATGTAATAAAATCATATGTGATTTAACACCAATATCACATGTAATTTTATTAGTATATTCAAATTAGTGTTTAATCACATGTGATTTCTTCATGCAAGCTTCAACAACCGAAAAAAACGTGAAAAAAGTGAAATAAAAATAAAAATTGTCAAAATATCAAAGTGTCAATATATAGAAAGATAATTAAATGCACATTGTGATGGTATATTTTTTTTTCAACAATTAACGATTTAAGAAATATTAATATTTGAAGAAAAAGATGAAAGTAAGTTTTGTTAAATGTTGGGTTTAATCACATCCATTATATTAAATGAAGATGAAGGATGAGTGTCCATTGACATCCAAATTAAATTTGGTATGTAAATAATTTTAATCAATATTACAATGTTTGTATATATATGTTTTTAAACTTGCCCGTGCACGCACGAGATTTTTTCTAAATTTTTTAATAACGTATTTTATCTATTAAAAACAACCAGTTTAACTTTTGTACAAACAGATTAACGTTTTCCTATTTTTTCATAATTGAACTTACCAATTTAATAGGCTTATGTAGTGTTCGAGTTCACTGTGTTTAACTTCAGATTTAAGAGATTGTTCAGTGAACATGCTGTTCAACTTCAGGTTTAAACGATCATTTAGTGAACATGTTGTTAACGTCATTAAGATTACTTTGCGGATCAGATTGATGTACTCCTAATTATAATATACTAATATCCAATTGGTACAAAGTAACTCAAAATTACATAAGTGGCAACCTATAAACTATGTTACATGTTGCTTCTTTCCTAGTGTCCATTATTTTTTACAGTAAATGCGTCTTTCGGACAGAAGATATAAGTTCCAAAGGGCTGCAAAAAGTAGTAACATTTTTAGAGGACAAACTAATTCATGATAATGAACAGAATAGTAATCCTATGATTATTGCATAAAATTTTCAACCTTGTATCATGTGTAAAGAATATTAATTACACGTTCAGTATGATCATCAATCACGACTTCTTGTGACATGAACTTTGCTTTTTTGATTTCCCCAACGATCTTTACAGTTGCTTTAAATCCACAATGTCTTACAAATACTGTACTCATGGAGTTAGTATCCTACAAAATTTTATTGTAACTATTAAAATTCCTAGTAAAAGATTATAATAATTTTCTTTCGGTAATCACTAAAGCATAATTAAATAGAATCAACTGGGGTCAATGCATACTTGCATGGAAAACTGCAATTTCATATGTCATTACTCCTTTAAGTAAGTTCTTTAGAGCAGCTTCCTCATAAGACATGCTAGGAGACCCAATGCCAATACCTTTCACTTCTAATTAGTGTATCGGAAATTGGGGTCCTGTTACGCCTGAGTTCATTAGAGGGAGTAGATATATGTGGTCCTCCTGGCAAAAGATGTGAGACACAACCTGGAAAGTTCAGTGCATAATATAACTACTTAAAGGTCAAAGAATCAAAAGAACATAAATTGGAATTACTTTTTAGATGCCCCCATTAACACCTGGAAGCCAATGACATGCATAAACATGCAATGTTTCACTAATAAGTTGTGATGGCAGCATGTTTGTCGACCTCAAAGTAATGATGATGCATCTGAATAGGTCTATATTCAGGTCTCCTATGTCTTCTGTCCACCAGTCCTTATGGGCGGACTTGCGGTGCTTCCTATGTGCATATCATGGTCTTGTATAAGTGTAAGTCCAATAAACTTGAGTCTCTTCCTTTTAGTTCAAAGTTCATATCTTGAATTTTAGTTAAGTTTATAACGTGGAAATGGTTTACTGTTAACATGAACGGATAATTAAATTCTAACACTTAATTGAAAACTGTGTGTCTGCTTATTTTAGAAGGAATAAACACTTAAAAAGAATAAGGTACCAACCTGATTATTTTCAAAGCAGATAACCTCTTAAAATAAGCAATCCCAAACACCCTTTAAAGTATGGTATGGTTTGCTAAATAAAGAGAATCATGGACCAACTTATCATTCTTACAAACAATTCAAATTCCATTCACGTAAAACCAAAAAGAGCATTGGTCATCGCACTTCACATAAAACACACTCGTACATCCACATAATCTCAAAAAAGTTAGCAAGTGTATAAATTTCCACAGAATAGACCACATGGAGGACTGTACTAACCTGTTTCGGTTTGGACCCGTTTCATTATGGAGATAAGTTATCCTTCTGCATCACGGCTTGTGCCACATATCTCATAAATGACCTTCACAAGACTATCTAAAGCAAAACCACATTCATATTTTTAGCAAACCAACATTCATAAACTAGCTAAAGCTTTAGCTACTATTTCAAGTCATCAAGGAAAATCCTATTTTCAGCTACTCAATCCCGGATCTCCTAGGTATTTCTACCCCACATTAACAAACCGCCACTAAATTTGTCTCTTTGAAATAATGATAAACAGTGAGCATCTTCTATCTGATGAGAAACTTACCTTTGTATCCTGATATAACTTGAGGTATGACATAATCTCTTACTTCTGTAGAATTAGTTTTTAGAATAATAAGCAACTCACATGCTGTCCAAGAATGAAGAAACATCCAGTTAATAAAACAATCAGGTCCCCCTCTTACTTCTTGGTTTAAGTGAAGCATTGTTTTAAAAGATATATATAGATAAAAGCATTATTCAATTACATCGACTTTTGTTTCTAATACATGTGAACACTAATCAATCATAAAACCAATCTGAGTTATGTTTTGTTTCTCTTTAAAATCAATTCCGTATTACCTGTGTGTTATTAGTAGATTATGTATGCTTAATTGATTGGTGGGGTTGGTTTCTTTGTTATTATTTATGATGATGTTTTAGTAATGACTTTTTCATACCATTAACCTACCCAAATGATTGGGAAAAAATTAGGGTATGCAGATTTGTGAATTAGGTATTTGGAGAGGTTCACGGTTTAGGTTGAATTTTGGTTCTTATTGCACGCGTTGAATCCAAAGTAGGTGTACTTGTTTTTTTACCATATATACTTGGTTATAGATTGCATATTTGTACCTGACAGACCCAAACGCCTATTATAAAGTTGTTGCACCAACTTTAACATATAATTTCCTCTTTTAAGATCCACACAACATGTATAAGGTTGCAGCAGAAAAAAGGTAAAATGTGTTTTCTTTTTTAAAATGGGTCAAACTATGTTACAACATATCAGATGGGTGCTTTTTTCAATTGAATCAGTTTTGTATAAACCAAAACAATACATATTGCATTATGGACTTGAATAGTGTGTATATACATTGATAGATTGCATTATGCTCATATATTAAGTTGCCCATACTCCGTAACTTCCAAGCTAAATGTAAACAATACCAAACACCCCCTTAAAAGGTTAACTACTTATTTCAACCTCATATAAACAGATAATAACAATATTTTGCCTCTATTATAAAGCTCAATTCACTCTATTATTACCTTTACTAAGTAGTCTATTTGATTCATATTCAAGAGCAAAAGCACATTGCTTTGTAAGTTGCTTTAAGTTTCTACTATAGTTGAACTTGTGCTTTGTAAGTCGCTACTGAACTTGTGTTTAAGTTGCTACTGTAATGGATTTTTGTTGAACTTTGTAATGGAATTTGTGGTAATGGATTTTTGTTGAACTTGTGTTTAAGTTGATACTGAACTTGTGGTTTCTTGAACTTGGCTATGTAACTCCTACACTTTCCCACCAACACTGCTGCACTGCAGTTTTTTCCACCAAAATCAAGTAGCTGCAGTTTTTGAAATTTCGGTTCATGGTTGTTTAAAACCGAAACCGACCCAACTAAACCAAAAAATTATTACCCAATAACCTGACGCATATTCAAAATTACATGTATGTTGTAAAAATCCTAAATGAAAAAACGTTGGGCATGCATGGTTGACAAATGTGGAGCCTTAGTAAAATTATCAAAACGTACTTTGTTATGTTGTTGATTTGAGCTAAGAGAAATGAACCAAATGAGTCACTATGTAAATAATCATTTGTGAACACGCTCGTTATAGAAGCGATAATCATTGGTTATTATCATTTTATTTGTGGGTTTCACGTAATGGACTTAGATGTAGTTGGAACATAGCTGATTATGATTATCTTATCTTATGAGGGGTGTTTGGGATTGCGTCAAACTGCTTATTTGAATATATATGTTTTAAATAACCTAGTTTATAAGCAGATGCCTTGGATGTGACTGAAGCTATTAGATATAAAAACACCTGGTGCAATCTAGTCGTAGGACATGGCAATTACTTACATTGATTCGTCGCACTGTATTAGCTCTGGAATCCCAAAGTTAGGTACACCAGCTTCCCATCATCAGATATCGACACTTACATATACCAAAAATCGCCAACAAACATCATCATTATCTCTAAGCCTCTTCATCCCTGTAAACAACAACAAATTCAATTAAAAACCTAGTGAGCAAAATCAATAATTGATGACGAAACCCCCAAAATTAAAAAAACTGTAAACATTGAATTATGTCAATAATCAAGAAATTGTTTGATGTATACAAATAAATTGTGCATTCATTTTAGTGCCCACGACCACCTGTCGCGGACACAAACATTAGACTCAGAGAATAAAATGTTGTTAATCATTAGACACCACTAATTTGCATTGGTAAATGAGAAAAATAAATAGGATCCATGGTGATATGATGAAAAGAAGTACCAAAAGCTTGGGCGTCGACTATTTGGTCATTACTAAACAATTATTTTACTTGGCTAATTATGTCCACAAAGTAACTCTGTAAATATTTGGCTCAACAGATAACAATATACTGGTTTTAAGAGTTCAGTTCATCGTTCCCATCAATCTTGCAAAATCAAAAATTAAAACTGATTTACTTACATAATGGATACAAATATCATGAACACCTTCGGAATCCTGGAATCAAATCATATTTGGAATGTCGTAATTGATGATTTTGTGTGAGATCGAGCAGGAAAGGTTGAGATTGTAGGGTTTTTTGTTTCGGATTTGTTATGCGAGTATAAAGATGACATAAAACTCCGTTCTATTTTTAATTTACATTTTAGTCCAAACGTATGGGAAAAAGCCCTTTGAGTACATGTTTTTTTGCTGATTTTCTTTACATCTTTTATGAGAAAACGAATTTTTAATTTTTTTTGCCAAATTAAGAAATATTAAAGCCTTTCTTTTATTAAACATCTTTAATTAAAAAATATTAATAATTAAATTATTACTAAATAAGGTATAATTTGATTTTTTTGAAATGAAAAATTTCCACTAAAGGTTTTGTTTTATTATATAAAAGATTATGATGTAAAAAAAAACTCCACCCACCGTTATTTTTAATAGTGTATCTATTTAGTAAATAGTATTAGCACTAGCATATGAGTTTATACTCCGTACTATTTACAACTCACATGTAATATAAAATAAGTAGATAATACTTCTCCGTCTCATAATTATTGTCCAATGTTGACTTTTGAAGTCTTTAGTTTTCAATTTTGATCTTAAATACTTTTTTTTGGTTATATATTACTTGCTGCAATATATGTAAATGAATTGAGTTTTAAATGTACTTTCATTTGTATAATTTTCATTAAGTATTATATAACACAAATAAAAATATTTAAGGTCAAAGTTGCAAAATAAAGACTTCAAAAGTCAATACTTGACAATATTATGAGACATAAATAGTAGTACTTAGGGTGCGTTTGGTATTTCAGAATGGGAATGAGGGAATGAATTTTCATTCCAATCATATGTTTGTTTAAGATGCAAATCTTTCAAATATGATAATGAATGATATATATTTTCTATACTCCATATACCTTACAAGAGTAAGGTATGGAACTTTCATACTGAAGAGTCCACCACTACTATCAAACTTATACCCATTATAATTCAAGACAACATACCAAATGCATCCTTAAATAATCAACCAAAACCCTAGGAAAAACATTGTCTTGTGTCTATAACTAAGGGCATGTTTATTTTTTCCATATGAGTCATTTAATGAGTGAGTCCAACCCTTATTCTCTCTTAATAGGGGAAGTTACAAAAAATGCTCTATCTATAATAAATGGCTCATATAAAAACGGCTCACACCACTTATTTTAGTAAACAAGGCCTAAGTACCTACTAACATGACCCTGTTAGTATTAAGGGTGATATATTGAAAAATCTATAGTACTGACATATCACATTACAAGAGTCTTTTTTATTTGGGTACTAGCTTAAAGACCCGTGGATTCACGGGGTTTTTAAAGAAATATGAAAATGAAATAATAGGAAAACAACGAATATAAACATGTTCCATTAATATTTGAAAGGAATAATAAGTAATAAGTGTTTTATTCAATAAACAATTGAGTTTTTAATAATTAAAATAATAAACGTCCATGCACTGGCCTCTCCAAATTTGACAGTCATGAAGAGCAAATGTATTCAATGAGCGCTCATCAAGTTAATAGCCAATGCCCGTTCCATGAACACCTAATGATTTTATAAAAACAAAAAAATTTAAGTATACGGTTTCCAATCGTATTAGAGACTGACATTTAACTAATCTATGATCGATTGATGAGAATATGTGAGTAAATCATCTATTAATCGACGAAGAATATTTTTTAGGAACACATCGTTAGTGCCGATATATATTGTAGTTAAAATCAATTAATAACTCATACAACTCATTTCATTATAGTAAAATATCTTACGCTTATATTAAAAATCACTTAATCACTCCTACAACCTGTTTCATTGCAGTTAAATATCTTACGCTTATATTCAAAATCACTTAATCACTCCTACAACCCATTTCATTTTAGGTGTTTACCGTCTTCTACAACTCGTTTCATTACAATTAAATGTCTTGCGCTTATATTCTAAATCATTTAATCACTCCTACAACCCGTTTCATTATAGTTAAATATCTTACGCTTATATTTAAAATCAGTTAATCACTCCTACAACCCGTTTCATTAGGGTTAAATATCTTACGCTTATATTCAAAATCACTTAATCAGTCCTACAACCTGTTTCATTGCAGTTAAATATCTTAGGCTTATATTTAAAATCACGTAATCACTCCTACAACCTATTTCATTTTAGGTGTTTACCATCTCCTACAACCCGATTCATTACAGTTAAATATCTTACGCTTATATTCTAAATCATTTAATCACTCCTACAACCCGTTTTATTACAGTTAAATAACGTACGCTTATATTCAAAATCAGTTAATAACTCCTACAACCCGTTGCGTTATAGTTAAATATCTTATGCTTATATTCAAAATCACTTAATCACTCCTACAACCTATTTCATTGCAGTTAAATATATTACGATTATATTCAAAATCTCTTAATCACTCATATAACCCGTTTCATTTTAGGTGTTTACTATCTCCTACAACCCGTTTCATTACAGTTAAATATCTTACGCTTATATTCTAAATCATTTAATCACTCCTACAACCCGTTTCATTACAATTAAATATGTTCCGCTTATATTCAAAATCACTTAATAACTCCTACAACCCATTTCATTACAGTTAAATATCTAACACTTATATCCAAAATCACTTTATCACTCCTATAACCTGTTTCTTGCATTTAAATGTCTTACGCTTATATTCAAAACTTAATCACTCTTACATCCCATTTCATTTTAGGTGTTTACCATCTCCTACAACCCGTTTCATTATAGTTAAATATCTTATACTTATATTCTAAATCATTTAATAACTCCTACAACCCGTTTCTTTACAGTTAAATATTTTACGCTTATATTCAAAATCACTTAATCACTCCTACAACCCGTTTCATTAAATATCTTACACTTATATTCTAAATCACTTAATCACTCCTACAACTGTTTCATCATAGTTAAATATCTTACACTTATATTCAAAATCACTTAATCACTCCTACAACCTGTTTCATTTTAGGTGTCTACCATCTCCTACAACCCATTTTATTACATTTAAATATCTTACGCTTATATTCTACATCATTTAATCACTCCTACAACCCGTTTCATTACAGTTAAATATCTTACGCTTATATTCAAAATCAATTAATCACTCCTACAACCTGTTTCATTGCAGTTAAATATCTTATCGCCTTCTTTAACTTGTAGATAATCTTGGAAAGAAAAGCTATGCATAATCCTAAACCTGTTTCATAAAGTAAATATCTTGATTTCGGGAAGAATAACAAATAAAGTTGAGGCTTCCTCAACCAATAATGCCTAAACCTTTACCTTGCATAATCTATGTACTCAAAATCAATATTTGTCACATAATCCCACTCTTTTTTCGCAAAGTCACTTCTTTCGCAAAGGCATAGTTTGTTTTCATGAAATCCAAACAACAGATACTTAAAGGCATAGTAGTCTTTACCACTTTTTTCGCAAAGTCACTTCTATTTTGAATTACTGCATACCGTGTGGTGTATATTGTGGTACATGTTACAAAAATATATCCATCAACTCCTATTATGGGTCTCAATCCTTTAACTATAACCGATATTTATCTTAGAAAACCAAACCGGTACACATAATTTAGTTAAAATGGTTAGAGAACGGTATCATTTTGGCTGTTTTATTAGTCAAATAAGCTGGTATAAACTGGATTTCGTTAACGCTCTTAAGGTTACATATGGACGTCAGGTAGGATTAGGACTCGACACTTAGCTTAGTGTCGTAAATTGGTGTAAGCTTGGTGTATGGTTTGCTCCACCTAAAGTGAGTGTGCGGACATAGTGATTGACGAACTCTCGAGTGTGGTGCTCGAGGAGTGGAGTAGGGCGAAGAGTGAGCTTTGTGTCGAACCATTGTTCCTGTCACAATGGAGTTTATTATGGTGTTATAGACACCCTTCTCTTCCATGGTTAAAGTGACGTACAGTCGTTCACCATCTGATTGTAACTCTTAAGTATTTTTGTATCATGCTCTTTACGGATTTGTTTTAGAACAATGCTCTTTCCGGTACCCACGCCACCAACATCTTTGAACAATGCTCTTTACGGCTTGTAGTAGTGATTAACAGGTGAAATAACATAAAACATGTATTAAACATTCACATTGTCTGACATAAGTGAATTTAAAAAATTATTGTTTGAGTATAGTTTACATAAAACATCCCATATTAAAGAATTATTAGTTTCAATCAACAAAGGTGAAATAACCTGTACTTATCAGAAAATCCAGTTAGCTACAATGACATTCCTTAATTTTACCCTCTTTTTAAAATAACTTTAACAACTTTGCTTCATGGCATTAACATTGTATAGGTCAATGCACCAATTACTAAGTTATATCGTGATCTTTATAATTACTAAACACAATCATAATCTATACATAGTTCGTCATAGCAAATGAATCTTGACTCGTTGTGCATTGGGACTTCAAGAAAGCTTCTCTCTTAGCAGCAATATCCATTCTTTCGTCATTATCTCGTTCAAAGTTTTGATGAATGGTGATAACCAACTCTAAACCTTCCATGCTATCAACTGAGACTCTTTTATCATGTCCTTATGTATATGTGTATTGGGGCAAATGGTTATCATCACGAAAAATATTAGCATCGCACCATCTTTAATCATTTGGTTTCCACGGGTCCTTCTAGAAGACAATCGTAAACACTTCACAATTTTCAACTCCGGCATACTCGAGTTCCTCCATTGGACTCTCTTCTTAATCACCCCCATGCAACACCGACACCTCGAATGTATTAAAATTATTTATATGAGAAATCAGAATGAAATATTCTTCGAGGACAAAGAATGACGAAAGATATGAAGTGGAGTGCGAGAAAACTTACCTTGAATAGCCTTTAAGGCCTTATTGCTTCCTTACAGATACAAAGGCATGAAATTAGGTCCATATATCATAACTAAACATAGTTAAGTATGTAACAATATGAACTTATAATTTACATATGAATCCAATTTCATTTTCGCGCTTTCTTGACCGACCCTTAGACCGTGATTCTGCAACAAACACATTTATTCTACTATGAGTAAAAATATCTTCCAAGCATAAGCCAAAACATTCTTAACCCTTGCAACTTTAATACCAACAACCCGCATAAGCAATTCTCAATTCTCAATTCAAATCAGCCTTTATATCTGTTTTTCAATAAGAAATCCAACCAACCCAAGAGTAATTACAGTAATAAGCAATCACATACAACCACTATTAGCGATTCAATAAGCAATTTGAAATTGAGATAATTCCAAAATATGCCTAATTTTGAAAGTTGGTCATTACGACCAAACATGGAATTTTTCAAACGTTGACTCCGTTGTGGACCAACTTTTAGAAGTTGGCATATTTTTAAAATTATCTCTAAAAAAAATACCTTAAATCAGTTTTAATAAGTGATTCCAAAACAACCCCAAAAGTATTCATTTTAAAAAATAATTAGTACATCTGTTATACGAACATTCAATACGAAGTTTCAATATGAAACCTTTAAAGTTACCCTTGATTCCCCGTGATAACTGAGCAACTCTTTTGACTTAAGCAATACCTACTCCACTAAACTTGTTAGCATAATCACACACGTTAAGGAAGCACCAAACTCATAACAACATTAAAATTTCATATACTACTAAACCTTAAATTACGGGTGAGAAAATAATACATTGTAGACTCTATTTTTTTTCTTGCAATAAACGGATATGTTTTATTATAACCGTTATTTTAGTTATACATGTTTCGCACATTTGGTGGTTGTATAACCGGTTAAAATGGTTACAGTGCGGGTCAAAACAGGTCAGGTTGGCCCGACCAGCAAACGTATTTAGTTTACTTTATAAATGGACATGCTCTTTGATGACGTAAAAGAGTGTTTGGACGTGTTGTTTGCTGTCATAAAAAGGGTCTTGGAAAAAAAGTGACAAATAACACACCTGAATCTGACCGAAACCCGGTCTGAACCCGTTAAAAAAACATTTCAACTTCAGACATGTTTAACAAATGTGTTTTGATCCTTTACGTAGTATGACCCATGTACCCCTGTTCTGACCAACACACCAATAACTCACCATTGCACGACATGCCAAAGAAACCAAGTCCACTTTATTTTCCTGAAATAATTATAATGTATCAAGCAAAATATACATAACGAATGCGTATATACAAGATTATAATGTCATGAATTTTGTAAAATCTTAGTTAAAATACTTTAAAAAAAGTAATATATTCACTTCTTTAGAAGTCTTTATGTCAATTATTCTCGAAAATAACAAATCATTAATATGACTAAAATTACTCTTAAATTTCACGTGTAATGTAGTTTCTAATTTCATGACTTTTATTATACATGTAACACCAATTCATCACTTATAAATAGTCTTAAATTTCACTCTTAAATTTCACTTGATGAGTCTTCATTCAACAGTTGAATGTCAAACCATAAACCTCATTTTTTGCTAAAACCTATTTTAAGATAAAAATAAAAACCCTATGATGAATAAAACATAAAGTTTTGCTTACTATTACGAGAATAATTTTTATTGATAAAATCCCTATATCTCGAAAGTGGCACTATGCTTGATTTACGTACACATACACTGCATCACACATTCAATCCATTCGCGGTTCCGTATACGAAACCAACTTTCTGTAATGAATTTATGTTTAAAATTATTAAGTTAACCAAAAGCAATTATCATAACTCAGATCATTACAAAGTTTTGTCCTCACCTTAGGAAGAAGGCCCTCTACTCCCAGTTTTTCTTAAAGAATATGTGATGTCGTATGCTCAGGTTATACGCTATGTGAATAAGCCTCCATCTGTGAAAGAGCTATGGCTATTGCACGATACCCATAAGCACTATGTAACATGGAAACCAAATTTTACCACTCACAAGTATAGCTTGAAAAAGGTATAGATGTCTGTTTGTTGTAACTTACATTGGTGTACTTTCCGCATCATTACAACTTCAATAACATGGTTTATTGACATAAAGGTGAGGGCTCGATGGTTGCCATGCTGCAAGAAATCCTTTAAGCCGTTTACATAACTCACCACTGTAAAACGTTGATGTGATGCTCAAGAGATCAATAGAGCTGAAAAGAAAAACATATGTCGGTTTGGGATTTCGACCATGGTATGCACAATTTCTTTATATTAATGAACATTACCGTGTTTTTTAGCACACAACATATTAAACTACTTATTCATAAGCAGACCCAATAAGCAACCTTAAACTACTTATTCATAATATTAAGTAGCTTATTCAAACGTTGCAAACAAATGGATACTTTTATGCAATCCCAAATACTCCTAATACCAAAGATAATTCAATTACTAAGCGTAAGATCATAACACACATTTTAAATCAAGAACACAATCTCATTACTTGCCTTCCTAAAAATACGTTAATCATCGTATAGATAACAATATTATAAAATATACATCAAGTATAGCAAAATATAATGTCGATGTTCAGTGAACTTCATCAAGCAGTAAATGTATTGAACAAAACACACAAATTATAAATAATGATTCATGAATGTCATTCCCCCTAATTTTTTTCTAGGGTTTATGATAAAGCACAATTAAATTGTAAATAATCAAAGGAAAACTTATTATAGTTGAATCGAAACAAATAATTATAAACCAAATCGATTCAATGCAAAAAAAAAAAAAAAAAAAAACTTACCGGAATTATTGGGTGGAATTCAAGATCATCCATGGCGTTGATGACCGATTATTCACCTTTCAAAATTTACAAATCGTTAATGCAAAATCATAGGATTTTATGTTTATTACCGAACCGTGTATTCGAATAAATCAAGACACAAATCTAACCTTGTTTGCATATTGGAATGGGAGCGTATAGAAGAAATTGCAATTGAATTGGCAACTAAAACAAAATCAGTAACTAAAATTACAAACCCTCAAGAATTCAGATAAAAGATGCAATCTTGATCCTAAAATCTTGAAAAATCATCAAGATCTAAACTTTTATCTTTAATCATTCAAAGAACATCTTTATAATCAAAACCCAAGTTCTCGATTGGCAAGCATTCGTATTACCCGTTTATCTAACACAAAGTTAATCAACTTGAAACACAAATACTTGAAACAAAAGTGAATAAATACAAACCTGTAATACAACGAATGAATCATCATATATAACATCATCTCTCGAATATAAGCATATCATCATGTGCTTCGTTTTTGCCCTACAAATGACAATTACACAAACACAATTTATCAAACAGTTGGCGTGCATAAAAAACACACATAGAATATAAACTACATATAATCGTTTTCATCAATCCATATCATCTACTAACAGTTAAATTGAAGAATGAAAAAAGATAAAACTTTTCAAACCTGATTATCTTACCCAGTAAAATTCTACCTACATAAATAGATTATAACATAATAAATAGAAATATATCAAGATGAATTCTCCCAAAAAAATTTAGGGTTCTGATCAAACTTGCCAATTTTATGATGACAACATGAAAATCAATGGGAGAGTCATGTAACGAAATCACTGCATATATTTGAATAATGGTTGGTGTTGTGAATCGGTTAAATCAAAAAGTGAATGATTTATATAACGCGTATATTAATGATGATAATAACGAAATCTCATGATTTCATTGAATAGGCGGTTTTGAATTGTAGGTGAAACGTATTTGACTTTTTGGAATCAATGAAATTGGGGGCATGAGTTGAAAATGATTTGCGGAGACATTAATGTTATTGAAACATTTACAAAAATAATTGAGAAGGAAGCGTACGAAAGAAGAATAGACCATTTAGGAAAGTGGAAAACCATTTAATTTCTTTAAGGCAAAAATGCATATATATCCCTCCCAAAGTGAATAATTGCATATATATCCTTTGTACAAGTTTTTTATGCATATTTTACAATGATTTTTATGCATGCTTTGGATATATACGCAATTTTGCATTTTCGGAAGGATATATATGCAAAAGCCCATTTCTTTAAAACTTAAATGAGTGCTTTAAGGTGTTGTAAATTAGTGCTAAATAAGGTAGTATTTTTTAATAATAAAATTTAATGTAATGCTTTAAAATGCTTGTACAAAACCTTGTTTTATTAGTTAAAATATATAGTCTTTTTAAAATTTACTTAACGAAAGATAGTACTAGTACTTTAAAAACTTAAAAACTATGATTCATGTATAAAAATCATGATTCATGCAAAAGTGCTATATTTTGTTAAATAAATTTTAAAATGTTATTTTTTGTTAAATATATTTTAAAAATACTATTGATCAAATAAAAAACTCTACATTACTATTATCAAAGTTATACGGAGTAAGTTGTTTGACAAAATAGCTTGGACATATAGTATGCCATAAAAAGAGACGCTTACAACATATATTCGACGACTTGATCACAAGTACAACATTCTATAAGAACATTAATATTAAAACGTGCAATTTATGTTTCTGTGGTTAAGGTGAGAAGAAAAGGGAAGAGATAATGAAGATTGAACAGAAAAAATGGAATAGCGGTTATTTAGTTATAGTTAAGATCCCCATTGAAATACTCCGTACACTACTAAAAAAATACTACTAGTACTATTAATATATTTAGTCAGTTTTAATAAATAAACTAATCATAAAAGTTTAAAAAGTAATATTTATACGAGTAACTATAGATAACATTTGCAAGTCAACCTTAACTTAATTTATTTTGATTTGCAGTCATTCACTGACTCTTTTCAAGATGATATGCCATAGTACTTATCATGGTATTCTATCCTAATAAACTTATCTGATACTTTTATCATATTTTCTCGTAATTATCAGTTAGTTAAAATAGTGAGAGCTTAATGTGCGTATATAGTTAGGGAACTAATTCAAATCCTAAGGTGATAAGGAGTTAGTTGTAATCTCTATATATATAGTTAGACTCCCAAACTAACGACTATCATAAGAATAACAAACCATTACCATCCTGCATTCTCTTATTAATCATTCAAATTCCTCTCAATTTGTGGCTCCGCAACTATGGGAGCGGAAGGCGATCCAGCAACAGATGCCGCGAAAAAAGCAGCAGCAGAGAAAGCACTGAACGATTGGCTGCCGGTTACGTCATCTCGTGATGCCAAGTGGTGGTATTCGGCTTTTCACAATGTTACTGCCATGGTTGGAGCTGGAGTACTCGGCCTTCCATATGCCATGTCTGAGCTTGGATGGTACGCCGCTTAAACTATTTATTTATGATGAGACTTGAACCTACGATTTATTGTTATTCGTTTATACGATTAATTAAAAAGTTGCTGGGAACAATATATTCGTTATGATTTAAGTAAAGTATATTCAAAATCTAGTTTCAAGATGAACCATAATGTGTTATAATTGTTAATGAAAAAAAATGTTATGATAAATGGGTTAAATGTGTTGACCACTAAAGTGACTAGATAAGTTGTGTTCAAGTTATGTTTAATTAGTTAATTAAAAACATTGTATTCAGGTTTAGGTCCTCTACTCAGCCTAAATCCGAATTACCACCCTTAGTGCGAAGTAACTATCATGAAGTAAATATTACCTCAATTTGTACAAGCTTCTTACATTTGGTGTGCGAGAATTACTATGGCGTAGAAATCGAATGAAAAAGTGCATTCAATTTGGCAAAAAAGTGTTTAAGTCTTAGAAAAAATGTCTAAACTTGTGTTCCTTTATATTGTAGGGGTCCTGGAATTGCTGTAATGATATTGTCATGGGTGATTACTCTCTACACATTATGGCAAATGGTGGAGATGCATGAGTGTGTCCCTGGTAAGCGCTTTGATCGTTACCATGAGCTTGGCCAAGAAGCCTTTGGCAAGAAGCTCGGTCTTTGGATCGTGGTGCCTCAACAACTCATCGTTGAAGTTGGTGTTAACATTGTTTACATGGTCACCGGCGGCAAGTCCCTCAAGAAAGCTATTGACACCTTATCTCCACATGGCGGGCCACCAATCAAAACAACATATTACATCATGATGTTCGGTGGAATCCAATTCTTCCTGAGCCATCTCCCGAACTTTAACTCCATCAGTTTTGTTTCGTTTATTGCTGCCGTCATGTCCATCTGGTATGTTAGTTGTTATTCAGTTCAAATTAAGACAGAAAATATATGAATCACATGCGATTTGCGTTATAAGTTGTTCACCTTCATGTTATTCTTTGTCTTCAGTCATGTGATTAATTAGGTAAAATAAGTGTTCTTGCGTTCTCATGATAAAAACTTTAAAATGTGGCATAAATTTAGACTTTGTACTTGTTAAAACTAACTACAAAATTTCACATAATTTTCTTATTGAATGTGAAGTCTATTTTTTTTATTTGTTTATACACTTATAAAGGAACTAAACTAATGGTTCATAACTTTGTACATAGTTACTCAACGATAGCATGGACGACTTCTCTTCACAAGGGAGTTCAACCCAATATTAGTTACACCCCAAAGGCTTCAACCACCGCAGGCCAGACGTTTGGATTCTTAAGTGCATTAGGCGATGTAGCCTTTGCATTTGCTGGTCATAACGTCGTCTTGGAGATCCAAGCAACAATCCCCTCAACACCCGAAATCCCCTCTAAGAAACCCATGTGGAGAGGGGTTATAGTTGCGTATATTGTGGTGGCATTGTGTTATTTTCCTGTTTCGATGATCGGCTACAAGATTTTTGGTAATACTGTTGAAGACAATATCCTCATTTCACTCGAACGCCCTCCAATGCTTATTGCTATTGCAAACTTGTTTGTTGTTATTCATGTAATAGGAAGCTATCAGGTATATTTTTATGTGTCCTCATTATCATTTATACCTCCAAAAAACAATACATTTCGTTGCAAAAAACTCACATCAAATGAATACTGTAGATCTTCGCGATGGGGGTTTTTGATCAGGCAGAGGCCTTTTTGACGAAACAGATGAAATTTAAACCAACTTTTTTCCTAAGATTTTGTACAAGAACTACTTATGTTGGTAAGGATTAATTCTGATTGTCAATTAAAATGTACATTTTGGAAATTCTATTTTGGTTTGACTAATGAGTGTTTCATTTTATTATTGGACAGCCTTGACAATGTTCCTTGGTATAACATTCCCATTTTTCGGAGGTCTCTTGGGTTTCTTTGGAGGCTTTGCTTTTGCTCCAACTACATATTTCGTAAGTCAAAACATCGGTCATGCCTGCATATTATTCGATCGCTGTATTTTGAACTATATATCAAGACATTTCATTCAGTTCTTTCATGTGATGGGTATTTACTAATTGTGTGTACTTTATTGGCAGCTTCCTTGTATCATGTGGTTACGTATCAAAAAGCCCAAGAAGTTTAGTTTCTCGTGGATTATAAATTGGGTAAGTTGCAGTTAAACCATCTTTTTTACAATTTGAAAAATGCCATAATAGTGGTCTATCAGAAAATACTGTTTAGAAAGTTTTAGAAAATAACTTATGAGAGTATGACATTAGATTTTAATGATTCTGTTGTTAATGATTAAAAGCCTATTAACCTAACAAACTGGTTTTTGATCTGTTTTTGCAGATATGCATAATTCTAGGTGTGTTGCTGATGTGTTTAGCTCCAATTGGTGCACTGCGACAAATCATATTGCAAGCCAAAGACTACAAATTCTACTCTTAAGCATAAGCTATGGATTTTGTCATGTTTTTCTTAGTATTTGTATCTGAACTTATTTTTTCTAGAGTTCAGATTAGGATTTTATTTTCTAGCTAGGTTTTAAGCTAATGAACTTGCATTTTGGTCTTTTAGTCGTCAACTATCTCTATCTAGTCTGTCTTCATAATCTATTTTATTAATGAGAAATTAATAATTAATAATTTAATATCTTTTCTTGTAAGTGATAGTTGCATAGTACCTGAGAGTCATTCTTCCAATTTATAGGTAATTAAGGTTTTGAATTGTATGGGTCAAATACAAATGTGTGAAATTTAATAGAACTTAGCCAAAAATAAAACATTTCAAAATTTAAAATAGGTTGAATCAGAACAAAAATAACTGTTCTTTGTGCAAATGAGGTTTTTTCTTTGTTTTGAGAAACTATCGAGTATTGCTCGAACAAAGCAAAATATTAGCATTGTTTTCAGATGAAACTCTTAAAGGGTGTTTGGATGCTTATTTTTTGTACCGTTACCTGCTTATCTTTAACTCTTTAAGCAAATAAGCTGTTGTAAGTGCTTGAATAAAACTGCTTAAAGTCAAGAGGGTTGGTACCTTCTTAAAGTGCTTAAGAATATGCAATTCGAATAACTTACAACTCCCACATTATGTAAATGTAAATGGGAAATACAGTAGACACTACAAGAAAAAAGTCTTTTAGTGACACACAAAAAGTGTCAGAAAATGTCAAAAAAAGTGTCACTAAATAATTTTTTTTTCACCTTCACTTATAGAAAGTGTCATTAAAAGTCCAGGCGGTAAAAGTATATAGTGACATAGTTTTCTGACACTTAATAGTGTCAGGATAGGTTGAGAACATTTCTGACACATACATGTGTCACTATAGGCTACTAGTAAAGCAACTGAAATACTAGCACATGAAATACTAGTATTAATAAAAATACATCTTAGCCTGCTATATTTACAGAAAAATAGCACATGAAATACTAGTATTAATAACAAAAAACTGCAATTGAAACCTATTTATTGTTTCAACCATAAATCGATATAGACCAAGTATTTTGCCTAACAACAAACAAGAAACGAACATCTTTCTCATGTATGAAATGCAAGTACAATGATTATCGCAATCCAACTAACTAACTGAGCTAAAAAAAGAAGAAAATAATCATGCTTGGTCTTCGCAATGCTCATGTCGCTTATTAGAAGAATCGCATAACTGTGTTTTAGGTACCATATCACAATTCTTCATTGTTTCCTGCAAATATTGCACGTACAAAACTACTCAAAGGCTTGCACACATAAAAACTACATAACTTTTTAAGCCGTAAACCTGGCCAACCTGACCCAACCCGTTTGACCCGACCGACCCTTTTGACCCATTTCTAAAGGATGACCTGCTTGACGGATGACCCATTGACCCATAACCAACTTGACCCAAAACCGACCCAACCGACCCATTTGCCACTGGTAAGTTTAAAGTTTATTGAAGCACATATAAAACTTTTGAACTAAACAACTACCTGATGTGTTAAGACAACATGCGTCGATTGGTTGACTAAAGCGCATGTATTATTTACCGTTTGCTAAAGAAGCTGCACGTATATAAATTTTCGATTACACAAGTAAGATGTCCTGTGAAAATCCATTGAACTTATCCTACCACTGAAAAGAAAGAAAATGTGTTCCAATGTACTGTTTAACTTGACAAGCATAATTCAAAACGTGCTAAAAGATTACTGTACAAATAAGTTCAAGAAAAACTTTACCTTGACTCCAACATTCCGTATAGCCTCTAGATTTTCGAAGCTCCCCTTTTGCAACTCCAACTTGTTATGACAACGATCCAGAATAACTAATCAATCACACTTATATACGCATATAACCAAATGTATGCATACATATGATTATTGATGCTGCATTTGAATGTACACATGCAAACTGAAGAGGTAACTTACAGGGTGAAAAACTTAAAAAGTTGTTGCAATTGAGAACCCATGAAAAGATACAGGGGATATAAATAAGTTTTGTACGTGATGTTCAAGGTTCAGGTCTTTCATAGTTTCAGGAGAACATATAACAGGATTAAATGGCAAAAATAAACCATCAAAGAAGAAATGATAAATAACACATGACTACAGAATAGGTGAGCAAAGAAACAGAGTTTCATAGTAACAATCTAGGAAAGACAGTGATTACCAGTGAACTCATAGAGTTTAACAAGTTTGCCGAAGCTTTCCCTGTGCATTAACAAATAGACAGGAAAAAGTATTAAGACAGATAAGTTGATATCCTATTGGAAAACTGATGCACCGATAAAAAGAAAATGTATTTAACATACGTGGATGTGAGCATTAAGTTCTGAAAGCCTATTTTCATACCTGCAAAAGAGACATGCTTTTCACCTTTAACAAAATATATTATGTTGACAATTTTCTAAATTTTACGAAAGCTGCATGTTAAGCAACAACGGGGGCCGTAAATATATCACAAGTTGGTGGCAGTTCACTGGAATTAAATATAAGCCAAACATGCTGAAAACTTTTATAGCGAACAATGAAACAGGAGATTTTTCTCAAGCTACTCAGCTTAAATTTTGCAAACTGACCTCATTTTTAGTTCTACGAACAATCTATACTTGGATAAAGATAATGTTTTGTTGATTTGTATTTAATTGAGTGGAAAACTTTTTCGGTTAGAATCTGACCCGATAACCAACTAGAGGGTCCAAGTACCTTGATCGCCCCAAACTAGAACACAAGAATGCGTTTGTTGGCAGGAGGGAATCATAAACTAAAACCCCATGTGTACAAATGGTAAAAGAAGTATATGGACCACAACAAGAAAGAGTAGCACTAACCGCAACAGGTTGTTGCCAATGTTTTTTGATTCCCCGAAGGTGCCCTTTTCCGACAACTGCAACCACAGATATATGCTCGCTAGCAACGGAAAGTAACCTGCTTGACATGTACCTACAATGAAAAGAAACAAAAAAAGTTAGAAAAACGTGTACCACAAATTTACAAGTATTTTCATGTTTATTCCTTGACGGAAAGTCAAATCAACTAATTCAAACAACGTAATAATATGGAACGAGCAGAAATGCTCCCGCGCGTTGCGGCGGGGCTTATTTGTTGGGACCATTTTTTAACGGCAAGTAGTATTATTTATACTTTAATCCAAAATGACAGTGAACCCACCATTTAAAGATAACAAGTAGCAGGAACCCGCCGCGTTGCGGCGGGGGTTTTTGCAATTTTTTCAAGCATTGTAAGTGCTTTTAATACTCATGCTACATGTACTAGCTTAAAGAATCATAATTTACCAAACAGTTGAACAACAATTCATTATGGGAAGCTGTGGTATAAATTGTGCATCATTATGGGAACAAATATCACTAATAAACATTACCTCAGTGGGTGTAGATTGGCTGGTTAAAGGTAGTAGCACCTTTGGCCGTCCTGGCGGTATACACAGGCCGATTCGAATTCAAGTACCAACGAATCTGCAACATTCCCTGAATGCATTTTTGCCTTCATGTTAGTGTCGTTAACATCAATTCTCATTTCCCTCTAATCAGGATGAAAAGACCAGGGTGTGTTTAATATAGGGCGGATAATCCCGAGGTGTGGCCAGCTGCACCTTCCCTCCCAAACAACATTGATGATATAGCGGTCCCGAACTACGTGTAGAGTGATAAGTCTTTCCTCGTACCAAAACCTGGCATGGCAGTTTCTACAAATGCAACCACATGCCCTGAATGTTTCATATTCTGCCGGTGGGCCTGCACAGTGAATGAAAACATGTAAGGCATTAACATCTTACATAATGCGGAATAAAAAAATGGTTGGAACCTAACGGAACCTGTAAGACGGATAATACCTCTTGGCAATTCGTGAGTAGTTGAAGTAGTTGACTTACTTACTGTTTGGCCTTCTCGAGGATGAATGTTTCGTCTACAACGCTTGTCCGACCATGTTTCTGATACATCAAGAACCATGTTTATCAAACTGAATTCACTACCGTGATACAAAGAACTGTAAAACCCCTAATTGAAGTACATGGTACTAAAGCGGATGGTATGTACATTTGTCGTACCTCTTTGTCCAACACGACGTTGTGAAGTGGTGGCTCTGGAAGCGCGTGTACCTTGAACCGGCAAAACACCAGGAACTGGTATGTCCACTCTTGTTTCTGATGTGCCCAATGATGGCCCCACACCTACAACCGCACTGGTGTAAGGAATACGGTACACATGCTGTAGTGAATGTAGCACAACTGGAACTGATAAACGCTACAATTAACCTAATCCAACACGCGTCACTTACAATCAGGTGTGGATACCATCGTGTCCAAAGTTGTTCCTACTCTTTGGTTAATTATTGGCTGTCATCCCACCAGTCCTATTTGTTCGGTTCCACTCGTGGTAACTCGTTCGTCGGACACAGTAACAAATGGCAAATAAATACTTTAACGTTTCAATATTCTACAACAGGTATATCAGACAAACCCACGCAATTTAATAGAAGGAATGGGTTTAACTAAACGATCAAAATGGTCCAACACCAAAGCTGCAATAAATTAAGGACATGGAACTCATGTATGCGCGAGGTCGGCTATAAGGTACCAGCTGTGACACCGGTAACGTGAACACCAGGTACCGAAGTATCATTGGCTACAAATATAGGAATATGCAGATATTAGTAACTTGGTAGCGCTCATGCAAAAGCGCAAATAATTGTTAAATGTCAATTACTTTAGATAGAAATGAGAAACGCATTTAGAATTTAGTGATTTCAAACTTCATGGGCCAATAAAAGCTACAAAAATAACTTCATCACTTCACACTAACCTTGTTTAATTGGCCTTTTTTATTAGTATGATGTATGCATGGTACCTTGGTTAGTATTTATACCATCTAAACAACTCATGATGGACAACTGAAAAAACTATATGAGTGCTTAAAAGTATATACTCAAAGAAATGTAATATACCCATGTTACTTACATGTACATATACCATATAGTAGCAAGAATATTGTTCTAACATAGTCAGATAAGGATACTGCAATTTTCTATCCCTTCATAACTACAAAGTAACATGATAAAACAACATTAAACTGGCAGAACCACTAGTCTTCATATACAGACTATTAAATATTGATCTCAAGTCTACTGCACTCATTCTCAGTTACTGAAATTTGTTTACAATAGTCTAACAAATACCGCAGTAGCTATCGTTCAAGTAACCAAAGATTATAGTGAAGCAACCGACACATTTTTAGTTCTACGCACAATCTATAACTAGAAATGCTGTTGTAATCTATATTTACGGGAGTCATTTTCAGCAAATAAAACCAACAATACAATATGAAATACACATACAATATAATATACAGCAGTTATAATCCGAAAGAAGCACAAAATAACACGAAAGACAAACGATTCATTAACAACTAATCGCTGAAAAATTAGGCTACTAAAGGTCACAAAACCATATACAAAACAGTAAATTATCAGTAACATGATATACATAATCAATCAAACCAATTATTAGCTAACGAACATCAAAAGTTAATTAAACAATCAGGCCATAGACTATGATCAAAATCAAGCAAACTAAACATTAAACTTGCACTCAATCATTCAAAAAAAAAATCAAAATAGGCGTATTGAAGACTTACTTACAAATGTGTGCCTACTCGTACTAATTTTGATCACCAAACTACCGATTAACTAACTCCTATTCGAAACTCAATTACCGATTAAGCAACTCCGATTCAAAACCGAACTACCGATTAACTAACTCCTTTTCGAAACCAAACTAGCGATCAACTAACTCGGATTTGAAATTCTAACTACCGAATCGAAATCCTAGCCACCAATTCGAAACCCTAACCGCCGATTCAGAACTCTAACCACCGATTCGAACCCCTAACCGCCGATTCAAAACCCTAATCACCGAATTGAAACCCTAATTACCGATTAACTAACTCCGAATTGTGACTAGGATTAACGATTTGAAGTTTTGATTATTTAGTTCTAAAAGAGATTAATTTGAAAGGGGAGAGAGAATTACTTCTTGATCGGTAGTTGAGTTTTGAAAGGGGATAAGCTGAGTTTTGAAGTAATATAGTAATTATTAGGAGTTAATGATTTGAGGATTGAGTGACGATTTGGGAAAAATGATTTGGGGAAGAAAATCGTCAAAAATTATTAGGAGTTAATAAAATGTCAAATCAAATAGTTTTGTTAAATAATAGAATTAGGGGTGAGCAAATGGACCGGATCGATCGACAAAATTGACCGGAATGAACCAAAACTGATCGGATTGAAAGACCGGCGGTTCGGTCTTGGTTTACCGTTTTTGGCAAATTTGGTTTCGGTCCGGTTTGGTCCGGTCCGGACCACAAACCGGAAATTTAGCTTTGTTGGACTGGACCGACCGACAGACTGACCGAGACCGGTCTTGGTCTAGGGTTTTTGCCGGATTTGGTCTCGGTCCGGTCCGGTTTTCACACGATGAGCAGCCCAAATCAGAAGTAAAGTTTTATAAAATATTTAGTTAAAAAATTTGAAGAGTAAAAGACAATGTTTTAGAAACCAGTTTTTAATTGATCTGCCCGAGCCATCGGGTCAGTCACAGTTCAACCGATTTGTTCGCTCAAAACCGCCTTCCGGTCATTCAACCAGTTCGCGGTTCAACCGGCCGGGTCAACTCGGGTTTTTAAACAATGGTAAAAGCAAACTTCACTTTAATACATTTAAAATTTAACGATCTTGTAAACAAAAACGAGCCTCGTATTTACATTTTTCAGCAAGTACAGATACAAGGTAGACTTTTCATAACATTTTTTTTTAATAAAAACTACACTTTTGCTCACACTTTTTAAAAAGTGTGAGTAAAAGTAAGACTATTACTTACACTTTTTAAAAATTATGAGTAAAAATAAAACTATTACTTACACTTTTTAAAAAAGTGTGGGTAAAAATAAAACTATTACTTACACTTTTTTAAAAATGTGAGTAAAACTACACTTTTTCTCACACTTCATGTAAATTGTGTGTATAAGTTAGACTTTTGCTCACACTTTTCTAAAAGTGTAGGCATAACTAGACTTTTGCTTACACTTTATGTAAAGTGTGTGTATAAATTAGACTTTTGCTCACACTTTTCTAAAAGTGTAGGCATAACTAGACTTTTGCTTACACTTTATGTAAAGTGTGGGTAAAACTTAAACTTTTGCTTACACTTTTTGAAAAGTGTAGGCGAAACTAAACTTTTGCTTACATTTTCTTTTAAAGTGTAAGTAAAAATGTACTTTCACTTACGCTTTTTTTTGTGTGTCATTAAAAACGGTGTCACTAAAAGTCCTTTTTTTTGTAGTGAGATATAAGAATTCTCGCGGGATTAGTGGAATTATTGGCACTTAATTCTGCAGCTGCTTAGATCACACGACAAGTATTAACCTATTTATAATTCACCCTTTAAGATGACATCTTTATTATCATTTGGCCGATGGATTTTTTCATTAGTTTAAGTCTGGCTATTGAATTTGCGAGAATGACTATATATCAACGAGTATGAAGTTATGAACTATTTGTTCTTGCTAAGACTTGCACTCACACTAAAAACTTATAACCTCAACGATAATTTGAATGAACAAATACTGAACTGCACATCAACCCAAACTAAGTCTCATAGACATAGTATTGATATAACTTTCTTAGAACATTTTTTTACTAAAACATGGGAAACACAATTCTTATAGCCAACTAGTCTCCTCCCAATTTCCTCTAAACATCCACGCTGGATCATCAAACGGTTTTAATTCCTTTGACAAGTAATAACCATCTTCTTTTAGTACCCAAAAAACATTTATTTTCTTTTTATAATAAGGTGGTTCGATGATATGTCTTATCTCGGAATTGAAAATAGAAAAATGTGCAACTTTTGTTTCATAGGAAAAATCTCCTATGAAAGCAATTCATAAGACCGGAAAAACGTCACAGTAATCAAATGTGTACTCATTTTCATCTGTAAAGTTATGATACCCAAGATCACGAGTATCCGATTTTAAATGAACATTGATAGTTGAATTCGGGATTCCATCATATATGGAAAACGTCCACAGGGTACCTATCGAACACCTATTGCTATCAGAATGTAATGAGAAGGTGATAGAGTTTTTTTGCAGCAAAAATTATCATTCTTTTCAATCTCCAAAAGATGAATATTTGTGTGTGTTCATTTAAACATTTATTTATAGCCAATGCTTACATAATACCAACAAATTTGCGTATTTAATAAATCCTGGCCATATTACATCAACTTGTACATATCTTATAAATCCTCGTCATGTTATGAAAATATGTGCATATCTTATATATTCTCGTTATATTTGCTTATATCTTACGTAGTACTGTATTATTTTTCCCTATATTACAATAATATGTGCATATTCTCGTTATAAATTTTCTGATACTAGCTTAGGGTGACTAGCCGTTTGGCACATGAGATGCATGTGTAGAGTTTAAACACTTTACACGTGAGATGCATGTGTACTCCAGCGTTTCCCGCTGATGTAGACTAAAAACGAGATAACACAGATTGAACCTGTTGATTCACACGAATGCCATGATCAACTCTTCCAATAATTGTTGATTCACATAATGCCGGTTATTAGGATAATTCTTAGCAAAACTGCCAAAAATAGACTCTTCGTATTACTTAGATCAGCTACAATGGTAATAAACTTATTAAATAGGCATACAAAATCGAAATGGGCTCAAAAGGCATACGGGCCGAAAACTAGCTAAAAAATAAAGCCCAACAAAACTTATGAGAGTATGACATTAGATTTTAATGATTCTGTTGTTAATGATCAAAAGCCTACTAACTTAACAAACTGGTTTTTGCAGATATGCATAATTCTTGGGGTGTTGCTGATGTGTTTAGCCCCAATTGGTGCACTGCGACAAATCATAGTGCAAGCCAAAGACTACAAATTCTACTCTTAATCATAAGCTTTTTGTCATGTTTTTCTTAGTATATGTAGTTGAACTTATATATTTCTAAAGTTCAGTTTAGGAATTTATTTTCTAGCTAAGTTTTTTATTGGCTAGGCTAATGAACTTGCATTTGATCTTTAAGTCCTTAACTATCTCTATCTAGTTTGTCTTCATAATCTATTTATTTATTGAGAAATTTATAATTAATATGTTTTCTTACAAGTGATAGTTGCATACTAGCTACCTAAGAGTGATTCTTCCAATTTATAGGTAATATCTTTTACTATTTACTCATAAGATTTTGTATTGCATGGATCAAATACAAATATGTGAAATTTGATAAAACTTAGCCAAAATTAAAACATTTCAAACTTTACAATAGGTTGATTCAGAGCAAAAATAACGTTACTTTGTGCAAATGAGTTGCTGTCTTGGTTTTGGGAAATCATCGAGTATCTCCAGACTCAAAGCGAAATATAGGCTTAACAACCACGAAAATTCAAACAAAAACATGGAAACCATCTGATATGACTGCAGGGCTTGCGGATGATAAATAAAAGGAAATCATACAGAACATTCCTTGTGAGGACACTTTATCTTGACCAAACTTGTTAATTTTGGTCCAATAAAATTAATTCTCAGGATGCTCAATTATGTTCTTAGATGTAACATCTAAGTATACGTTTTTGCGACATTACAGAGAGTCCTATGTCGTAATCTAGCTATTAGGACTAACATTGTGTTGTATCAACATACATTATAGAACCACAAAATCGGTTTCATAAGTATAACACACCTAGGTCGCCTAAAAGCATCCTAAACACATTACAACCCTCCTATATGTGACACATTTATATTGATCCTATAAAATCAAAAGTCCTATTAAAAAGTACTAATGGACCAACTTTCTTGTAGTGTGCAGTGTGTTCATCTATTTTTATAAGGCACATTGAAGAGCAATGATTGCCATCGCAATGAGTTCATAATAGTCTCGTAGAATAATCTTTACATGCGTCGATGGCTAGCTGTTTATTCCAAGAGGGTTAGCTTTTGTAATATTATCCTAATATCCAAAGCCTACTAGGGTTCTGTGGTAATGGTCGATCATATATCATCTATTAAAAATATATCAACGTATCATGGGGAAAGGGTAGTTTTAATATTTAGAAAGATAAAAAAGAATAAATTTGTCAATATGTCACAAAAATGTGTCAATAAGTTGCATCTTGGGAAGCTTCATCTTGATTTTTTTTAAAAGAGTTACATCTTGGGTCATAGAAATGCACATTTCCCTTTAATTTATAATGCAATCAAGACTAGTTGGTTTATATTGCTTTAGCTCAATGTAATTCTCTTTTCTAGAGCACCTTGAGTCATTTTTCATCTTGTGTATAACGAATGGATTTTGCAGGGTTATCAAGGTGTATCAAGTGTCGTTGGTTCATGTAATTGAAATTGCTTTACAAAAGTGCAAAAACTTATCTTTGATAATGTTCAGTTGGATTTAGAATCTTATCAAAGTTTACATAACATGATTCTATACTTCGATAATTTGGGAAGACATGTGATTCCATAGTGAGTTACATGCGTAGAATAAATGTGCAAAACGATTTAGAATCTTATTTAAAAAGTTTAATTATATAACACGTGATTCTATACTTTGATAATTTAAGAAGACATGTTGATTCCATAGTATGTAATGTAACAAATCTAGAATAAATGTGCAAAACGATTTAGAATCTTATTTAATAAGTTTATATAACGTGATTCTATACTTTGATAACTTGGGAAAACATGTTGATTCCACAGTGTGTTACATGTTTAGAATAAATGTGCAAACGGTGGATGTACACACTATACTAGGTTCCTTCATTATAATAAATGTCTATAAATATGGGAATTGATATGTACACAGAGAATTATTGTGATTTTACCTTTATACCCTCTTAGTTGTTTTAGGGCTTTCATCATTTTTCCGGATTTTGTTTTAAATGCTGGGTTAACAACTTTTGTGCGCACATTGCTCCATACACATGACCGTAATATCCCCACTGTCTCATGTCTCCAAGGTCTTGTTGATGCCTAATTTCTGATGGACTCCGAGTCTCATAATCGTGACCTATGACACACGACCGGAAAACACCTGTTTTAAGTTTTAAGCTTCTTAATCATATCCATTACTTAATTGATTTATGTTGTTACTAAGCCACAATATGGATAACATACAATCTAATCACTTATGACAGATTATGTGAACCTTAGGAGATTGAAACCTTTATTGATTTTCCACTCATTTAATTTTTTTTAAACGGCAATTTGATTAGAAACCTAGCAAGATGCTAGAAGGCATACAAGGTTGGGATAGAGCGTTACAAGGGTGAATAAACCACTCTATCCAATTTAGTTTTGATTTCTTACATCTACTAGAAATCCAAGTGAATGACAAGTGTTTAACATCGCTAAAAATGAGATCTTTGCTTGGGCGCTTCAAGGAGAAATCATCTCATTCCACTCATTTAATAGTCCAAGAACTGTTTAAACCATGACGAATAGATACCGCGGAGACGACTCATGCGTCTGCTCATTCTGGTGGTGGCAGACTTGTACAAAAGTATAGGCAACACTAGATAAACAACAGAAACTTTATTCAGATCTAAGCTGCAATAGTCAGCTTAGATTAATAGTATCCAAATGTTACAAGATTAGATTAATGTCAATGAGACAATAATCATATGAATGTAAAGACAAGACAAGATCAGTGAAATGATCTAAGAGAAGAAGATAGTGATACAAAAGACTGCACACTCAAGTGTGTCTAACCTAGAATAAAGGACTAATTAAATAGGAATTAAGTTACACTAAGACCCTCTAACGACTATAATAATGAACTTGAAAGAAACAATAAAATGAACTTCAAGAGAACAAAGAGGCTTCAGCAGAAATGATAATCTTGGAACTATAAACCACTTATGCTTTGTCCATGTTAAACCCACGTAATATGCCCGCAAAGAACATAGCTTGAAAGCCATTAGCAATTGATAGAGTGGCATGTTTGCCACAGATTATTACCCAAATTTTAACATTCCCCTTAATCGATGGGCAAACATATCAAACAATATCAATTTTTCACACAAATTTATCTTTGATAGACAGGAGGTTCTTTGTAAGAATGTCGTGATTTGGTTTGAAGATCCAATCTTTTAGCATTTATAACACCTCTAGCAATTTTTTCCACGATGAAGTGAACATCAATTTCAAAAGTTTTGATCTTTCATGGAAAGCAGGATTGATGACAAGTTGTAAAGCGATTTGTTATCACAAAAGATTAACAGGAAGGTTGATATCAACTTTTAGATCTTTTAGGATTTTACGAATCCAAATGATTTCTAGCAGCGAGAGACATAGAACTATACTACCTACGTGAAAGATTTTGAAAGAGTGTTTTGCTTTTACTTTTCCATGAGATTAAACAATCATTAAAGAAAACACAATAACACGTAATGATTTCTGGTTTTCTTACATTTGGCCCAATCAACATCACTATATCCTTCAAGATGATTTTTAGAGTTGCTATAATTGTACCTTAGACCTTTTCACGGAGCTCCTTTTAGATACCTCGGAACATTGAGGCACATTCGGATGAGATTTCAAGGAGAATGCATATATTGTGCGGACAATGAACCGAGTATGAAATGTCGGTCTTGTATGGGTGAGGTAGATAAGTTTCCCAAGAAGCTTCGATAACCGATGATGTTGACAAGTAAGGGGTCATCATCGGTGGGAATGTATGGAAGCACGAGTTGGGTTCCATAGGGGTGGACACGAGTTTGCACCAAGAAGACCAAATTCTTTGAGGAGTTCGGAGACGGTATTTTCTTTGGGAGAGCAGATGTCATTCCACTTTTTAAAACCTCAATGCCAAGAAAATATTTTAGATTTCCCAAGTCTTTGATATGGAATTTTGATTTTAGAAACTCTTTGAATAGGTTTATCTCATCAACACGGTTTCGAGTAAGAACTATATCGTCTACATAAACAAGAAGAGCAATGAACTTGTCATTCTGTTTTGGTGAACAAGGAATGATCATTAACAGATTGGACAAAGTTGTTTTCCTTTAAAACAACGACAAGTTTTCATTCCATTTTCGGGAGCTTGTTTTAGACCATATAGAGACTTAACAAGTTTACAAACTTTATTTTATTGTTCTCATTACGAACCCTTTGGGAATGGTCATATAGATATCCTCATCAAGGTCTCCATACAAGAAAGCATTGTTAACATCAAGTTGAAAAAGAGGCCATTTGTTTTTTCTGACTAAGGCAATAAGACATCTAACGATGAGACATTTTACAACAGGGAAAAAGTTTCATCATAGTCTATTCCTTCCCTTTGGTTGTAACCTTTAACAACTAATCTAGCCTTGTATCTATCAACTTCACCATTAGCTTTATATTTGATTTTAAAATCTATTTGTAGCCAATAGGAGTTCTATTAGGAGGTAGATCGGTTATATCCCAAGCATGGTTTTCATTTAAGGCTTCAATTTGAATTCATAGCATCTACCCAATTACTATCAAGGATAGCTTCTTCATAACAAGTAGGTTCAATACTTTTATTAAGACTAGAAGCAAAGCGATAATTGTCTTTGTTAAGATTTGAGTAATTAACAACTTTTTCAACACCATATTTGACTTTTCCTTCAACAATAAAGTCATTTAGATTCTTGGGCAACTTAGAAACTCTAGTTGACCTCCTAGCGATGAGTGGTGGCAAGCCTCTTTCTTGTTCAATGAGAATCCGAAGATGTATCGCAGAATCGGAAGATGCATCGGCAGGATGTGATTCATGTGATATGTTGCCCTCGGGGTGTGTATTATCATCTATAGATGTTGCAACCGGTTCATCAATCACGGTGGGATGACTTACCACCGTGCTATCATCATAGGATGTCACTCTCCTTCATCATTGGGACTTGTTTGTGAGTCAAAGAAATTTTGTGGTTTAAATCTTTAGGCACATTAGTTTCAACAAAGGTTTTGACACGAATTTTTCATTTTGAATGGGAACACAGTTTCATAAAATTTGACATCTCGGAATAAAAATATTTTTTGTTTCTAGGCTCAAGAGTTTATAGCCTTTTTCTCATTTGAGTAACCAATAAGAACACTTTTTCGGATCTACTACCAAATTTGTCGAAACGTTGAGAATGGTAGCATAGCATAAGCGACCAAAGACTCTAAGAGAGAGAGTGAAGGGTCATGCCCATACACAAAGAAGAAGGGGACTTGCAGACAGAATCAAGAGGCAACCTGTTTATGACATATCGTGATTAGAACACATTCGGGCCAAAGATTTAGAGGTAATTCCCACAAACATAAGGGATCTAGCAACATTAAGGAGATGCCTATGTTTCCTTTCTCTGATGCCATTTTGTTGAGGTGTATAAACACAAGAAGTTTGATGTAGAATTCCTTTTCATGATAGAATTGTTGAAGTTTATTATTGATAAATTCGTCCCATTATCACTTCGAAAACTTTGACATTGTGTTCAAATTGATTTGATAGCATATGAGTAAAGTTAACAATGAAAACATAAACATCATCCTTCCCTTAAGCATATAAACCCCACGCCCTAGAATAGTCATCAACTATAGTTAAAAATATTTATAACCATCTCGCTAGTGATTTTATATGGTCCCCAAACATCAAGGTGAACAAGTTGACCAATTTTAGTGGATTTATGTTCACTTAGAGGAAATGGTTCTCTGGTTTGTTTGGCTTTATTACAAGTATCACAGAGATGATCGGTTTGGATGAACTATCAAATTTAAGAGTGGGTCTAAGTATGTGTAGGACTTGGTCGGAGGATGACCAAGTATTTGATGCCGAGATTTCTAGAGACATGACAAACAGATATGCAATTATTAGAGGTAATCTTACATGTAGAGTCTATATAAAAATATATAACCCATTGTATTGTTTACCAATCCCACAATCCTTTTTGATGTAAATCAGTATATAGCAATTAGATTCATTAAATCCAACAAACATCTTGTTGTCTCTAGCAATCTTATGAGCAGATAATAAAGCGACATTGTATTCGGGAACAACAAGAACATCAAAATGAGTTAGGTCATTATTGACCTTTAAATCACCAATTTTAGTGATTAGGGCTGAGTACCATTGGGATGTCCAACAGTTAGGCCAAGATTTGAAATGTTAACAACATTGATTAAAAAATTTCGAACACGGTCATGTCTTTGATTTGCACCGAATCAACAATCCAACCAAGACCGATGTTTCCAGTTAAGGATTTAGTGTTGTTGTTAAAAACTTGTTGAAGTTCACATTAAACTTGACATCGCCATTAAAGAAGGTTCACGAAAATTTTTACACCTAAGTTGGCATTAGCGAGATGACACATTGTTGTCATTGAGAAGACTCATAAGTCTTGAGAGTCATTCATTAGATAAAGAGCAGGAGAATTGCTAGCACTATTATCGGTGACATGATTAGTTTCGTGAGAAACATTGTTCTTCTTGAAAGGTTTACCATTAAAATTTCTCTTAACATATCCAGCGGGATATCCAACAATTTCATAACACCTATCAACAGTATGACCGGGCTTTTTGCAATTAGTACATTTGAGGTTCATATTTGGTCCTCTGCTATTAGAGTCATTACGGTGTTAAAACCGAAACTTTGTTGTTGAAACCTCTTTGTTATCAAAAATTTTCCTCCATCGAGGTTTTGCATTAAAAGTCGTAGCATTGGGTTTAGCGAGCTATTCCCGGATGAAACATTCTGTGAGATTCTTCTCCGGACACAACAGAGAAAGCGGTTTTGACATTAGGCAAAGGGTCTCGGTTAGAATATTGCTTCGATGGGAACATAGGAGTCATCAAGACCCATAAGAAATTGCATTAACTTGATTAGTTGATTGTGTTTTCAAAATGTTTTGCGACCTCACAAGTGCGGGGAGGCAAGCTAATCATACAATCAAATTGTTTCCATAAAGAATTAAGATTGTTATAGTAATCACTAGAGAGGACCCACTTTGACTAAGAGAGTTTATATTCTTATGCAGATTAAAATAGTTGAACCATCAACTTTGTCATAGGTATCTTTAAGATCATTCCACATTTCATAAGCGGTTTAGCATATATAGCACCAAAGAAACGATTCGGGACTAAGAGAATTAAGAATCCAAGTAACCACAACGAGTTACATGTATCCCATTGATTAGCAAGACTAGGGTTGAATCATCTCTTATGCAAGTACCATCAATAAACCCTAACTTATTATGGTTCCTTAAAGCAAAAGTCATGGCCATATTCCATATTTTGTAATTTTCGGTTCAGTGAGTTTAATAGTAATAATGGGATTTCCATTTGTATTGTTAGGATGCAAATACAAAGCATCACCAAAGACAAGACTTTTCTCGGTGGAAGAACGACCAATATTATCATCACCAATGACCATAATACAAACAATAAGATGAGCGGATATAAGAAGATAGACAAAGAATAATCGACAACAACAGACAAAGATAAAAGAATAAATAGTCAAGAAGACAAGACTTTATAATATGAAACAACAAGCACTAAGCACAGAGATTAGGATAGACCGAGCGGTATTCGTACCACTCAAAGGTGGCGGATCAAGATGTTAGTCTATCCGTTTGCACCCACAAGACTTAAGTCTTGTATGTTTAAAGAAGAGGTAAGACTTAGACTTACGAGAGAAATATGCGTGGAAGAACAAATCACACTCACCCTAGATTCACTTAGTCTAGGGCAAATATAAAACAGAAGATAACTAGTGATTACATAGCGGTGAGTAACCCCAAACCACACCTTTGTTGCTAAAGAGAATCAATGAGCACAAGCTCGATACCATGTCGAAAGTATAGGCAACACTAGATAAACAACGAAACTTTATTCGGATCTAAGGCGCAATAGTCGACTTAGATTAATAGTATCAAATGTTACAAGATTAGATTAATGTCAATAAGACAATAATCATATGAATGTAAAGACAAGACAAGATCGGTGAAATGATCTAAGAGAAGAGAAGAGAGTGATACAAAAGACCGTACACTCAAGTGTGTCTAACCCTAGAATAAAGGACTAATTAAATAGGGAATTAAGTTACACTAAGACCCTCTAACGGCTATAATAATGAACTTGTGAAACAATAAAATGAACTTCAAGAGGAACAAGAGAGGCTTTGAGAAATGATAATCTTGGAACTATAAACCACTTATGCTTTGTCCATGTTAAACCCCATAATATGCCGCAAAGAACATAGCTTGAAAGCCATTAGCAATTGATAGAGTGGCATGTTTGCCACAGATTATTACCCCAAATTTTAACAAGACTGGTGAAAACTGTTGTTTTATCATTGTTGCTACTCAGTCCCTAACTTAGTTCCAATTTGGCTTTAGTCTTCATATTTTTTCTAAGGTGTTCACACATGTTTTGCTAGTTGGTTCATGACTTAGTTCCAATTTGACATGAACGATGGGGAGTATTGTAAAAAAAAGGATATCGTTAATACAAACACTTTGTTTTCGATTCAGAATTTTATTTGTTAGTTTCAAGAGGTGTGGAAAGGATCTTATCATAATGTGCCGTGTGCAAGGTAAAAGATGAAATGAAATGTTAATAAAGTGAGGGTATAATAGTAAAAATTCTATAATGTGCCGTGTGCAAGGTAAAAGTACCCGTGTACATATCACTGTCCTATAAATATATGTACCACAAACTATAGGGGCTTGATAACTCACTCTCTCACTCCCTCTCCAAAATGCCTCCCATCAATGCTGATGACTTGCAGATTAATAGAGAACTCTATGAAGCTTTGATGAAAAAGGACGACGAAAAAGTCCTTGACATATGTGCAAGGATACCCAAGGGTCCTTTGCATACAGTTACTATACATGATGACACCGTTATCCACATTGCTGTTTATCACAAGAAAACAGCCCTAGCACTAACCCTCCTGGATATGGTGCCTACTTGTGATTCTCACAAACTCACCTGGCAAAATAGCAGTGGAAGTAGCATCCTCCATGAGACGGGAACTAACAATAAAACAGTCGCTGCTGCAAAAGAAATGCTACGCAGGGCTCCTATGTTGCTTAGTATGACCAACAGGCAAGGAGAGACTGCTTTATTCTATGCAGCTCGCCATGGCAAAACTAAAATTTTCAAGTTCCTTCATGATGAAGTAACTAGAGCAAATCAAGGACCAGACTTGAAAACCTTTCTTATAAGAGATGATAAATCTACCATACTCCATCTAGCAATTCTTAGCAGAAATTACTGTAAGTATATTATGTGTGCGTGTCTATATATAGTACAATACTCTTCCATTGTCAACATACAATAACTTATTACTTAATGTTTGTAATGTTGCAGGGATGTCTCACGAGATCGCGGTCAGGCATAAACATTTAATTAACGAGAAGGATGAAGATGAGATGACACCACTTCAACTTCTTTCGTGCCGTCCACTAGATGATTCATCTGCAAATTTCTTTACCCGCCTCGTATATAAAGGTATGAGGATACCAACCCTACACTTATAATGGTAGTTGAAACATAAGTCATTAATTTACTAACAACTTTTTTGAAAATATAGGTGTCTAGCTTAATAGTTGAACTTCCGTCAATAGTTGTTTTGCTGCATAGAATACAAGTTTAATCAACTGTTTTAACTATCTATAAAGGGAATACTAAATCTGATTTGTTCCCCCTTGCTACTTAAATAAACATTAAGAAAGTTCATAACTATATGAAAAGTATGTTGGGGTTCCATATGATCCAAAGATCAAAAGTTTTTAATCATAGGGGAAACTTTATTTCCTTAGAATGATTCAAACTTTTAGTTTTGGTAGATGTATGTAATATTAGACGAGTATTCGTGAATAACAACATGATTTTTTAGCAACAAATAAATATAGTTGCAATATTGTGGTTAAGTGTTTTGTGTACCATTTATATATAAAATGTAAAATATTTAAAATTTAATTGAAAATACTTCTAACCTTCTATATAATTCAATGTAATAAACAAAACACTAGAATACTACATTAACCTCGTATTGGCTAAGATATTGGCTAAGATATTGTTCAACAACGTTATCAACATTAGATGAAGTATTATCTTTTTCTTTTTTTTCACTAATTTATTTTTCTATCTTGTATTACAAATTGGATAATTGAAATGTTTTATTTGTAGCCATGTAAACAAAAGAGGAAATACAAATTTAAAACTAAAGTCAATTCTTTTTTGGAGGCAAAAAAATCAAAGATTTGAAAATTTAACTACTAAGATGCTAGTTGTAAATATTTATTATAAATGCATCCCAAATTTGTAAAGGATTTCATATTATTCAATTGCTACTCTACAAAAATTAAACATAAAGTTTGAAAAGGTATTTTGGGTATATAACACATTAGTCATATTTTAAAATTTTAAGTATCAAGAAATGTTATTTTCTCTTTACATGTTGTATCCCTATTATTCAAGAGCAAGTTATTTATATTGACATATCATGAAAATAGGTTACTCATAACTGTAAATTTTAAATGCGAGTTATTCTTTTTCAGCGTTCAGCAAAAAATTCCCGAAAAATCACAATTCTTATTGACACGAGTACACAACCTGGTTCCATCTAGGAATCATCACTATATACCATGCCATCCTCATTTTTTTTTGTTCAACAAAGATTGATTTCTCACACAACATCATTGTAACCTTTAATTTTAAGAAAAATCGACCAATTCTTCTGATTCTAGGTGTCTCATATATCTGAAATAGTCCTAGGTGACTCAGACGTTTTCACCTCAACTTTCACATGTTGAGAACTAAGCATAAATTTCCTCATTGAAATATCCAATAAGTTCCAACTCACTGGAACAGCTTTCACACCACCGGTTTTGATAATTTGGCTCTCCTCACTACAATATCCAATACTTTGCACAAATATTTTCAATGATCCGCCGCTCGCTACATGAGAATTTCACAGTGCCTTAATGAGCACCACAACTTAACCCAATGTTTTATAAGAAATAACTCTCTCGGTTCCTCAAATCCATAATCACCACGTGACCGTTGTGCAAAATGAATGGCGTGCAGTGACAATAAACTCGTAGTTTTTGTAGCAAAACCTAAAAGAATGTAATATTTAGACTTTCATCAACTTTCACCTTCAGCTAATGATATCTCGGTCATAGTAGTCTTCTAAATATCTTTTGCCACTTTGATTTGATCAAATAAATCATCACACTTACGCAAATTATGCTTGTGTCACTTTTTTTTTTAACTAAGAAATCAACAGACACCCTTGGTCTCGTCATTCTTTCACAAACAAGGCCGATGCTCTCGTAGTTAAGCATCTCAGTCTAATGAACCCTATTTTTTGAATGAAAAAAAGGCTAAAGCCAGTGAACCACTTACCAAGAACCTCTTTCAACTGTGTCGTCATTTTCTTCATATTGGTTGGATTGTCCCAAGGTCACTGTTGCCGAGCAATTGCCCCTGTGCGAGGTTTCAAAATTGATTCATTATCCCACTGGTCAAGTAGGTGGTAACCCTGATAGATCATCTTTGAATATATCAAGGTATTGTAGCCTACCGTATGGTGTGAGATGCTTCCAAACCAAGTAATTGTGGGTTAAAGTCCCTTGTAGGACAATCTGTCATATATTGGTGGTAGTATGAGTGTGTAAGTTTGCATTTATGGTCCAACTCTCTACAGAGCATTCAGAACTTAGATACTTTCATAAACAAACCTTACTCTTTATTATGCTTAACATTTAGTTTTTGATTAAAAAATATTGCAAATATCTTGTGTTAGCAATCGACTCAAATGTTGATGACACTAGCCGGATGTTGTCCCCCCTAAAAAGGATGCGAAAGCAAAAGTTCAAGTCTGAATGGGCAACGAAACTTATTAAGTTGTTGGTAAAAGAAGATACTTCATGGGAAAATACTCAATCCAGATTAACAAAGCATAGAGCGAAGTTTCATCAGTATGGAAAGAGTTCATCAGCAGCCCAACTAGAAGAAATTGCTGAATCCTTAGCTCGTTTACCTGACACTCCGTTATTTTTAGCAACCAAACACGGGTGTACACAAGTTGTAGAGGAAATACTAGAATGTTATCCTCAAGCCATTGAACATATCGATCAAGATGGGCGCAACATTTTACATATAGCAATCTTGTACCGTAACCATGAAGTTTTTGATTTTGTTGTTAATACTAAGTATGCAAAGGAGAGATTGAGAGGAAAAATCGATAACGATGCAAATACCTTGTTGCATATGGTTGGTGAAGAGGCACCTGATGTTAAAGAGGATATAAAAGACCCAGCACATGCACTACAAGATAATATGAAAATGTTTAAGGTGAGTTCATATTTGTAACACTGGTTATAATAAACTGAATCAACCGTCTTACAACTTTTTTGATATTTGGGTTTTACTTCATGCAGAAAGTGGCAAACATATGCACGACCTTAGATCACATGAAGTTGAACTCGAAATCAAAGACTGCAGAGCAATTGTTTAACGAGAATAATAACCAACGTCGTACTGAGGCCAAGGAATGGATGATCGAGAATGCAAAAAACTACACGGTTGTTGCTGTGCTGATTGCTACGGTCGCATTTGCTGCAGAGTATACTGTACCAGGAGGTTCAGATAAAGAAAGTGGTCAACCAGTTCTCAAGGGAAAACCTTTGTTCTTTGTTTTCACTGTAGCGGATGCAGCGTCACTCTCGACAGCTTTGACAGCTGTTATCATGTTCCTGAATATCATCACATCAACGTATCGGTTTAAAGATTTTGAAAAAACAATTATTCGCAAGTTGAAGTTTGGGCTCTTTCTGTTAATGGTTTCAGTGGCAATGATGATGGTGGCATTTGCAGCTACACTTGTACTAACCGTCAGTAGTGGGAGGAAGTGGACTGACATCACTTTGTATGTGGTTTCATTTTTTCCGGTGATCGTTTTTCTGTTCACGTATTTTCATCAAAATATGAGTATACACTTTTCGTCTATCTATGGAAAAATCAAGGATATGATAAATTACATTCATCCGTGGTTTGAGAATCCGAAACCTGCTGTTTGGTATCCTGTATCACAACGAACTTCTGATCGTCATCCAGCTTACACTTAAATCAGTAACGGGATATAGGCCATAATGATATAACATTGTAAAGTTTGTGTTAATAATTCGCCATTGTTCCTAAGGCGTAACATGTATTGAGTTATATATGTATTGCATTATAATTATTACAGTAATTTGTAATAACTAAACATTCTAACGCAAGGAGAATCATATGAATAATTATTATTTGCGGAATTCCATATGGATAATAGATTATGTGATGAAAAAAAAGATCAAATGAGATGACGTTTGTTTCACAGCCAAGCAAAAACAGAAGTAGCGACACAAGTACAAAAAAGGACTTAAAGCCCGGTTTATAGGGTTCAAAGAGCCCGTTTTCTCATGACGGCATTTGGAGATGAAATAAATCACGGTTCTTTAGATCATAACCTTTCTCTATGTGGTTAAAAAATCAGTTTCAAATGGCACACACCTCTGTTTTTTCCTTACAAAACATGGCTCAAAGAAATTCTTTTGTTAGATTCCACCTATTTACACTGTAATTTCCAGGTGTAAAGCACCTTTTCCAGTTTCTAAGCATATCAGCAGAAACAAAATTATAACCGTCGGTGTAGCAAAAGTGTAACTACAAAACAATAACCATCAATGATTCAGTGTCATACCAAAACCAATGGATTGAAAATCCAGAACTCAGTTTCACAACAGTTTAACATTGTCTTTTGGACTAAGAGGGATATATGATCAGAGCCTACTAATAAAACATCGTAACAATTTCATGATCAAGTTTTTTTAACGGCATTATATTTAAACACGCTCTAGCAAGATACTAGAGAAAAGAGCTTACAAAACAACATTACAAGCGTTTTTTGGATCACCAATCCATTTAGGATTGAATTTCCTATTCCTATATTTAATCCATGAATGAGATATTAGATGATAAATAAGCCCAAGTTCATTTGTGTGCTTCTAGGTTATCTCTCATGCAAACTCTATTGTGCCTTAATAAAAATAATAACCGACGGGCTTTACATTATTTAACATGGTATATTAGTAAGCCCCAGCCCAACTTATGAGCTTATGGTTCATTATGGATTTAGGTTATTTGCATTATAAATAGTCAATCAATAAAACATAATACCTACGTGGTTTTTACATTTAACATGGTACTGGAGCTCTAGGTCTCATCCTTGGACCTTTTCGACCACCTTGAGCCGCCGCCTTATTGCCACCCCGCCAAACCCTAGCCACCGTCGTTTATCTGTATTAAAAAAAAAAGCATCCTATTGTTTTGGTCATAACTCTCAAATCGTAAGGAGTTAACTGACGAGGTCGACGGCCATGGCTTCGTAATTAATTTCCGAAAAAAGCATATTGGAATCGAAACTGTAGCCGTAGGGACGTGCCCTCACGCACCAAAACAAGCAACTCTGTTCAGAAAACAACAAGCGCTCATAGTTTTGCTTATAATTCTAAATCCGCTTAGCGTTAGCTAACACTGTTAGGCGGCAGTGGATTCATTATTAACTTTCGCAGAAAACATACCGGAATCGCTGCCTCCACCGGTCGGACTCTCTGTCACGCGCTGTTAGAAGTCGAGACAGTCGCCGAAGAGAAAACAAGATCACTATTTTTTGGATTACGCAATTGGTACCTATCAAAGTCTTGATTTTTTTTTGTCAACATGACTATCTTTAGTTTTGTTTTTATGTTTAGCTTTATGTTTTAATAAGTAAATTATTTCCTCTAATTCGAGCTTTAGCGATTTAGCTGCTCGAATTACAGGAGTATTAAATGATAAATATGCCCAAGCCTATTTGTGGGTTTAGGGTTTCTAGGTTTGCTCTCATGTAAACTCTATATATTGTGCATGAATAAATATCATAATCGACGGGGGTTTACATTATTTAACATGAGATAATATTTTGATCTCATCTACAAGTGTGTCTTTCCGGAGGTTTTGCATCGAAGTAAGTGTTAATGGAAAGGAGACATACAAAAAGACATGATCATTTTCATGATCAAGTGTTTTGTTGGGCTAATGAAAAGGAGATATACAAAAAGACATGACCATATGCCAATCTTTCCTATACACTAGCATGATCATATGCCGCACACTAAAATGAAATGTAGGAACCAACGATGTCGTCCAACTCCTTTGTAGTAAAAGGCTACTTGTCATTCCAAGGCATCTATAATTATTACTAAATGGATTAGATAGGTCTTTAGTGCAATATAGCAACTCTCCATATATATAAAAAAAAGGGATATAGGCCATAATGATATAACATGCGATTGTTCCTAAGGCGTAACATGTATTGAGTTATATATATACTCTCTCCGTCTCAAAATATAAGTCTATTTTGATTTTTTAAAGTCTTTTAATTCTAACTTTGACCTTAATTATTTTTTTCTCGTATTATATAATAGTTGATGCAAAATATGTAAATGAATTTGTGTTTTAAATGCATTTTTATTGGTATACTTTTTATCAAGTATTATATTAAAAAAAAAAAAAAAAAGTCAAGTCAAAGTCAAAGTCGAAAAAAAGAGACTTTGAAAAATAAAAAATGTACTTATATTTTGGGACGGATGAAGTATATTACATTATAATTATTAATCCGTGTTTGTGATAACTAAACATTCTAATGCAAGGGGAACTATATGAATAATTATTATTTGCGGAATTCCATATAAGTAATAGATTATGTGATGAGAACAAAGATCAAATGAGATGACTTTTGTTTCACAGCCAAGCAAAAACAGAAGTAGTGACACATCTACAAAATGGACTTAAAGCCCCAGTTTATAAGGTTCAAAGAGCCCGTTTTCTCATGATCATGATGGCATTTGGAGATGAAAAGAATCACGGTTCTTTAGATCATAACCTTGCTCTATGTTGTTAAAAAATCATTTTCAAATGGCACACACATTTGTTTTTTGCTTACAAAACATGCTTCATGAAATTCTTTAGTTAGATTCCACCTATTTACGTTGTATTTTCCAGGTGTAAAGCACCTTTTCCAATTTCTAAGCACATGAGCAGAAACAAAATTATTATTGGTAATGCTCAAGTTATAATCGATAATTATACGGCTAGAAATACGTGAGTTTATAAGAGCACATACGTATACATCGAGGAGATACTTTTATCATGTAATTAATATATTTAAAATAAGTACGTTAATTTTATTAGTTAATAATTGACGAAATAGCTAAGAGTCGTTAATTAAACCGTTAGACGCTTTAATTAATTATTGGACTATACAATTAACGTGTAATGGACAAGTTAATTGGGTAAAAGCCCAAACGAATGGGAAACTCATAAGGGTTGGGCTACGTTGGCCGAATACAAGTGTGTGTGTGGGGTGGGGGAAGGTTTGTGTTTGACTTGGACTCTAAGCTACCTAATGCCTATATAATGAATTGCCTAATATATTATTTGAGATCCTTAGAAAACCTAAACACAAAGCAAAACCTCCGCTCCCCTCCTCTTGAGTAGAGGTGGCAAAACGGGCCGGCACGGGCTACGGGCCAAATGGGCTATGGGCCAAACGGGCGCGGGCTAAATGGGCACGGGCGCGGGCTAAACGGGCACGGGTCAAACGGGCTCATGTTATACGCATCGCTTTTAAAAAGACCCAAAACGACGAAATAAATTCCTCGAACGTAACACCTCATTTATATTTAAAAAATTAAATATAAGTTTTTCTTAAAAACAATCTAATAATCGAGAAAAACATGTGCCCGTTATGCCCATTTAACTTCTAAATGCGCAATACATGTCCATTTCAAAAAAAGTAGGGGGCCCAAATGTGCCCAAATCTATTAAAAGTTTGTCCATTTAGCCGCTTTTTTTAATTTTGGGCACAAATTGCCACCTCTACTCTTGAGTATAAGCGGTCGGCAACACCCCTAATACCTTAGGGTTTGTTGAATTACTTTAACAAACAAGAACATCGTGTTTTGTTGCTTGTGTTCGTGATTCGTTTGAACTAGCATTCAAGCATTCTACGTTGACGTGTAGTGTGAGGAAACGTAGAGGTTACTTAGGGTTTCATGTAAATCAAGAAGAAGATCAAGACCCATTGTTCGATTCGTTGATCATCCTATTCAAATAAAGAGGTTAGTATGTGTTAATCCATGTGCATCATACGTATCCCTTTGGGACGTTTATCCGTTGCGTACTCATGTTTAGAAACGTTATATAGTTATGAAATCCCAACAGTGGCATCCCAAGCCATCGTATGGTGTTATGGGTTACATTAGTATACGTAAAATTGACCAAAATGCTTGTTTATGCGTTTTTTTTTTTTTTTTTTTTTTTTTTTTTACTTTATTTTAATCAGCCCTTGGGGCATTTTTACACATTAAAATCAAACCAAAGCAAGTCTTAAAATTAGTTCTAGAAAACCCGAAGTCACATGTTTACATGTACATAGCCCAGCTGGGGGTCTACTTGTTACAAATCTTTTGGTTATTTAGCTTATTCGTGGTGTAAATTGTTTTTAATTGAGAATCCATGATTAAACATGCATATTTGTCATAAATGATTAGCCAACCTCTTGTATTAATCATATAATTAATGGGTTAATAGGTTACACGTGCAATATCGATGAATACCTTTTTGTTAATACTTGTGTAATTTATTTTTGTTTGTTGTTTGTTTGACCTTGCTGCACTTAAAAATTAATTCTCATCACACTGAAACATTTTAGACCTTGAAATCTTTTTGGGAGTTCTTAACTCATACTACAATTTTCTAGTTTACTACTAAAATTGGGAAAGACTCCTTCATGAAGTTTTTGGGCCCTAAAGTGAATAAAAAATTAAAATCAGCAAGCGGAGTTTTTTTATAACATTTGGGATCTACTTGCTTTGACGAGATCTAAAAGCAAGTGGGAGTCCTATTTTTGGTTAATGGATTGTCCTTTAGAAGACCTCTCGGGTTTTTCATGAATGCCCATGGACGAGTATAGAGTTTTATAGAGTACTGTTTGCATGTCATGATATGATTATATGTATATATGTTAAATTTTATTGCATTATATTTATTCATTGTGACTTGTATATCTTTCAAAAGATTTATCTTGCAAAGTTTAAACGCGCTGGGTTTGGTTTACACAGTAATTTGCTCCCGCAAAAAACTTGCAAGTAATATTGGTTTAATAAACTTTAAATATTGAATTAAAGTTTTTAAATTATTTTGTTAATGATCGAATTTGCTTAAACAAATATCTTGCAAATGTTTTAAACACATCGGTTTAGGTTTATACTGTAATTTGCTCCAGCGAAAAACATGTAAGTACATTGGTTTTTGTACAAATGATCTAGGGTTTGATAACCCTTTAATTTTTTCCGCGACAATAAATGCTTTTGCATTATTGTCAATAACTGAAATACTTGAGGTTTTTAACCTTTCGAGGGTGTCAATCTAGAGTTTGGGTAATCTTTAATGTTTTCTTGTGACAAAGAATGCGTCTAATAAGTTAAAAAATTGTTTTTTAACTTGTGCTATGAAGATGTTGCATGCTTCTTCGAATACGTTTTTTATTCATGAGTTTTTTAAAAAAAAATAGCTTTTTAAATTTAAGTCTTTGCCATCAAATTGCGCGAGGACACTTACAATTGATTTTTGCTCTATGTCAGACATAGGTGAACTGTAACCTAAGATTAGACTTATTGTGACAACCGTCAATTTCTAGTTAATGACGGATAACTATTTTTGACATTTTTAAACTAATTTCATGTTGTCGAGTTAGTTTTATGTTAGTCGGGTCATTTTTATGATTTACATCTATTTTATTAGAAACCTTCGTCAAAGAACGTGTCTACGACCTACGAGTATAGTTAAACGTTGTTTAAACGTCACGATATGCTCATATCATTTCAAAAATACTAAAGTCATTCATTATGTAAACTTGTGACATTTTATAAGTTTCAACTTCTATGTTACCTGGTAAACCTTAAAATTGCGTAATTCATTTACGTTTAATACGTATACCTATTACAAATAATAAATACATTTCACTAACACTTTTATACTAGAGTCATTTATACATGAGAATAAGTACATTTCATATTTAATATTTTACCACTCTATAGTTTGCCCGGTTAACACGTTTATCGTGTTTTAGAGTATACATTTCAACACTATACTTTTAAAAAAATCATATACATAATTACATTTACAATATTTAACAAAACAACAAAATGTTTTCTTCATTTTTTTAAGCCAAAAATTGGACCCCCCCCCTCATAGGGCCAAGCAAAACCATTTTCACACTCAATGTTCTTCCCCATACATGCAAACATCACCTCATTTTCTTTCTCACACTCCACCATTTCAAGTTAGTTCATTTTCTCTAATTTTTCTCTCATCTCTTGTCCATGGCTGCCAAAATCCATTACCACCACCATCATCATTCTTAATTTTTGAAGATCTCTCATAGGTAAATAACAAGGTGCATGAAGATTTGTGTCTTTCTTGCACCAAAATCTCTTGAAAATGGTTATTTGAAACCTTTTCTTATGTTTTTATTCATTGATTAGTAGCTTTGTTTTTTATTTATTGATGAATGTTAAAGGATGTGTTCGCCAAACTTATATGTTATTCATGGGCTATGAATATTGGACTACCGCAAACTAAGAGAATTCATTTTATGGATCGACGTCATTGGGTGAATCTCACAAGTGATTGTATTACTCGTCCTCGGACTTGAGATACAACTAGGTCTTGCATGTGTTGATATCATTTTCTTGATATAGTTAAACGTTGCCCTGAATACACTAGAACAAAAAGTGGATTTGGCTACGTCGAAAAAGTGTGACGATATACATATAGTCACACATGATTTTTCGAGTGTGTGTGACTAAAGGTGCCGCGACCATAGGTACTCTATGGTCACGTGTTTGACTTTTTTTTAGTCTCTATTGCAAAAGAGTAACCAAAACCTTAACATGTGTGACTAATTAGGTACAAATTTTGTTGGATTAATCCGTATTAGTGACCATAAACACTGTATAGTCACACAAAGCATGTTTCTTTTGGGTATTTAGTCACATACAATTAAGCATAAAGTGGCCAAAAGTGTTTATAAGTGTGACCATATGGTGTTTAAGGTGAAGAAATATGTCTTTTGTGTGACTATTGATCATCCAATAGCCACTTGAATTTTATGTTTGTGTGACCTTTTGTAACATTTAGTCACACAAAGCATGTTTGTTTTGTGTATTTAGTCACATACAATTAATCATAAAGTGGCCAAAAGTGTTAATAAGTGTGACCATATGGTGTTAAAGTGAATAAATGTGTATTTTGTGTGACTATTGATCATCCAATGGCCACATTAAATTTATGTTTGTGTGGCCTTTCTAACATTTAGTCACACAAAACATGTTTCTTTTGGGTATTTAGCCACATACAATTAATCATAAAGTGGCTAAAAGTGTTAATAAGTGTGACCATATGGTGTTTAAACTGAAGAAACGCGTATTTTGAGTGACTATTGATCATCCAATGGCCACATGAATTTTATGTTTGTGTGGCCTTTTCAAACATTTAGTCACACAAAGCATGTTTGTTTTGGGTATTTAGTCACATACAATTAACCATAAAGTGGCTAAAAGTGTTAATAAGTGTGACCATATGGTGTTTTAAGTGAAGAAATTTGTGTTTTGTGTGACTATTGATCATCCAATGGCCACATGAATTTTATGTTTGTGTGGCCTTTTCTAACATTTAGTCACACAAAGCATGTTTCTTCTGGGTATTTAGTCACATACAATTAATCATAAAGTGGCCAAAAGTGTTAATAAGTGTGACCATGTGGTGTTTATAGTGAAGAAATGTGTGTTTTGTGTGACTATTGATCATCCAATGGCCACTTGAATTTTATATTTGTGTGGCCTTTTCTACATTTAGTCACACAAAGCATGTTTCTTTGGGGTATTTAGTCACATACAATTAAGCATAAAGTGGCCAAAAGTGTTAATAAGTGTGACCATACGGTGTTTAAGGTGAAGAAATATGTCTTTTGTGTGACTATTGATCATCCAATGGCCACATGAATTTTATGTTTGTGTGGCCTTTTCTAACATTTAGTCACACAAAGCATGTTTGTTTTGTGTATTTAGTCACATACAATTAAGCATAAAGTGGCCAAAAGTGTTAATAAGTGTGACCATATGGTGTTTTAAGTGAAGAAATGTGTGTTTTGTATGACTATTGATCATCCAATGGCCACATTAATTTTATGTTTGTGTGGCCTTTTCTAACATTTAGTCACACAAAGCATGTTTGTTTTGGGTATTTAGTCACATACAATTCAGCATAAAGTGGCCAAAAGTGTTAATAAGCGTGACCATATGGTGTTTTAAGTGAATAAATGTGTATTTTTGTGTGACTATTGATCATCCAATTTTCACATGAATTTTTTGTGTGTGGCCTTTTGTAATATTTAGTCACGCAACAAATTAAGCAAACAGTAACCAAAAGTGTTAATAAGTGTGACTACATCTTTTAGTCACATTTAAGAAATCAATATATATCAAAACAAATTCAATTTCAATAAAATTGGAATGTATATAACTGAACCAAATACTGTATAAAAGTCTTATATAACCCTATACCCTAGGAACTCCTTTTATATAACAAGAATTCCTAGTTGGCTTACAACACTTTCCTAACTATCTATAATTTTTTCCATAAACAACTTATACATATCATATAAGCAGTATTAACTATATGAACCAACAGTACTAACTTACAACTAACAGTTGTAACTATTACACTAACTTTGTGCTAGAAGTACTAACTTTAACTAGAAGTAGTAACCTGATCCTGGAGTGCGTCCTGGAGTGCTTCCTTAATCTGTAAAATCAAGGAAGATCTAGCCTTTTCAGCAGTTTCAAGTTGGTTGACACATTCTTGAAGTACATTTTCTTGCTCCAGGATTTCATCTAGCAATGAAGATCCTTGTTGAACTCCTGAACAAGGCAAAACAAATAAAACATGGGGATACTGTCAAATATGCATCTCAAAAATGAAACCAAACATATTTGTAAATACATATTGTATAAATGAAACCAAACATATTTGGAAGACGTATGAAGCGGTTGAAATAGTTATATGACCTTCATGAAAAAAAGTTCAATAGATCAATAATCTCCTCATACTACAAACTTTCATTTTATAAGTCTCAATCGCAATCCCATACAGCTCGTAATACACCATTAGTACTTTATACCTAAATCTGAACATACTGTGAGTAGAATTGGCCAAAATGGGACTGTCAAAATTGGTGAATTTTACTAAGTAGATCAGGTTTGATCACCATCACTTGTATTTTTATAAACTATCAAGTGCATAAAAATTTGTATGGAACTCCAAAATACTTGAAGAAAGTTTATGCGTTTACCTGCCCTTATTTGTAAGTTATCGACCACCATATTAGACATAGGATCTCCATAAGTAGGAAAGGACGAATGTGGAAATTGCATATGCTGTTGCGGTTGTTGTAGTTGTTGTTTTTGTTGCTTTTGTTTCCGTGGTTGTTTTTGTCGTTGCCGATTGATAGCACTAACATTAGCATTAGACACATGGCTCGATTGCACTCCATGTGAATCTGATTGGCATTCCAACAATCGTGGTCTTTGATCCGCTGGTAGAGTGCCTGCATCTGATTTGAGTGATGAAGAAGCACTTTGAGCATTTTGTTCAACAGGAACCTGAGCAGGACAATAAAAAGAGTTAAATGCATTTCATGTCTATTTAGTGAAACACCTTGAACTACATTTGCTCTTCTCTAGGTGCCTATTAGAATTTTCACAACTATTAGAAGTTGGTCAAGTACATATAAGTAAAGAAATGAAATTTTCAGCCTACAATCTAATAGATCATCATTCACAGTCATTACAAACTTTGACAAGCAACAAACATCACTCCTTAGGACGCATATGAGGTATTATCTGGTTGAAATTCTACCGAGAATGTAGAAAGTTGATAAGCAAAAAAATACTTTCGCATGCATCCTTAAATTGATCAATGATTGGCAAAAAAAAATTGTTACTGGCTATGAGCTAATATATATTATAAATTGTACCTTCCATCAAACGACATAGCAGTTTGCCTGATGGGAGATTTGGATTGAATATGAGATAACCTGAAAAGAACAAAGCATTTATGTCAAGGTTTGTTATTGGATTCAGAATAATGTTAAAATCTTTGAAAGGAAATCAAACCTTGCAATGAGAGTAGGGGGTTACAAGTAAAAAGGACTCGCACCACATCTCTTGTACACATTTAGGTGCAACCAACGAAGACTATTCATTTTATTTACGCATTTGTGTTCTTTGCATATCGATCAAATTAACATTTGTCATTTGCAACTACCGATCTCCATCTACGTGAGAAGATACGCATTTCAGGATATGATTGCATCCTCCCCTCGGAAGCTCATGAAAATATCGTAATCCTGCAATATTTTTGTTGAAGATGATGATGGCATCATCTATAGAGGTCACAATAATAAGGTATCAACTCAAAGATGATTTGTGTTAATACCAAATGACATTAAACAGAAGATTTTTCAATTTTTGCACAACTAAGTTATCTAACTGAAACAAATTACATACAACAACAATTTGATACGCAACAAATTAAAAAACTGACCATGGATGCTGCTGCTGATGGTTCCCAATTCCATCATCTTCACCTTCTTTAATTTCACCGCAATCCACAATCATAACATCAAGAATCGGGAAATCATTATCATCAATAGCAACATGTTCAATTGACTTAACAAAAGCATATTTGTTATAACCCGTTACTGAAAATCCCGACCCACCAATATTGCCACATTGATTTGAAGAACCCAGCCAGGTGTTCCCACCACCATGTCGATTGGCGAATTGAGTGCCTCCTCTTGGGGATTTACCCGACCACCACCACTAACCATTGTTGACCTAAATCGAGCATGGTGACTAATTGATTTTGAAACACCGAATACCTACAATATACCAGGTTAAAAACTCCAAAACACTAAGAAATAAGTTATGAGGATAGACGCGTTTTAGAATGAGGATAGACAGTAGACATGTTATTAGAATATTGGAGATTGAGTGGTGTGTTTTTTTTATTAGAAGAATGATAAGAGAATGCCTGGTTTTTTTATGTTAGGGTTTTGTTCAATTGAAACTCAAAAGAGAGGAAAAGTGAAAAGTATCTCCGCTAAGGAAACTCAAAATTTTTGGGGAAAACATAATGATGTGAGATCTGAGAAAAAAGATAAAGATGGTTACAGGGTAATTTGATTTTGGGGAAAAATTCAGGCGGGCTTCTGAAAAGTTGAGTGGGAAATTTTATTTTGGGCAAAAATAAGTGCGGGACATATAAAATATTACATATAAATTTAACACATGAAATATTTTAATCTTCATTTATAGTAGGGGCGGAAATGAGCCGAGCCGCTCGTGAAAAGCTCAGGATCATATCAGTAAAAAGCTTGAATGAGCCGAGCTTAAACGAGCGCGAGCTCGAGCCTAAGTTGCAGCTCATCTATCAATCGGGCTCGAGTCTGAGTTTTACATACAAAATTTGATTGGGCTTACGAGCCTAAACGACACTATGATATTTTACATATTAAACATATATAAAATGTTATGCATTTGTATTATAGGTGAACTTATTAACAAGCTTGATAACAAGCTTATTAACGAGCTCAAAATAGATATATTACGAGCCAAGCTCGAGCCAAACTTTAATTTTTTTATTTTTGAATCGCATAAACGAGCCGAGCTCGAGCCAACTAGAGCTCGTTCGAGCTAATTCTTATCGAGCTTTGAGCTCAAGCTCAAGCCTATCAAATGAACTCGAAATATTTAATGAGTTGAGCTCAACCTTATATAAGTTCGACTCGAGTTATTGTTGAATTTTCAAGCTTGTAAGTGATATATACCGAGTGTAAATACTTATTTATGAATGTATCGAGCTTTTCGAGCTGAAGTCGAATCAAATTGGATTCTTAGGTTATATTTCAATTTCAATTTGTGTAAGAAAACACATTTTTACAAATAAATCGAGCTTTTCGAGTCAAGCTCAAGCCGAGTTCAAACTTTCTCGATCCCGGATAACATGATCGGGAGGTCCCTGGATACTTGCTTCTTAGTGTCTGTGACAAACGGTATACACATACCAAGCCGGTGCAACCCATGCATGACCGCCTTTAATAACTTCAAATATAATTCATATAACCTCCGAACTATAACTATACACCTACTAAGCCAGTGCAACCCATGAACGACCGGTGATAATGGCTAATTCACATGGGTCATGGGTCATGTGCATTAGGTTATCACTGGTCACATTCATTAATGGGTATTTGACATCATATGGGTCATATGCATTGGGTTCTAGTTGCTTAGAGTGTCATGTTACGACACATCCATGACTGTTGACAATGGGTAATGGGTCATGTGCATTGGGTTGTAGTGGCTATACTATCATTTTATCGACCAATACATGACTAGTAATCGACAATGGGTAATTAACATGGGTCATGGGTCATGTGCATTGGGTTTTGTAAACTAAGACAAATACTATACAAAATTTTACACGGTTTGTATTTTTTTACGTTTTCATCCGTTTGTAACGTTTTTCGTCCCCTTTTGACCGTTTCAATCGATTTTGACCGATCTCGCTAGTTTTCGACCGATTTTGACAATTTTCAACAGATTTTGACGGATTTAGACCGTTTTAGACCGACTACGACCGATTGCGATCGTGTTCGACCGATTTCGACCGATTTCATCCATTTTCGAACGTTTTGGCAATTTTCTCTCGTTTTCATATGTTTTCAAGCTTTTTTAACGTTTTCCTCCGTATTAAAATGTTATGAAACGTTTATTACGTTTTCGTATATTTTGTACACACTCGACATATTAAAGTCGGTCGGTCAACCCAAAAAACCAAAGATGACCGATATTAGCATCGGTCGGCACGACTGTGGGCACTGGTCATAATATCGGTCGAGGCAACGAATTTTCCAACATCGGTTGGATTTTCGACCGATTTTTTGTTTCTTTCTATTTTGTTTTCTTTCTTTTTTTTATTTGGTCATTGACTGTGACAACTTGGTCGTGTCTGGTCATCGGAGAGAGAAAACTGATGTGGCACCCGGTGACCGGGTCAGGACTGTGCCCAGCCTAATAAGCCCGTTAATAAGCCAAAACAAACACCCCCTAATTACTTCCAAAAATTTCAACTAGGCGGCATCATCTGGCGTGAATATCCCTTTCAAAAAATTTATCTCCCCAATATTTTCAATTTTTATCATTCAAAATCTCCCCCAAACCCTTGGTAACTTCTGTTACCATCTCTATTTCTCGCTTTCTCCATAAATTTCAACCCTTTTGCCTTCATGATGATGCTCTTTGACGAGATTTAAAAAATTTAAGTGTAAGTTTGTAGTCATAGATCTTTCAATTCATACATTCATAAAATCATGTTAGGGTTTCGAAGTTTTGCATTTACGAGTCTGATTTTTTTTTCATTAATTTTGCAGTTTGAATTTTAAGTAATTCTTGAATCTTTTACATGGCACAGGTATGATTTCATTACACACAACGTGTTTGATTTAATAATTATGGTACAACTTACCGAGTTTTGAATATGTATGAACTTTGTGGCAAGTGATTTTTGGTTTTTAATTACTTGTTTGTCATGTGAAGTCAAATTCCAGCCTTATCATGTTTAAGTGTGTGGAAACAAAAATGAAAATGAAAAGGGGATTGTGTTCATGTACTGCTTAAACAAGCATTGCATGCTGATGATCATTCCTTTCTACTTGATTGCTTATTCAGACAAAATGAAAAGGTGTTCTTCGATAGTAAAATGTCGAATAACATTTTGATAGCCAAACAACATGTATTGACTAGGTTGTTTTTGTTTGTTTGAAGGTTATTACAAACCCAATTTCTCTTTTGATGCCATTGGATGTCTTTAAGCTTCTTGAATCTTTCATCCCTATGATCCAATCCAGGTTCGATCTGTGGCTCTTTTATTTAAAATTTTGCGAGCTTAAGTTATTGGCCAAAATTGTTAATCTTTGAGTAAGGTAGAAACCGATTATGGTCAAAATTGGCTGTTATGTTTAGTTTTGGTCGAAATGTGAGTCAAAATAATTAAAAATTGAAGTGTGGTCGAAACGTGCCAGGTGAGCCTGGGTCAACCAGTCAGGCGGGTCGAAACCTGCGAGAAAAATGTGTGTGTGTGTTTTATTATTTTTTAAAAGAGTAAATACTTATTTTATCAAATATGAACTATAAGCTATGATACTAAAAGACTAAATTTGTTTTTTAAGAACGTTGCATAGGTTATAAACATCAATTTTTTTTAACCCTTTTTACTATAAAATGGGTGCGTTGTTGTAACAACTAACAGGTCAAAACGGGTTTGCAAAAGTTTTTGTTGACTTGCCAACATCTTTTTTCATATTTACTTTTGTCCATACACTGTAGGCGAAGCTGAACCTATTAAGTTATAACCAATTTGACCCATTGCTAAGTAAACGGTTGTAGCGTTGCTTCCACTATTGAGTACTCTACAATGGAAGTAAGTGTTCATTATATTATATTTTTTTAATGTCTTATTTACCTTCTTCCTATTAATAGCTTTGATTAATATTCAATGAATGATTATTATGTTGTGTTTGTTATTAGTTTTAAGTGATTAGTATTTATTCATGATTAGTATGTAACTATATAATGCAGTATGTAAGTATATAATGCAATATGCATGATTAATATGTAACTGAGTAACTATATAATGCAATATGTAAGTATATAATGCAATATGCATGTGGCTCAGTAACTATATTATGCAATAGGTGACTAGAAGGTTGAGAAAAAACATGCAATAAGTAATAGGTTTTACTATTAGTTGCTACTGTGAATCTGTGATAGCATGTAACTACAGTACATAAAATTATATTTCTTATAGTTCTTGTAAGTTGTTATTGTATTTGTGCATTTGAACGGCTATTGTGATGCTGCACATTTGGAAAAAAGTGAATGGAACTGGTTTGTGATAATCCTTTCTTAATGGCACTGTATTTGCCATTTTTAAGTTGCTACATTATTTACACTATGGATATGCTGCAGTACACTTTCCCTCCCACTTTTTTTTTTTTTTTTTTTTTTTTTTTTTTTTTTTTTTTTTGGGTTTTTTTTTTTTTTATTTTGGTAACCATGAAACCTCCCAAGTTTTTGTAATTGCTGCCAAAAACCAAACCAGCCCAACTAAACCGGAAAAACCCGACGCAGCCCAAGTCCCATTCAGTTTGGTTTGGGTTTGTTAGGAATTAGAAATTCCTGGTATTAAAGAGTCGGTCACCTCAAGTATATGTAATCGTTAGAAAGCTCGTAGTCGTAGTTATTTTAAGTTAAGTAGTATTTAGTTAAGTAACACCGTGGAGGACGGACGGGTCTTTACCCACCTGTATGCCCGATCCACGCCCAAAGTGTGGCGATTTATGTAAGACTATAAATACTCTCTACCTTCCAAGGTAGAGTTGGAGCTCATAATAATATCTTTCACTTTCTCTCACTAAGTTCCTAAACCTCTAACTTTCTCTCTAGAATTCCATCTATATGCTACTTTGTGTTATGGTTTGATGTGTATGTGAAAAGTTATATCTTACAATTGGTATCAAGAGCCATGGTTAGATCATATCTTGCACATCTTTGGATTTATAGTGGTTTTAGGTGGTTTTGAGTTTGAAAAGTTTAGTGGTTTTGCATCATTTGGTTGATTTCTTGTGTTAAAGTTTGAATTTTGTTGGTACTTTTATGTTTAGAATCATCAAAAGTGTTTAGGTTTTCATTTGGTAGCTTGAATCATCTTGGTTGGGTTGTTTTGGATTGAAAAGTGATGTTTATATGGTTTTTCATGCTAGCGACTTAGTTCACGGAATATTTTTCTTGGTAGCGACTTGCTTCACATTTTGTAGCGACTTACGTGTTGGAGCTAGCGAGTTATATCTAGCGAGTTAAAGTACAAGTAGTGGACTCTCCACTACGGGTAGCGACTTGTGGTAGCGACTTGGTCAAGATGTGAGTTGCTCTTTAGCGACTTGTGTCTCTAGCGACTTGTGTAGCTAATTGTCGCCAAAATTTGGTTAGCGACTTGGTGCAGAGCGAGTTACTACTTAGCGACTTGCTTTTCATTAGCGACTTGGGTTTCTAGCGACTTGGCTTTCTAGCGAATTAATTGGTAGCGACTTAGTGCATTTGTCTCTAGCGACTTAGTGCATTATCATCTAGCGACTTGAGTGATTGTTTACGGTTTTCTCTTGATTTAGTAAAATCCGTGAAAGAATCTATTTCCGGTTTAATCATAGAGTTATAAAATCCCGTATAATCTGTTAACATGTCTACCAACGTCCCCTCATCATCTCCACTGTTGCGAGGATGTACAAGCGGTGGTTCAGATACTCGTCCACCCATGCTTGCGATGAACCGACTACGACTCTTGGGCTCAACGAATCGATTGTATTGCCTTGAAAGGAAAATGGTGTCAACATTCTCAAATCCATTGATGAAGGACCATATCGAGTTGAAACGACTAGAGATATACTTGATACTAATGAAGATGGTACTCTGTTTACGGAATGGATGGACCTAAGATGTATGATGAGCTTGATGATAAGGAGAAAAGAGATTCGATGCGGATATCGTGGCTTCAAACATTGTTCTTCAAGGTCTTCCTAAAGACATCTACAAGTCGATCAATCATAACACCGATGCAAAGGCGGTTTGGGATAATGTTAAGATGCTTCTCTCGTGTTCGAATCGACTATGGAAGACAGAGAATCTCAACTCTATGACTAATTTGAGCACTTCAAGATGAAACCAGATGAGAATGTCTATGAGTACTATGTGAGATTTCATAAGTTAGTTAATGACATGAGGAACATCGAATGACTATGCCTAACATTCAGTTGAATTCAAAATTTGTGAACAACATGTATCCCGAATGGCACAAGTTTGTTATCACCGTGAAGCTTACTAAAGGATTGAAGAACACAAACTATGAGCAACTCTATGCCTTCCTCCTTCGAGAATGAGAGACATGCTATGTTTGAAAAATTGATTCTCAATCGGTTCAAAACTAACCCAGAGAGACAAGCTCGTCTAATGATTCAACCGCCTTCTACTCAAACATCGGAATCACAACCAAAGCTTCACAAGTCATACCCTTGGGTAATGGTAATCACAAACTCATTCCCGATCCTATGTACAAACAAGGCGATCTTTGATGCACACGTGGAAGCTTCATTAATCAACTAGCTCTTCCGATTAGCCAAAACATGAATTCTCCCACAAACCAACAACAACCTCGAACAACATCTAACCCACACAATCAAGCTCTTGTTAAAGATGGAAGGATCGTGGTGCAACCGATTCGGGAAAGACAAGATGATCGGGGAAGGGATGGTCTTGGTAGAGGCTATGTGGGCAATCGAGAATCGAGGAAGGAATGGTAACCAAGGTCAAGCTAAGCCGATCAAATGCTATAACGTGGTGGTGAGGACACATTGCAAGGAAATGCACATCTCCAAAGCGTCCATGAATCGCCGATTATTTCGAGATAAGATGTTCCGCACAAGCTCGGGACAATGGTGTTGCGTTGGATGAAGAGGAATTGTTGTTTCTTGCCGAGGGTAATACCAAGACCTATGATGCGATGTGGATGAGCGACTTATTCAGAGATAGGTCACAATCATCGAACGCTTTCAAGTCGCCGACCGTGATGCATACGACTACGATGTAGATGATGGACCCATCGCACACACAATCTTTATGGCTAACATCTCTCCAATGGTCTCTCCCAAGATCTCTTCTTCACCACAAGTGGCCCATCCAAGGACAAACTCATCTCGAGGTATTAAAACTATACGATGATCTTGATGTGCAACAGATGCATGACAAAGTACAATCAATGAAACTTTTGAATCAAATGTTGAAAATATGGGTAATAACAATATTGTCCCATACGATCAATACGTGAAACAAAGTGAAAGTGAAGTTGTACCAAGTGATGCATCTTCGCAATCAACAATGACTATGTCTTTGATGAATACACCGCATGTGCTCTGATGAGTCCGTAATTTCAACTAAATGCCTATAAAGAACGTGTTGCTATTTATGAACAACGTGCTAAGTTTGAGTGACCGCTCGTGAGCGTGAAATGGATAACCAAGTGAGTACAAGTAATTAGAAAAAGTAAGTTTAGAGAAGAAGTATTGAAACAAGAATTAAATTCCTTGCAAGAAAAACTTTCTAAAACAAATTAAACAAAAACAAGAACTTCAAGAAAATGTGAAAATGCTTAAGCAAGAATTTAATGCAAAGGAATCAAAACTCTTGAGAGATTTTTCTAATCTGAAAACTTTGAAAAACAAACTTGAGAACAAGTTGTACATACAAGGAAACACCATTCAGACTGCTCACATGGTCACCAAACATCGAGTCTTAAGCGATAAACATAGCATTCCCCTTGTTGAGGAACCGAATCCAGAGGTAATTAAAAAGGCTAGAAATGCTCATAAGGTGATTTATGATGGTAATGAAATCCTTAAGCCTAGGCGAAACCTAGTTGCGTTGAGTGCACCGAGGAAGATAAGAAATCGATGAAGACACTAGGAAAGGATGAACAAAAACTAGATGACCCTAAATGCAAAGAGAAAAAATAATTATCACTCCTCATGATTACAAAAGGAAACTGGATTTCCTTAAACAAGTTTAAGCCTCGGACTTTGTTGACTCCGAACAAGTCTTCGGAAAATGGATTTAGATAAGTAAAGCGGAAAATATTGTTGAAACAAACCCTACCCTTTGGAAAATGCCTAGAGCGATTGTGTATCCCCTAATACACCAATGCATCTTGTACCTAGGAAAATTGCCACTAAAAGCAAGACACTAATTAGCCAATCGTTATATTTCAACTATTTGTTGATTTTGAGAAAACTTGCAAGAAAAGGATCACACCCATGGTATAATCAAGGAGAAAGGGTTTTGAACAAATGAAAGAATGTTATTTAAGCGAGGTCATGCCTTTCTTTAAACTTCGAAAGATCACTTTGAGAGTCTTAAAAGGGATAGAAACCGATATTAAGGGAATGGAAAAGGAATTTGATGCAATGGTTGTTGAAGTTAGTGACTATGAGCGTGCCTTTGAAATATAATGAGATTGAGAGAAAGAACACGCATACATTAAATGAGAATCTTATTCTTGAATGTGTTGCTCAAGATGTCTTTTCATCGCTTCAAATTGCTCTATTAATGCTTCCAAATTTCATGAACTATCTGTGTACTGAAAGTCTCCCATGATCGTGTCATTGAGCTTGAAAAACTAATTCTAAACTAAATGAGAAAATTGAACCGGATGATCACGACAATTTGGTTAAACATTTTTCTAAACTAGAAGTTGAGTATTTTAATCTACAACTAAAATATCAACATCTCAAAGAATATGTCAAAACTTCAAATATCAAGACATCTTCGGATGCTCGAGTTTGATGCGCTTTTCAAATTAACAAACGAGATGAACAGATTCAAGCTCGGTGTAACACGATCGAAAGTTGAAAGCCCAAATCTCTCAATTAAAGGGTCAAACGAACAATATGACAGCTCCCAAATGCCTCCTCCTTTAGATTCTCGAATTCTCAAACGTTTCATCTTCAAAACCTAGTAAATGCTTTACAAAAGGAAAACGAAAGTTTTCTAGAAGAAAATGAAAAGGTTAAACGTCATTTCAATGAGTTATTTGAATCAATTAAAGTCACTCGTAACAAAAACAACGAATGATAGCGTCATTGCAAAAGGAAATTGAGAATCTGAAGGGTCAGGTAAAAGGGAAAATGCCAATGATCAATGAGGAAAATGTTGTATCAAAGGTTCACTCTGGTAATAAATATGCTTTATCCGTGACATATGTCCCCCCTCACCTAAGGAACAACAGACTTGCCATTCAAACATATTTCTCATCCCTTAAGGATTGCTTAGAATGCCTGCGTGAGATTGTTGAAGAGGATAAGATAGAGAAACCTCATGATAATGCAATTGGACATGCATGCTTATATGCCAAACGATCTCAAGAAATCTTAGAATGTTTGATCACAATATGCCCAAAGACATTAGGTGATATAGTTAACCCTTTGATTCCATGCTCAATGCCTAAGGCCAAACATGATATGCACTCGATTCCCAATGTTTTGAATGTGAGGAGTAGTGTACCCTTGAGTAGCTCAGATTCTAGATCAGTCAATGCTAAGAGAGAGAACTCAATGATGCCTTCTAGGAGTACTAATCTCAGTACCTCTAGTGTTAAGAAAGTGAATCTTAGTGCACCTGCATGTAGTTCAGATCCCAACACATCTAAACAGGTGATGAAAAGAGTAGAAGAACAATCTAGGAACTTTAAGTTTGAATCGAATAAAACGAATCGTGTTGATTCTAGTATTAGCCATAGGCGCATCGTAATTAATTCAAATTCGATAATATTTGCAAACCTTGTAATCGATGACCGCTTGAATTACATTTCTAATCATGAATGTGATGTTAATGTTACGCCTAATAATGCTAATTGTCCGATTAATATTGTTAATGCTAATATTCATGCTAAAAGGGCTAAAAGGCAAAAGCGAATGAAAGTTAGAAAACAATGGAAACCCACAGGAAGAACATTCGTGAGAATAGGCTTTTATTGGATACTGTTGGTCATAAGACTAATCGATAATGCCCACTAGAAAATGGATGCCGATTGGTAGAACTATTCCCTTAAGAAGTGGTCACATCGTAAATGTGGCTATCTGAGACTCTAGTATTGCATCTATTCAATGAATCCATTACCTATTTGAATGCGTCTATTTCGATGTGGGTGGTCCAACCATTGTAACTAACCAAATGGAACCCATTCTTGCATGGGGATCCCAATTATCCGATTATCCATTCTTATGCGTGTTCAACCGCAGATCGCTCAAATCGCTCGTGGTACCGGACTCATTTGTTCCAAGCATATGACCGAGACCGTCGCGCTCATGAACCGTGAGCAAATTCATCGGGGCTATTAGATTTGGTAATGATCATTTCGGTGCTATTATGGGTTATGGAGATTATGTTGTTGGTGATAGTGTCATCTCTAGAGTGTATTATGTGGAAGGTTTAGGTCATAATCTTCTCGTTGGTCAATTCGTGACTCGATCTAGAAGTAGCCTTGAAAACATACCGCTTCGTTAGAGATCTTAATGGTAAGGAACTGCTGAAAGGAACTCGTGGCTCAAACCTTTACACCATCTCTATCGATGACATGATGAGGGCCTCTCCAATCGCTTGTTATCTAAGGCTTCAAAACAAAGTCATGGTTATGGCATCGTCGTCTCAATCACTTGAACTTGGCACCATCAACGATCTTTCCGAAAGGACTTAGTTGTAGGTTTACCTAGACTAAAGTATGAAAAGGATCATCTTTGTTCAAAGATGTCAATTGGGAAAAAGCAAGAAGTATGCCCATAAACCCAAACCTACTAACTCATCACGAAGTTCTTCATATGATTCATATGGATTTATGTGGACCAATGAGGGTGCGAGAATATCTTTAGGAAGAAATATGTGTTAGTTGTGGTTGATGATTACTCTAGATTCACCGGGTCAAGTTCTTAAGGACAAAGGATGAAACTCGATATCATCATCAAACTCATCAAACAAATTGTGAGGTTAGACTTAACAAACCGCTGTAATTATCGAATAGACAATGGAACCGAGTTTGTCAACAAACAACTTAGTGAATTCTATGAAAGCGTTGGAATCGACCATCAAAGAAGTGTTCCACGAACCCCTCAACGTAACGGTGTAGTTGAAAGACAAATCGTACCCTTGTAGAAGCCGCTAGAACAATGCCGATCTACTCAAAGGTTCCAATGTTTCTCGGGTCAAGCAATTGCACCGCATGCTACACACAAAATCGTTCCACGATTCACACCATTCATGGAAAAACTCCATATGAACTTGTCCACAACAGAAAACCTAATTTATCTTTCCTTCGTGTGTTTGGTGCATTGTGCTATCCAACTAATGAGGGTCAAGACTTAGGCAAACTTAGGGCCAAAGTCGACATTGGAGTATTTGTAGGATATGCATCAAACAAAAGGGATACCGAATCTACAACAAAAGAACCCGAAATATCATGGAAACAATTCACGTTACGTTTGATGAGTGACCGGTCAAATGGCTCTGGACACTCCACTCGGGACCCGCACTTCAAAAGCAGTCCCATTGGTTCATCCCTTGTTCCAAACTCCTCTCATGAAACTCCATATGTACCTCCATCCGAAGATGATGTAAAGAAATTGTTTGATCCTATGTTTGATGAACCGTATGATTCAATTACTAATGAGGTGTCGATCCCTACAAGAGGTTGCTCATATTCCATGAATGAAGTCAATCCTTGGCCTCAATATCTTTAAGCCAAGAAGCACCGTCACCGATCCTTGCCTCATCAACAAATCATCATTCTTCAAATGTACATCATGGAAATGCTTCGGCATCAATGATGAAGTTAATCCCTTTGCTACTCCCGAAGATGCTCCATTTGAAAACATATTTGCTACTCCCGAATCATCATCGAACCATCTTCTTCAGGAGACATCGACTCGCCTACCTCGGTTCCTCAACAATGACCACATGAACACCTAAGAAAATGGACTCACGATCACCCCTTAGACAACATCATTGGAAATCCTCTCGCTCAGTATCAACACGGAAACAACTCGCAACCGATGCCTTATGGTGCTTCTTCAACTCCGTACTATCTAAGATCGAACCAAAAGATGTTAAACCGCCATGAATGAAGATAGTCGGTTCAATGCCATGCAAGATGAAATTCATGAGTTTGATCGTCTTGATGTATGGGAGTTAGTACTGCCCAGATCGTGCTATGATTATAGCCCTTAAATGGATCTTCAAAGTGAAACTTGATGAGCATGGTGATGTGTTGAAGAACAAGGCTCGATTAGTTGCTAAAGGATATCATCAAGAGGAGGGTATAGACTTTGAAGAATCTTTTGCTCCGCTTGCTCGAATCGAGGCAATCGTAATCTTTCCGCTAATGCCGCAAGTAAGAACATGGTGGTTTATCGATGGATGTAAAGACGGCATTTCGAACGGAGATCTTAAAGAAGTCGCTCACGCCGCCCAACTCAAGGATTTGTGAATCAAGAGCATCCTACTCACGTTTATCGTTTGAAGAAGGCTCTTTACGGTTTAAAGCAAGCTCCAAGGGCATGGTATGATACATTGTCAAAGTTTCTTCTATCAACCGGATTCAACAAAGGAGCGATTGATCCTACATTGTTCACCGTGAAGTCGTGCAAACATTTAACTCATGTTCAAATTTATGTTGATGATATTATTTTGCCTCGACCGACCCAATGGAATGTGATCGTTTTCCAATGAAATGAGTTCAAAGTTTCAAATGTCAATGATGGGACAAATGTCATTTTTCTTGGGATTACAAATTTCACAAAGTCCCGGAGGCATTTTCATAAATCAATCTAAATATGCAACAGAGATTTTAAAGAAATTTGGATTTGATTCAAGTGACCTGTTGACACCCCATGATTGACCGAACCAAACTAGATGAGGACCACTCGTGGATCATGATTGACCAAACAAAATATCGTAGTATGATTGGATCCCGATGTATCTCAACGCGATGAGACCGACATCTTGTTCATTGTTTGCATGTGTGCTAGATACCGTGCTAAGCCTACTAAAAGCACCTTGAAGCGATTAAGCGGGTCTTTCGGTATCTCCAAGGAACCATCAATATGGGACTATGGTACCAAGGACACCGGTATGTCACTAACGGCCTATGCAGATGCCGATCATGCGAGTTGTCAAGATACACGTCAAGTACATCCGGAGGTGCTCGGTTTTGGGTGATAAGCTTGTGAGTTGGTCTTCAAAGAAGCAAATGAGTACTTTATTTCCTCTACAGAGGTCGAATACATAGCCATGTCATCTTGTTGTGCTCAAATCTTATGGATGAGATCTCAATTATCCGACTATGGCTTTGAATTCAACAAAATCCCTCCGCATTGTGATAATAAAAGTGCTATTGCTCTCTCATGCAACAACGTTCAACACTCAAGAGCAAAGCATATCGACATTCGACATCATTTCATCGGGAACAAGTGGAAAAGGTGTGGTGGAACTATATTTTGTGAGGTCCGAATATCGTTAGCGGACATCTTCACCAAAGCTCTTCCAAGAGAACGTTTTGAGTTTATTCTTCCACGCCTTGGTTTGAAAAGCCTTCAACCGAAACTCTCAAACGCCTTCGTGAGGAAGACGAGGAGTAAAGGTCTATCTTCATCTATCTCTTGTAAATATTTATTTGAAAACAAAATACAAAATTATAAAACTTTCAAAATCTTCAAAAATATTGTCATTTTGTCACGTTTTTTTTTCTTTTTCTTCTTTCTTTCTTTCGGTTCGATTATATCTACGGTCTTTGTCTTTGTCATTCAAAGAATGACATGGGACTTTAGATGTTGTTCGAATTCTTAAAAAAAAAAAAAAAAAAAAAAAAAAAAAAAAAATCAAAAATCAAAAATATTTTTGGGAGAAAGAGAAAATGGTTTATTGTCATTTTCAGCAATAACTGGTTTTAAAAGAAAGAACAGAGCCATGTTTTATCATGTTTTCAAAATTCCATGCTCTGATTCTATAAACATTTATCTGCTGAAAACTAAATGCTTTGAAAAATAACTCGATCTCTATTTTTGATAATCATCATGACTTATTTGTCAAAATATCTATCTCTCAATCAACAACCTACGTTATTGATTGAGGGAGAGAATGATTTCAATTAAATTAAAAAGTTATTTGGCATTAAATTGTTTTCAAAAGATATACATGCATGTTTTATCAATGGAGTTTAAAGTCTTAAAATCCGATCATTATTAGTTAAGATGCTTTCATAATCAAGTCACATTTCTCCTTAAAAGCTTTCAAAATCATTTTAAATCTATAAGTGATCACAAATCTCAAATGATTTGATAATTGTGATCGGGGGAGAATGTTGGATTTAAACTGATAATTCGGTAAATGGTTTTATAAGGATGTACATGCTGCCCGTCTCACATGTGACAAACGATTTCAATTTTTCAATGCACATGTTGAGGGGAGCACCTATCTTAAACCTATGATTTGAAACGTGATCATTTATCCCAATGTGTAGGTTCCTCTAGTATGTGCAAAACTCTTTTCTAACCTCGAGGCACATATTGAGGGGAGAAATTTTATGGAAACCTCATCCTTCCCGAAATGCTATATCTACTTGATTTGTTGAGGAAGTGATGTTGATATCTTTAGAAAATGGTAATCAAAGAAGTTAATTCTTTCTCTTGCCTCCGTGTGCAAAACATTTTCAAATACTTGATGCACATGTTGAGGGGAGTTCTCGTTCTAAGAATATCAAAACAATTCGGTACAAAATGCTTTGATAATATATCACAAGTATCCGAATTGATTTTCAAATGGTTTCTATTGGATCCAATGGCGATGAACAATACCAAATAGACCGACCAACTTTACTTTAATGTACGGTGATATAAGGATGATAAGGTTAGGTATTGGTTCCCATGATCCGCCGTAATCGGAGGGATCTACCGAGGACAATCCACTAGTTAGTGTAGAAGTCCTTAGGTATGATGATAAAAGGAGAAAATGAGATATGGGAAGAGTGCGGACTAAGACCGAGCTAGTCTTGGAATAAACCCAACAAGGTCCTAGTTATGAAGTCTCGGTAAGCATGAAGGGTTGAAGAATTAAAAGGAATTGAATGAGAATAGGGTGAAAACAAATAGCCTCCATTTATTCAACCTTAGGGCGTAAACCGGGTTCAATTCATATGCTACTCGATGGTAACATCGGTATTGAAGACAAAGACGTCATGGACCCAAAGGACGACCGCACTTCAACTTTCCAAACCACTCAAGTTCCTCTTAAAAGGACTTGTTTCATTCTCACGGGAACCGACATTATCTATTGACTTCTCTTAGAGATGGTTGATATTGAAGAAGGAGACCTCTCCCTAGTCTCCGTTATAAGATCCAAATATGCACAAATTGAGTCTAGAGCCACGAGATCATCAATAAATCTCATTAGGACACTTTCAATGAAGACTCTGCTTCACACAATGTGGAAGAGAGATTATATCTTGAGTCCCACGATTATCCTTGTGGTATTGCCGTAACATCCGAGTGATGTGTTTACATATTCACAATGAAGATGGAAAGCCTTCGAGCCAACATCAAACAAGCTCGGTAGGTGGCATGTGAGATCCATTATATGAATCAACCATGTGACAACCGAATGAAACAATGGGGCGATTCAATTTCTTGAATCAATCTCGGTTCATGTTGGGATTGACGGATACCTTTGAAAACCGGTCTTTATGCTTAAAACTCTTTTCTTTAGCACATCGACCGTGTACTCATATTTCAAACCAATAGGTGTTTTATGATTGATAATTGATTTTCTATAAAACCTTCGTTGTATTGCAAAAACAATTTCTATTGAGCAATACACGATTGTTTTTCAAATCTTTTTCATCAATCGGTGGACTTAAAATTATTTGGTTCACTCACTCCGTGTTGTCTTCTTTGAGATGTTCCGGTTTGAGAACAGCTAGAACAATTGCGAAACCCCGTCAAGGAGATTATTAGGAATCCTACCGATCACAAGCAAGACTTGTAATCGATCAACGGGAACCGTGGGCGTGTACCTCAATTCAACGAAGTGATCAAAGACACTTTCGTGCGATTTGTTGCTAATCGTTGTATGCGTGTACTCCCGACGCTTGCGGTGATCGTAATGAAGTGGTCAATCCACACCGCATGCTCACTTAACACATTCATCTCAAAAGAAATCATGACTAGTGCATCAATGACTCGATATTTTCACTCCATGCTTCGCTTCTGCCGCCAATATCATGATTCAACAAATGCTTCCGCTACTCGATGAAAAGATATCATGATCCGAATGTGAGCATGTCGGTCCCAAAGTCACAACATCACAACATACCAACACCACAAAGGATGTGTCGAGATTGTTGATAGTCGATGATCTCCAAAGATGGCTCAAACTTATCATCACGTGGATCAAGAAAAGACCTCCACTTGGAATAACCAAATATGCAATGTGAAGAATCAATGACTACGAGCTTTGGAACAAAGGACTACATCAAGAATGCAAGAACAATTTTAATGTAATATCTATTTGTATTCAATGTATTTTGGTACATGATTGAGGTGACCTCCTTTGGGAGATTGTTAGGAATTAGAAATTTCGGTATTAAAGAGTCGGTCACCTCAAGTATATGTAATCGTTAGAAAGCTCGTAGTCGTAGTTATTTTAAGTTAAGTAGTATTTAGTTAAGTAACACCATGGAGGACGGACGGGTCTTTACCCACCTGTATGCCCGATCCACGCCCCAAAGTGTGGCGATTTATGTAAGACTATAAATACTCTCTACCTTCCAAGGTAGAGTTGGAGCTCATAATAATATCTTTCACTTTCTCTCACTAAGTTCCCTAAACCTCTAACTTTCTCTCTCTAGAATTCCATCTATATGCTACTTTGTGTTATGGTTTGATGTTTATGTGAAAAGTTATATCTTACAGGGTTTGACACGATGCTCAGCCTTATTTGTCTTAACTAAGTGTTTTTGCCTAACCTGTGAGATTTTTGTTGGTACAGATTCAACATCAGCAATGACACGTGTTAAGAGCAACACAAATATACTGGAAGGGGCTTATCTTGAAGCAAAGTTGCAGTTTGAGAAGGAAAAAATTTAGTCGGAGAGAACATTTTCGACATTGTGAAATACCGTAACTATAGTTGTATGTTTGGATTAAAAAATATACGTCTTAGACTTTTGTTTGGTATTATGTCAATTCATACATATATGTAAACATAAACCTTTCTAGGTTGTGTTTATCACAGCCAAAAGAGTTACTTGGTATAATTTGCTTGAGGTAGACTATTCTTCTCTCGTTCATTCTTAGATAATCATTTGTATTAGGCAGTTAGACTTGATATATGCAGGATCTAGCTAAATTACTTCTGATCCAAGTCCTTTCAATAATATTGATGGGCCTGCAAGAACGAAACCTTAAGAACAAGATGATTCAGATTTGCCCAAATGATTAGAAGGTTAATTTTCGTATGTGATTCGCAGCTGCATTTTTGAAAAGTTTGAGAGGTCAAGAGCAAAAGAATTTGCGGATTTGGCTCTGTTTTCATCTCAAGGTTTGGCACCACCACTCGAAATATTGCATATAAATATTTTTTCTTTTATTTTTTTAACAGAGACATGTTTTTAGATAGAAAACTGGGCTCTATTCTATTTTCAAATAAAATCACATAGAGCCCATTTTTAAAACCAGGCTTTATTTGATATTCACATAGAGTCCCATCCCTTTTGAGCCCGTATGCACGGGTTTTATGATCCTTTTCAACATGGCTCTATGCCCTTTTTTGTAGTAGTGCGATAGTATCAAGAGGTGATATGAAACCATTTTTGTGTATATTTTCAAGATAAACTAACGTTTCGCTTACAATACAACTTATATTGTTCACTTGTATGTACTTGTATGTAGATGCATTGATCTTGCAACTACTCGTTTAGATTGGTTCGCATGTGGGATATAGAAAATGATGCAAAAGATATTAAACAACTATCTGAGATGCTGTTGGTAAGTATTTTTTTAGCTTACAAAAAAATAGTATCGCTTTATTATCGTAACAATTAAGTTGTTACTTATTGTTCCTTATATTCTTGCTGACTTTGTATACAGGTTTGGTACATTGATTCATTGGCATTTGACAAGTTGGAGATAAACGTGGAACAAGCACATATAAAGTTTTGGTGTTAAATAGAGATGAAATGTGGTAACACAATGTATATTGATAGTACCAATGATGCTTTAGTCCATTGGTAAGAGCTTTGGGCTTGGGTCAATAGACCCGGGTTCAAATCTCTTCCATGGCACTAAAGATCATTTGGTACCATCCCCCCCACCGTAAATGCTCAGATTGACTAGTCACGAGGGCCTATTGGAGAAAATGGCCAGGTTCAAAGCCCACCTCCGATAAGCACAACACCGACATGTGCTCATTGCTGGGTCGGGTCCGATGAGTGTCTAATTACTCATCATTTTTGTACAAAATAAAGCGCAAAATCATCTAAAACACTCGTAAACACATCAAAATGATCAAAATATCACAAATCGGTGTTTTATGTGTTTTAAATGCAAAATATCAAAATCGATGAAAAACATATCAAATTTGCAAAATTGCGCTTTAGTCCCCAAGTTTCAAAGTTGTCAAAAAAGCAGTCCCGAGCACATAATTTCAAAGAAAAATCACCAAAGGTCCTTTTAAAATCATAAGTTGTCAAATTTAGTCCTTTGGTGAAAATGTCAAAAGTTTGAGAAAATTACAAAATGGCCCTTCAAGTTTCAAATTTGGCGAAATGCCCCTGAAAATTGCAAAATGACTGATTTGGTCCCTGTACTTTTGAAGCTTGTCAGTTTTAGTCCTTTGAAATAACTTTGAGATAATGGCAGTTTGGTCCTTACATTTTCAGGAATTACATAAATAGCCCTTGTCTTATTAAAACTCTTTAAGCCATTTTTGACCCTTACCCAATTCTGGACCCCCTGTCAAAAAGCCATTTTGACCCCCCTGGTATTAATATCCCCGGTCAAATGGTTTGACTAATCCCTTTTACCCGCCAACACTTCTCCTCCCCACTGCTTTCTCGCTACAAACTACTCAGAACACACTATCCACCCTCCTCCAACTCATCCCACTCACATGTCTCCTCCAAGCAGTAACAATCCAAAATCAATAATTCTCCACCTCCCCAACACTCAATCTCACATAGTCATTAAACCTTGTTTTCCGCCAAATGAATTCAATGGCCAAGATGACTCCAAGTGATCTAAGGGCCTCAAATACATGGGATTAGCTCGAGAAAAGTCCAAGAGAGAGTTGGTGTATAAAAGATGAGGAAGAAAGAGAAGAGGGAGTAGCTAGTTTTACTTTTTCTTTAATGTCGTTTCTTACTTAAATGTTTTAATTCAAGTCATGTTGTTGTAATTTGCTTTTATGAATCAAAATAAGTTGCTTTATAAGTTGTAATCCGTTGTTAAGGTGTAATTCAAAGTTTAACATCATTTTATGTGTTCAAGGCCACTGTTGAAATTTTCGCTTTAAAACTCTCTTGTCCAAGTTGTTAATAGCTTATTTTTAAGCTTAACCAAGTTTATTTAAGCTTATCTTAGTTTCTTGCAAGCTCAATATTCATTTTAAGCAAATGTGTTACATGGTCAATGTAAGTCAACTCGAGCTTCATATGGATATGGTGATGGATTCTGTTGTTGCGTTGATGATCAATGGTTGGAATAGACTAGGATTAGAGTAGGTTTGGGTTTGGTTCTATCCCGCAAATCAGTTGAACATCGTGAGTGTAATCTTATTTTCACCTTTCAAGTAAATTTTGCATATTTTGTTTGAAATGGTATTACAAGAATGATCTGCTTTTTACTTGTTCATTTAGTTGTATTAAAGATAGTTTAGCTCAATTTGATCTTGGGTATAAACCGGTTCAAGAGTCGGTCTTTTTAAATTTGCAATTCTAGGTTTTAAAGGGTGTTTGGATTAGTATGATAATCTTAGTTTAAGTCTTTGTTTGTATTAGACATTTTCATTACTCGCCTTAAAATTACCAATAAGACTCATGAGAGTCGATTAATTGAACCTTAGAACTTTAAAAGTCAATTTCATTTGTTAACCTGTCTTAACAGTTTATCTCGTTAAGTTTTGCAAAACAAAATCTCTTTTGTGTTTAGAATACCATAACCTAGCTTTCAAGTAACTTTATTTTATCACATTACATCATTTTCAAGTAGCAAATCTAGATTAAAGCTCAAGAAAGTCAAACTTTTAGGTTTTGTTAAAAGTCAAAATTGCTAAACTCGATTTGGCCAATCGGTGTGAATTTTCCTTTACTCATTTCGGTCCAAATCATGTGAATCCTATGGTTTTGGAAACCGCTCTTGGTCTATTTTGTTATTGTCATTTTGTGAAATTTTGTTAAATTTTATAAGCTTCATATTAGCTTTTCAAAATGAGCTTAATCGCCTCGTGCATAGACTCGATTAATCATCGAGTCTTCACAGGAGTTTGAAGCCCTTGCATGTGGTTTGTTTTAGCTTATCAAAGTCTGCAATTTGGCTCATGTGTAGTTAGCCAGGTCCTTGTGAGGTTCCCATGGTTGTTTTCTAGTTTCAAGTTTATTGTGTGGCTTATTTTAAGCTCTAAGTTGCCCTCGATTCTTTTTTAGCTTAATGGTATAATCATCAAATCGATCAAACCCGTGAATCAGTGGTTAGAACTTGTTGATTCTCATTGCATGTTGGTTGTTTTAGCCTATTAGTGTTTCATTATCAGTTTGGTAGCTTTTGGTCTTCATTTAGCTTATTCAAGTGCTTATTTATAAGCACTTGATTCATCGATTCCATTTTCTCCACATAGCACCTTGTTTTTCCATTTTCTCAGATTCCTCATATTATTTTAAGCTTTTCCTGAAATTTTCAGATTTTTCCAAGTTGATTTGCTATTTTTACGTATTTTATTTAGTTTTTAAGCATTTTAAATAGCATTTAATACAAAAAATTAAGAAAAGGTTCAAAAATAATTTTCAATTTTATTAAGTTTAGATAAATATAAAAAGTAAAAAAAGTAATTTTCCATATTTTTCATAGTTTATTTTGTAATTTTTAGCTATTTAATTAGTTTTTAATAATTTAAAATTCATAAAAATCCAAAAATAATCAGAAAAATACAAAAATAGTTTTGAAAATTCTATTTTGTTATTTTAGATTTTTCTAAGTCTTAATTTTATTTTTCTAGCTTTATTTCCTAATTTCTTGTATTTTAGGTAATTATTAAATAGTTAAAAATAGTTTTTAATTAATAATAATTAAATAAATAGTTATAAAAATAATTTTCTTTTTCTAAATATTTTATTTTATCATTAGGTTTGTAAAAATGTATTTTTCATATTTTTAGGACTTTTATTTCTTAAAATTCACTTTTTATTTTGTACGTTTACGTAATTTTTATTTAAACGTAAGTTTTTAGTTTTAAGTTTTAAACGTTCATCATTTTAAAAATAGTGATAGCGTTTATTTAATATTTTTAATCTTTTTACTTTCCTTTAATTTGCATTTAAGCCGCTTTTTATTTGTTGGCTTTTTCCGTAGTTAATATCATAATCATCAAACCTTTCTCGCTCAAATCTCGCGATCACTAAACGTTTGATAATTCATCGCACAACTCACCGGGACATAACGACCGGGAAACACTATACTCCTCGGATCTTCATTGCATCCGTGCTTAAGCTGTTTTAAGTTTCTTGCTTGCGTGAGAAAACTTGACGGTTTCTTGCAGATCAAATTTTTGGCGCCATTGGAGTCTGTCTTGCCGATAATCTTACGCTTAGCAGATTAGTTATTTGGATATTCACTCTTTGTTCATACCATCCATCTCAGATATGTTTATGTTTTCTTATCCAAAACACAAAATACTCTTCTCAATCCTCATATTCGTTGATTCTATTTCTCTTACCTCTTTTGCCGCTTAATTCTATTCTTCGTATCCTCTCAACCATTTGATTCTCCTCTTATCCTCTATATGTTTAATTCTAATGGCGGACATGCGTATCGATGTTCGAAATGCTCCAAGTACCCACCGAGGGTTACGAAGATCTTTGTTGTTGTACCGAGATTCTTTCGTAAAATTTCGAGATACAAACCGGTTTAATTCAACTAATTATGTCAAATCCATTCTATGGTTTTGAGAGGGACGATCCCTATGCTCACATCCGATGGTTTGATAGATTAATTTCAACCATAAAATATAGGGATGTTCCTCATGACACAATTAAGTTGATGTTATTCTCATTTTCTCGGGGGCATTTTGAATTGGCTCGAAAAAGAACCCCTCGATCGATCATCGCTTGGGAAGATCTCGTTTCAAAATTTGTAAATCGTTTCTTTCCTTATTCTAAGACGGAAAATCTTAAGAACGAGATTACAAACTTCAGCAGCGTTAATGAAAGTTTTGGTGAGGCATGGAAAGATTCAAAGATCTCCTATGGAAATGCCCACATCATGGTTTCTGAATTACTCCGGATCGATATATTCTACAATGCTTTAATGCAAACCGATCAAGATTCACTCAATACCACGGTGGCAATATCTTGTATCGTGCCCGAGGGATATATTGACTATCATCGAGAACAAATCGAAAGTTCCGACATCAAGAAACAAACCAATTGAGATGGCCGAGCTATCGATGATATTCGATGCATGAAGCAAAAATCGAGCCCGTTGATTCCGTTATCGAAAGATGTGATATTTGTGGTGGTCCCATCCTTTTACGATTGTCAAGCCACCGATGACGAGGTTTATAATGCTACACCAGCCCAATATCGCAAGACTTTCATTTTCGATGATGAAGAGGATTCCATTCGATGAGAGAATATTATGCGAGTTCGTTTCGGCCACAACCACTCCCTGCTTTAAGCCTTCCATTTCCGACTCTTCCCTTTCACTCACACCGGTTGAGAGAAGTGACGTCATTTTAGAAGAGTTCGATGATCATATTTCAACAAACATTGTTGAACCCGTTGACTCTCTCATAATGGGGACGAGCCTCTTAGCACTATTCCGTAAATGGAATCGTCTAGTGTCGAGAGCCTTGTTCCAACCCAGTGAGTCCGAGGTTATCTCCGTAATAATGTGTGATGAGCCTCTTGATGATAATTCTTCTCCTCCTCTTGACATTCCATATGATCATGTCGAGATGTTCTCCGATTCGATAACGATTGTACTTCGCTTGACGATTCTTTATCCTATGGAGACATCGATTATGTCGAGGAGCTACCTTACGAGCTAGTTAGCTTAGAAGAAGTGAGAAATTCGATGATCCGAAATTGAGGACGAGATACTTCGTGAACAATTGTTCAATATAAATCTCCTCGCTTCTAAGATCGAATCATTTTGTGCTAAGTCACTTCATCTCCTATCCCGTTGTGGATAGTGACTCTACATTGGAAAAGCCGAGCTTGAGGCTTTTTCCAATGATTCTTTTCATGAAGAGTTCTCCGGTGAACTCTCTCATGACATATCTCCTCCGGAATATGATCATTTCCATTTTGATCTTGAGGATGATATTGGCTTGGAGGAAGGTGTGCTCTATCATAAGAGTTTGCTTATTGATGATACTACCTTCATCCTTCCTCCAGATATGTCTACATTTGAGGATGACGAATGGATCCTCGATTGTTATAAACATCTTCCTTCCATTCCTCACTTATGATGTGACTTCCTCTCTTCTTCACTCCTTCGGAGTGAGGACACTATCTTTGACCCAGGCATTTTCATTTATCATTTGTGAGCCGGGTCTGTTTCTCTATATCTCGTCGGTGTGGAACTTTCACGCACTTCAATGTTTATCCAAACATCTTGAATGAAAGTCCGATGGAGATTGTATCTTCCACTTGCTTCCCCATGAACCAATGAATTGGGTCGAGTCAAGCTAGCGACTCGGAAATCAAAAACAAGAGACACACCATATGGGTTTTCACCCATATTTCGACTTCTTTCCCTTTCTACCACCTAAGTGTGGGGGTGATGCCCCACATGTTATATATATATATATATCTTTAAAAAAAAAAAAAAAAAAATCTTTTAAATAATGGCGTAGTATTTCCCTTTACGTTTTTGTTTGGCATAACATGCAGTACTTTGAATATTGAGGGCAATATTCATTTCTAAGTGTGGGGAATTCTCACGAATTTCATATATTATTTACCCAATTCCCGTTTTGGCCAAAATTTTTTTTGGAGTAAGTGTTTTACACTTACTCATTTGGTTATCATCGCCATGTTGATAAACTAAAGGATTGGCTAATCCAGAGCAAACGGCTCTTGGTAAAGATATATCAAACCGTTTATATGGCTTGCAATTTGCCCAAAATTGTATGGTATTCACCACCATATCCTAAAAAGTGAAGAGTTGGCTAGCCCAAGCAAGATTATGGCTTGTGGTAAAGGCAATGGAAAATCCATAATTGGTAATCACTCACCAAAGATAATATTGATAATTTATCTAAGAGTTGGCTAGTCCGAATGGTACGGCTTCGGTAAAGACAAACCAAACCGTTGAAAGTCGGTGGTTTGCTCAAAATCACATGGTTATCGATGTACCATGGTTCTTACTTGAACCGAAACATTTGGCTACTCCGAGTGATGGCTTTTGGTAAAGAGTTTAAAATCCATTATGTTTTCTCAAATCATTGCTAGGGACTAGCAATATCTCGATGTGGGGATTGATGAGTGTCTAAATACTCATCATTTTTGTACAAAATAAACCGCAAAATCATCTCGAAACACTCGAAACACATCAAAATGATCAAAATATCACAAATCAGTGTTTTATGTGTTTTAAATGCAAAATATCAAAATCGGATGAAAAACATATCAAATTTGCAAAAATTGCGTTTTAGTCCCCAAGTTTCAAAAGTTGTCAAAAGCAGGTCCACGAGCACATAATTTCAAAGAAAAATCACCAAAGGTCCTTTTAAAATCATAAGTTGTCAAATTTAGTCCTTTGGTGAAAAATGTCAAAAGTTTGAGAAAATTACAAAATGGCCTTCAAGTTTCAAATTTGGCGAAATGGCCTCGAAAATTGCAAAATGATGATTTGGTCCTGTACTTTTGAAGCTTGTCGGTTTTAGTCCTTTGAAATAACTTTGAGATAATGGCGTTTGGTCCTTACATTTTCGTGAATTACATAAATAGCCCTTGTCTTATTAAAACTCTTTAAGCCATTTTTGACCCTTACCCAATTCTGGACCCCCTGTCAAAAAGCCATTTTGACCCCCCTGGTATTAATATCCCCGGTCAAATGGTTTGACTAATCCCTTTTACCCGCCAACACTTCTCCTCCCCACTTGCCTTCTGCTACAAACTCTGCAACACACTATCCACCCTCCTCCAAATTTCATCCCACTCACATGTCTCCCTCCAAGCAGAACAATCCAAAATCAATAATTCTCCACCTCCCAACACTCAATCTCACATAGTCATAAACCTTGTTTTCATAAAATGAATTCAATGGCCAAGATGACTCCAAGTGATCTAAGGGCCTCAAATACATGTGGGATTAGCTCGAGAAAAGTCCAAGAGAGAGAGTTGGTGTATAAAAGATGAGGAAGAAAGAGAGAGGGAGTAGCTAGTTTTACTTTTTCTTTAATGTCGTTTCTTACTTAAATGTTTTAATTCAAGTCATGTTGTTGTAATTTCTGTTTTTATGAATCAAAATAAGTTGCTTTATAAGTTGTAATCCAGTGTTAAGGTGTAATTCAAAGTTTAACATCATTTTATGTGTTCAAGGCTCTTGTTGAAATTTTCGGTTTAAAACTCTCTTGTCCAAGTTGTTAATAGCTTATTTTTAAGCTAACCAAGTTTATTTAAGCTTATCTTAGTTTCTTGCAAGCTCAATATTCATTTTAAGCAAATGTGTTACATGGTCACGAAGTCAACTCGAGCTTCATATGGATATGGTGATGGATTACATTGTTGCGGTGATGATCAATGGTTGGAATAGACTAGGATTAGAGTAGGTTTGGGTTTGGTTCTATCCTGCAAATCAGTTGAACATCTGTGAGTGTAATCTTATTTTCACCTTTCAAGTAAATTTTGCATATTTTGTTTGAAATGGTATTTCTGAATGATCTGCTTTTACTTGTTCATTTAGTTGTATTAAAGATAGTTTAGCTCAATTTGATCTTGGGTATAAACCGGTTCAAGAGCTAGTCTTTTAAATTTGCAATTCTAGGTTTTAAAGGGTGTTTGGATTAGTATGATAATCTTAGTTTAAGTCTTTGTTTGTATTAGACATTTTCATTACTGTCTTAAAATTACCAATAAGACTCATGAGAGTCGATTAATTGAACCTTAGAACTTTAAAAGTCAATTTCATTTGTTAACCTGTCTTAACAGTTTATTCATTAAGTTTTTGCAAAACAAAATCTCTTTTGTGTTTAGAATACCATAACCTAGCTTTCAGTAACTTTATTTTATCACATTACATCATTTTCAAGTAGCAAATCTAGATTAAAGCTCAAGAAAGTCAAACTTTTAGTTTTTGTTAAAAAGTCAAAATTGCTAAACTCAGATTTTGGCCAACTGGTGTGAATTTTCCTTTACTCATTTCTGGTCCAAATCATGTGAATCCTATGGTTTTGGAAACTGCTCTTGGTCTATTTTGTTATTGTCATTTTTGTGAAATTTTGTTAAATTTTTATAAGCTTCATATTAGCTTTTCAAAATGAGCTTAATCGCCGTGCATAGACTCGATTAATCACCGGTCGCATGTGGAGTTTGAAGCCCTTGCACAGGGTTTGTTTTAGCTTATCAAAGTCTGCAATTTGGCTCATGTGTAGTTAGCCAGGTCCTTGTGAGGTTCCCATGGTTGTTTTCTAGTTTCAAGTTTATTGTGTGGCTTATTTTTAAGCTCTAAGTTGCCCTCAGATTCTGTTTTTAGCTTAATGGTATAATCATCAAATCTGATCAAACCTGTGAATCAGTGGTTAGAACTTGTTGATTCTCATTGCATGTTGGTTGTTTTAGCCTATTAGTGTTTCATTATCAGTTTGGTAGCTTTTGGTCTTCATTTAGCTTATTCAAGTGCTTATTTATAAGCACTTGATTCATCGATTCCATTTTCTCCACATAGCACCTTGTTTTCCATTTTCTCAGATTCCTCATATTATTTTAAGCTTTTCCTAAAATTTTCAGATTTTTCCAAGTTGATTTGCTATTTTTACGTATTTTATTTAGTTTTAAGCATTTTTAAATAGCATTTAATACAAAAAATTAAGAAAAGGTTCAAAAAAATAATTTTTCAATTTTATTAAGTTTAGATAAATATAAAAAGTAAAAAAAGTAATTTTCCATATTTTTCATAGTTTATTTTGTAATTTTTAGCTATTTAATTAGTTTTTAATAATTTAAAATTCATAAAAATCCAAAAATAATCAGAAAAATACAAAAATAGTTTTGAAAATTCTATTTTGTTATTTTAGATTTTTCTAAGTCTTAATTTTATTTTTCTAGCTTTATTTCCTAATTTCTTGTATTTTAGGTAATTATTAAATAGTTAAAAATAGTTTTTAATTAATAATAATTAAATAAATAGTTATAAAATAATTTTCTTTTTCTAAATATTTTATTTTATCATTAGGTTTGTAAAAATGTATTTTTCATATTTTTAGGACTTTTATTTCTTAAAATTCACTTTTTATTTTGTACGTTTACGTAATTTTTATTTAAACGTAAGTTTTTAGTTTTAAGTTTTAAACGTTCATCATTTTAAAAATAGTGATAGCGTTTATTTAATATTTTTAATCTTTTTACTTTCCTTTAATTTGCATTTAAGCCGTTTTTATTTGTTGGCTTTTTCCGTAGTTAATATCATAATCATCAAATCCCTTCTCGTTCAAATCTCGCGATCACTAAACGTTTGATAATCCATTGCACAACTCGCTGGGACATAACGACCCGGGGAAACACTATACTCCTCAGATCTTCATTGCATCTGTGCTTAAGCTGTTTTAAGTTTCTTGCTTGCGTGAGAAAACTTGACGGTTTTGCGCAGATCAGGGTCCTTGGGGGAGGGTCTGGTTGGCATCCTTAGGATGCATGGGACCAGGGTGATCCCACCGATCTTCACCTTTTGGAGACAATGTATATTGATAGTTTGTTATATTGTAGAATGCTTGAATTGCAACCTTGATTGTGTATTTGAATATGATTTATAATGTTTGAAAAAATGTTATTGTATTGGATTATAATGTTTGAATGCATGTTATTTATTGACTTTTGAATGTTATTGTACCAAATCTATTAGAACAAATTACGGAGCGTCAATATAAGCAAAAAAAATGAAAATTTAGAAATCTTTTGGTATCGATTCAACTCTATAATAGAAACTGGTTCCTACATATGGGAATCTTCATTTGTGATACCTATTCATTTTTATAATCGAAACCGGTTCTTACATTATACCTGGTCTCAATGCTCTAATAAAAAGGGTGTAACCGGTTTCTATGTATTTCAGTTAAAGAGATACCCCCTCACAGAGAGTGGTTCCAAAACCTGTTTCCATGAGCTATTCTAACCGGTCTTTACGGATTTTTTTGTAGTAGTGTTTCCATGACCATATAGTGTTTCCTTAATTAATCAAAGTTCACCTTTGCACCAAAAAAGAAATATTTTGTGTTGTGGTCTGCTTATAAGCAGAAAAGTTTAGTTGTTAAGGATGCCAGTACAAAGTTAAGTCTGGTAGGTTAGTTTTAGTGGTTAAGGCTGCCAATACAAAGTTAAGTCTGCCAGACCTAAGTTAAGTCTGCTTAGTATTAAGTAATTAGTTACGTTTATGAAAAACATAATATTTTTTTGTGTGACTATTGATCATCCAATGGCCACATGAATTTTATGTTTGTGTCGCCTTTTCTAACATTTAGTCACAAAAACATGTTTCTTTTGGGTATTTAGTCACATAAAATTAAGCATAAAGTGGCCAAAAGTGTTAATAAGTGTGACCATATGGTGTTTAAAGTGAATAAATGTGTATTTTGTGTGACTATTGATCATCCAACGGCCACATTAAATTTATGTTTGTGTGGCCTTTTCTAACATTTAGTCACACAAAGCATGTTTCTTTTGAGTATTTAGTCACATACAATTAATCATAAAGTGGCTAAAAGTGTTAATAAGTGTGACCATATGTTGTTTAAGGTGAAGAAACGTGTCTTTTGTGTGACTATTGATCATCCGATGGCCACATAAATTTTATGTTTGTGTGGCCTTTTCTATCATTTAGTCACACAAAGCATGTTTGTTTTGGGTATTTAGTCACATACAATTAACCATAAAGTGGCTAAAAGTGTTAATAAGTGTGACCATATGGTGTTTAAAGTGAATAAACATGTATTTTGTGTGACTATTGATCATCCAATGGCCACATATTAAGTTACGTGACCATATGTACTGGATTTTTGCTACACTTAAAAAATATGTGTGACAAAACGTTTAGTGTGACCATATATGGCATTTTGTCACTGTGTTAGTAGTAAATGTGACTATATAGATTAGCTTTTGGCAAGCTAACACAAACTAAACTTTAAACACACATATTAACTTACTTGAACATATGTACTGGATTTTGGCTACACTTAACGAAAGTGTGACAAAACATTTAGTGTGACCATATATGGCTTTTGGTCACAATGTTCAAGTGTGTGACATATATTTTTCACTTTTTATATGTATATCGTGACTAATGTTGCAACCTCACTTTTCATTTGTCACTCGTTCCAATTTCACATGTGGCTAAAGAGTTGGCAAAACATATCAGTCACCCTTAAATAATGTGTGACAAAACTTGACTCTATGATTTAGACACACAAAAAATTACTTCATGTGACTAACGCATCAAGCTTACTTGTATTTGTCACGCGTTCCAATTTCATATGTGGCTAAATGATCTGAAACAAAATCACCAGATACCTTTAGCCACACAATGTTCAATTGTGTGGCAATACAGTTCTAATGGTCACACAATCAAAATTTTCAAGTGTGACTAATTAGTAAATTTTGTCAATTTTCGTACCTTCAGCCACACAAATATGCGAATGTGTGGCCGTTCCATTTCGACCATGCGTGACCAAATCCCGTTTTTGTACTAGTGATAAGGTAGTTATAAAGGCTATTTTAAGAAGTGATGTGAAGCACATGAATGACACGCGCACTTAAAATATGATTTGTTCCTCCACGTGTTTTCTGGAGAAAGATACTACTAGGCTCCTCATTGAATTGATAAGATGTTTGCATGGTCGTGCCTAAAGTAAGTCAAGATGAATTTTGTTTATATTTGAAAATCTTGATTAATATCTATAACGAGAAACATAAAACGTAGTTAAACATTATGAAATGAGTTTGATCCATATCCATAGTTTAACAAGTACTTGAAACAAAAGGATGTTAATAAAACATTTACACTGATATTTTTTATGAAACCGCACTCAAGTATTTCTAAGAGCAATGGCGTGTTGCTAGACGCTAACTATTTTTTGTATAAGTTATTGTGATTATGACATTCACAAGTGAGAGCTATTGGTAATGCTCAAGTTATAATCAATAATTATACGGCTAGAAATACGTGAGCATATGGAGCACACACGTATACACGAGGAAATACTTTTATAATGTAATTAATCTATTATAGTAAGTAAAATAATTATATTAGTTAATAATTCACGAAATGACTAATGGTCGTTAATTAAACCGTTAGACGCTTTAATTAATTAATGGACTAAATAATTAACGTGTAATGGACTAGTTAATTGGGTAAATCCTAAACAAATAGGAAGTCCATAAGGGTTAGGCTAGGTCGGCCGAATACAAAAGGGGGAGGGGGTGTTTTTGTGTTTGACTTGGACTTTAAGCTACTTAATTCCTATATAATGAATCACCTAATTCATTATTTGGGATCCTTAGAAAACCTAAAAACAAAGCAAAACCTCTTGTCCACTCCTCTTGAGTATAAACGATCGACAACACTCCTAATACCTTAGGGTTTGTCAATTTTCTATGTTAGGAATTGGAAATTCCATATTAAAGTGTCGGTCACCCCAATTATAGTCTAGCATAAGTTAGCTCGTAGACTTGTCGTTATTTACGTTATTAAGTAGTTAAATAGTTAGTTTGTAGCGTAGTATAGTTTAGAGTAACACCGTGGAGGAAGGACGGGTCTTTGCCCACTGTATACCTGATCCACAGGCCGTTAGGAGGTCGTGTAGTCTTGTAACTATAAATACCCCTTCCATCCTTGGAAGGGGTGTGGCTTGGAATCTAACTGTAAAATATAACTTTTCACATACACATCAACCCATAACACAAAGTAGCATATAGATGGAATTCTAGAGAGAGAAAGTTAGAGGTTTAGGGAACTTAGTGAGAGAAAGTGAAAGATATTATTATGAGCTCCAACTCTCTACCTTGGAAGGTAGAGAGTATTTATAGTCTTACATAAATCGCCACACATCGGGTGTGGATCGGGCATACGGTGGGTAAAGACCGTCTGTCCTCCACGGTGTTACTTAACTAAATACTACTTAACTTAAAATAACTACGACTACGAGCTTTCTAACGATTACATATACTTGAGGTGACCGACTCTTTAATACCTGGAATTTCTAATTCCTAACAATCTCCCCCTAAGGGAGTTCACCTCAATCATGTACCAAAATTACATTGAATACAGATAGAAATTACATTAAAAAAATTGTTCTTGCATTCTTGATGTAGTCCTTTGTTCCTAAGCTTGTAGTCACTGATTCTTCACATTGCATGTTTGGTTACTTCAAGTGGAGGTCTTTTACTAATCCACGTGATAGTAATTTTGAGCCATCTTTTGAGATCATCAGCTATCAACAATCTCTGACACATCCTTTGTGGTGTTGGTATTATGTGATGTTGTGACTTTAGGACCGACATGCTCACATTCTGGATCATGATATCTTCTCATCGAGTAGCGGAAGCATTTGTTGAATCATGATATTGGGCAGCAGAGTAAGCTTGGAGTGAAAATATCGAGTCATTGATGCACTAATCATGATTTCTTTGAGTTGAGTGTGTTAAATGAGCATGCGGTCGTGGATTGACCGCTTCATTCGATCACCGCAAACGTCGGGTGTACCGCATACAACGATTAGCAATAAATCGCACGAAAGTGTCTTTGATCACTTCGTTGAATTGAGGTACACGCCCACGGTTCCCGCTGATCAAGACAAGCACGCTCGTGATCGTAGGATTCCTAAGAATCTCCTTGACGTGGTTTCACAAATGTTCTAGTTGTTCTCAAACCGAACGCCTCAAAGAAGACAACACGGAGTGAGTGAACCAAATAATTTTAAGTCCACCGATTGATGAAAAGAGATTTGACAAACAATCGTATATTGCTCAATAGAAATTGTTTTGCAATACAACGAAGGTTTTATTGAAAATCAATTATCAATCATAAAACACCTTTGGTTTGAAAATGAGTACATGGTCGATGTGCTAAAGAAAAAGTTTGTTAAGCACAAAGACCGGTTTTCAAAGGTATCCGCAATCCCTAACTCGAACCGAGATTGATTCAAGAAATTGAATCGCCCATTGTTTCGCTCGGTTGTCACATGGTTGATCCATATAATAGATCTCACATGCCACCTACCAGAGCTTGTTTGATGTTGGCTCCGAAGGCTTTCCATCTTCATTGTGAATGTGTAAACACATCACTCGGATGTTCGGCAATACCACAAGGATAATGCGTGGGACTCAAGATATAATCTCTTTCCACATTGTGTGAAAGAGAGTCTTCATTGAAAGTGTCCTAATGAGATTTATTGATGATCTCGTGGCACTAGACTCAATTTGTGCATATTTGGATCCCGTGTCGAGACTAGGGAGAGGGTCTCCTTCTTCAATATCAACAATCTCTAAGAGAAAGTCGATAGATAATGTCGGTTCCCGTGAGAATGAAACAAGTCCTTTTAAGAGGAACTTGAGTGGTTTGGAAAGTTGAAGTGCAATGCGCCACCGGGTCCATGACGCCTTGTCTTCAATACCGATGTTACCATCAAGAGCATATGAAGTGAACCCGGTTTCGCCCTAAGGTTGAATAAATGGAGGGCTATTTGTTTTCACCCTTTCTCATTCAATTCTTTTTAATTCTTTAACCCCACAAGTGCTTACCGAGACTTCATGGCTAGAACCTTGTTGGGTTTATTCCAAGACTATCTCGCCTTAGTCTCGCACTCTTCCCATATCTCACTTTTCTCCTTTTATCATCATACCTAAGGACTTCTACACTAACTAGTGGATTGTCCTCGGTAGATCCCTCCGGTTCGGCGGATCATGGGAACAAAACCTAACCTTATCATCCTTATATCACCATACATAAAGTAAAGTTGGTAGGTCTTTTTGGTATTGTTCATCCGCCATATGGAACCAATTGAAAACCATTTGAAAATCAATCCGGATACTTGTGATATATTATCAAAACATTTTGTACCGAATTGTTTTTGATATTTTTAGAATAAGTGCTCCCCTCAACATGTGCATCAAATGTTTGAAATCGCTTTGCACACGGAGGCAAGAGGAAGAAATTACTTCTTTGATTACCATTTTCTAAAAATATCACCATCACTTCCTTGATCAAATCAAGTAGATAAAGCATTTCCGTGAAGGATGAGGTTTCCATAAATTTGCTCCCCCTCAATATGTGCCTCGAGGTTTGAGAAGAGTTTTGCACATACTAGAGGAACCCGCATTGAGATAAATGATCACGCTTCAAATCAAATGTTTAAGATAGATGCTCCCCACAACATGTGCATTGAAAATTTGAAATCGTTTGTCACATGTGGGAAGGACAACATGTACATCCTTATAAAACCATTTACCCAAGTATCGTTTAAATCCAATTTAAATCACACATTCTCCCCGATCACAATTATCAAATCATTTGAGATTTGTGATCTCTTATAGATTTAAATTGATTTTGAAAGCTTTAAGGGAATTGTGACTTGATTATGAAAGCGTTTTAATCGATAAGGATCGGATTTTAAGACTTTAAACTCCATTGATAAAACATGCATGTATATCTTTTGAAAACACTTTAATGCCAAATAACTTTTTAATTTAATTGAAATCATTCTCCCCTCAATCAATGACATAGGTTGTTGATTGAGAGATAGAGATTTTGCAAATAAGTCCCGATGATTATCAAAAATAGAGACCGAGTTATTTTTCAAAGTAGTTAGTTTTCACAGATAATTGTATATAGAATCGAGCATGGAATTTTGAAAGCATGATAAAACATGGCTCGTTCTTTCTTTAAAACCGGTTATTGCACGAAAATGACAATAAACCATTCTTTCTCTTTCTCCCAATTTTTTTTTTTTTTTTTTTTTTTTTAATAAATTCGAACAACATCTAAAGTCCCGTGTCATTCTTTGAATGACAACATCAAGACCGTAGATATTATCGAATCGAGAGAAACATGACAAAATGACAATATTTTTGAAGATTTTTCGAATTTTTCAAAATTTTTATGGATTTTGAAAGTTTTATATTTTTCTATTTGATTTTTTGAAGGTTTTATAATTTTGTATTTTGTTTTTCGAATAAATATTTACAAGAGATAGATGAAGGAAACCTTTTACTCCTCGTCTTCCTCCTGAAGACGTTTGAGAGTTTCTGGTTGAAGGCTTTTCAAGCCAAGACGTGGAAGAATAAACTCAAAACGTTCTCTTGGAAGAGCTTTGGTGAAGATGTCTGCTAACTGATATTCAGACCTCACAAAATATAGTTCCACCACACCTTTTTCCACTTGTTCCCTGATGAAATGATGTCGAATGTCGATATGCTTTGCTCTTGAGTGTTGAACGTTGTTGCATGAGAGAGCAATAGCACTTTTATTATCACAAGACAGAGGATTTTGTTGAATACAAAGCCATAGTCGATAATTGAGATCTCATCCATAAGATTTGAGCACAACAGATGACATGGCTATGTATTCACCTCTGTAGAGGAAATAGAAGTGCTCATTTGCTTTTTGAAGACCAGCTCACAAGCTTATCACCCAAAACCGAGCACCTCCGGACGTATTTCGACGTGTATCTTGACAACTCGCATGATCGGCATCCGCATAGGCCGTTAGTGACATACCGGTGTCCTTCGGCACCAAAGACCCATATTGATGGTTCCTGGAGATATCGAAAGACCCGCTTAATCGCTTCAAGGTGCTTTTAGTAGGCTTAGCTCGGTATCTAGCATACATGCATACAATGAACAAGATGTCTGGTCTACTAGCGTTGAGGTACATCAGGACCCAATCATACTACGATATTTCGTTTGGTCAATCATGATCCCCGAGTGGTCCTCATCTAGTTTGGTTCGGTCAATCATGGGGTGTCAACAGGTCACTAGAATCAAATCCAAATTTCTTTAAAATCTCATTGCATATTTAGATTGATTTATGAAAATGCCTCCGGACTTTGTGAAATTTGTAATCCCAAGAAAATGACATTTGTCCCATCATTGACATTTGAAACTTTGAACTCATTTCATTTGAAAAAGATCACATTCCATTGGGTCCGCCGAGGCAAAATAATATCATCAACATAAATTTGAACATGAGTTAAATGTTTGCCCGACTTCGGTGAATAAGGTAGGATCAATCGCTCCTTTTTGAATCCGGTTGATAGAAGAAACTTTGATGTTGTATCATACCATGCCCTTGGAGCTTGCTTTAAACCGTAAAGAGCCTTCTTCGCACGATAAACGTGAGTAGGATGCTCTTGATTCACAAATCCTTCAGTTGGCCGACGAGACGACTTCTTTAAGATCTCCGCTCGTAAATGCCGTCTTCACATCCATCCGATATACTACCATGTTTTTACTAGCAAGATTTGCGAAAGATTCGATTGCCTCGATTCGAGCAAGCGGAGCAAAAGATTCTTCAAAGTCTATACCCTCCTCTTGACGATATCCTTTAGCAACTAATCGGGCCTTGTTCTTCAACACATCACCATGCTCATCAAGTTTCACTTTGAAGATCCATTTAAGGGCAATAATCATAGCACGCCCTGGAGCGGTACTAACTCCCATACATCAAGTCGATCAAACTCATGAATTTCATCTTGCATGGCATTGAACCAAATTGTCTTCATTCATGGAGGTTTTAACATCTTTTGGTTCGATCTTAGATAGTACGGAGTTGAAGAAACACCATAAGGCATCGGTTGCAAGTTGTTTCCGGGTTGATACAGAAGAGAGGGATTTCCAATGATGTTGTCTAATGGATGATCGTGAGTCCATTTTCCGAGGTGTTCATGTGGCGCTTGTTGAGGAACCGAGGTAGTCGAGTCGTTGTCTCCTCAAGAAGATGGTTCGATGATGATTCAGAGTAGCAAATATGTTTTCAAATGGAGCATCTTGGGAGTAGCAAAGGGATTAACTTCATCATTGATGCGTAAACATTTCCATGATGTACATTTGAAGAATGATGATTTGTTGATGAGATCAAGGATTAGCAGCAGTGCTTCTTGACTTAAAGATATCGAGACCGAATGATTGACTTCATTCACGGAATATGAGCATCCTCTCGTTGTAGGGATCAACACCTCATTAGTAATTGAATCATACAGTTCATCAAACATAGGATCAAACAATTTCTTTAAATCATCTTCGGATGGAGGTACATATGGAGTTTCTTGAGAAGAGTTTGGAACAAGAGATGAACCAATGGGACTTTTTTGAAGTGCGGGTCCCGAGTGGAGTGTCCAGAGCCATTTGACCGGTCACCATCAAACGTAACGTGAATTGTTTCCATGATATTTCGGGTTCTTTTGTTGTAGATTCGGTATCCCTTTTGTTTGATGCATATCCTACAAATACTCCAATGTCAACTTTAGCCCTAAGTTTCCTAAGTCTTGACCCTCATTAGTTGGATAGCACAATGCACCAAACACACGAAGGAAAGAGAGATTAGGTTTTCTATTGTGGACAAGTTCATATGGAGTTTTTCCATGTACAAGTGTGAATTAGGGAACGATTTTGTGTGTAGCATGCGAGAGCGATTGCTTGACCCAGAGAAACATTGGAACCTTTGAGTAAATCAAGATTGTTCTAGCGGCTTCAACCGAGTTCGATTTCGTCTTTCAACTACACCGCTCGTTGAGGAGTTCGTGGAACACTTCTTTGATGACCGATTCCAACGCTTTCATAGAATTCATTAAGTTGTTTGTTGACAAACCGGGCCCATTGTCCGCTCGATAATTCTCGACGGTTTTGTTAAGTCGAACTGCAATTGTTTGATGAGTTTGATGATGATATCGAGTTTCATCCTTTGTCCTTAAGAACTTGACCGTGTGAATCTAGAGTAATCATCAACCACAACTAACACATATTTCTTCCCAAAGATATTCTCGCACCCTCATTGGTCCACATAAATCCATATGAATCATATGAAGAACTTCGTGATGAGTTAGTAGGTTTGGGTTTATGGGCATACTTCTTGCTTTTTCCCAATTGACATGCTTGAACAAAGATGATCCTTTTCATACTTTAGTCTAGGTAAACCTACAACTAAGTCCTTTCGGAAAGATCGTTGATGGTGCCGAAGTTCAAGTGATTGAGACGACGATGCCATAACCATGACTTTGTTTTTGAAGCCTTTGATAACAAGCGATTGAGAAGCCCTCATCATGTCATCGATAGAGATGGTGTAAAGATTTGACCCACGAGTTCCTTTTAACAGTTCCTTACCATTAAGATCTCTAACAAAGCGTGTATGTTTTCGAAGGCAACTTCTAGATCGTAATCACGAATTGACCAACAGAGAAGATTATGACCCAAACCTTCTACATAGTAAACTCTAGAGATGACACTATCACCAACAACATAATCTCCATAACCCATAATAGCACCGAAATGATCATTACCAAATCTAACAGTCTCGATGAATTTGCTCACGAAGTTCATGAGCCACGACCGGTCTCAAATATATGCTTGGAACAACTGAGTCCGTGTACCACGTAAGCGATTTGAACGATCCGCAGTTGAACACGAGACAAGAATGGATAGCTGGATAATTGGGATCCCCATGCAAGAATGGGTTCCATTTGGTTAGTAACAATGTTTGGAACACCCACATCGAAATAGAAGCATTCATATTAGAAAGTGAGGCAATGGAATCGTTGTGAATAGATGCAATACTAGTGTCGAGATTAGCCCTGCTCACGGTGTGATCACTTCTTAAGGAATAGTTCTACCAAGAGGCATCCATTTTCTAGTGGGCATTATCGATTAGTCTTAAGACCAACAGTGTCCAATAAAAGCCTATTTTCTTGAATGTTCTTCCGTGGGTTTCCACTATTTTCTATCATTCTTTCGCTTTTGCCTTTTAGCCTTCTTAGCATGAATTTTAGCATTAACAATATTAATCGGACAATTAACATCATTAGGCGTAGCAAGAACCCCACATTCATGATTAGAAGCGAAATTCAAGCGAGACATCGGTACAAGGTTTGCAAATAGTATCGAATTGAATTAATTACATGACGCCTATGGCTAATACTAGAATCAACGCGATTCGCTTTATTCAATTCAAGCTTAAAGTTCCTAGATTGTTCTTCTACTCTCTTCCAAAGGCACATTCTTAGCTTGAGAGGTCCTATCATTCCTTGTATTGTCTTGAGACTTTGACCGCTCCGTTTAATGTCACCGATTACTCTGTAGAGGAATGGGAACATTAGTTGGTTTAACTACTCTTTGCATCACTGCTTAGATGTCTTGGGTCCGAACTACATCCGGTGCACTAAGGTTCACTTTCTTAAAACTAGAGGTACTGTGATTTGTACTCCTAGAAGGCACACTTGAGTTCTCTTTCTTAGCATTGATGATCCGAATCGAACTACTTAAAGGCACACTACGGTTCACATTCAAAACATTGGGAATCGAATGCATATCATACTTAGCGTTAGGCATTGAGCATGGAATCAAAGGATTAACTCTCTCACCTAATGACTTTGGGCATATTGTGATCAAGCATTCTAAGATTTCTTGAGATCGTTTGGCATATAAGCATGCATGTCCAATTGCATTATCATGAGGTTTCTCTAGCTTATCCTCTTCAACAATCTCACGCAGACATTCTAGGCAATCCTTAAGGGATGAGAAGTATGTTTAAATGGCAAGTTTGTTGTTCCTTAGATGAGGAGGACATATGTCACGAGATAAAGCATATTTATTACAAGAGTGAACCTTTGATACAACATTCTTCCCATTGGTCATTGGCATTTTCCCTTTTACCTGACTCTTCAGATTCTCAATTTCCTTTTGCAATGACGCTATTTGATCGTTATTTTTGTTACGAGTGACTTTAATTGATTCAAATAACTCATTGAAATGACGTTTAACCTTTTCATTTTCTTCTAGAAAACTTTCATTTTCCTTTTGTAAAGCATATACTAAGTTTTGAAGATGAAACGCTTGAGAATTCGAGAATCTAAAGGAGGAGGCATTTGGGAGCTCGTCATATTGTTCGCTTGACCCTTTAATTGAGAGATTTGGGCTTTCAACTTTCGATCGTGTTGCATCGAGCTTGAATCTTTTCATCACGTTTGTTAATTTGAAAACTCGCATCAAACTCGAGCATCGAAGATGTCTTGATATTTGAAGTTTTGACATTTTCTTTGAGATGTTGATATTTTAGTTGTAAATTAAAATACTCAACTTCTAGTTTAGAAAAATGTTTAACCAAAGTGTCGTGATCATCCGTTCAATTTTCTCGCTTAGTTTAGAATTAGTTTTTCAAGCTCAATGACACGATCATGAGAGACTTTCGAGCAACATGATAGTTCATGAAATTTGGAAGCATTAATAGAGCAATTTGAAGCAATGAAAAAATATCTTGAGCAACACATTCGGTAATAAGAGTCTCATTTAAGGTATGCAAGTTCTTCCTTTCAATCTCATTATATTTTAGTGCGCTCATAATCACTAACTTCAACTACCATTGCATCAAATTCCTTTTCCATTCCCTTGATATCGTTTCTATCCCCTTTTAAGACTCTCAAAGTGATCTTTCGAAGTTTAAAGAAAGGCATGACCTCGTTAAATAACATTCTTTCATTTGCTCAAAACCCTTTCTCCTTCATATACCGGTGGGTGTGATCCTTTTCTTGCAAGTTTTCTCAAAATCAACAAATAGTTGAAATATAACATATTGACTAATTAAGGTCTTGCTTTTAGTGGCAATTTTTCTAGGAACAAGATGCATTGGTGTATTAGAGGATACACAATCGCTCTAGGCATTTTCCATAAAGGGGTTTGTTTCAACAATATTTTCACTTTTCGCTTATCTAAATCCTTTTTCGAGAAAACTTGTTCGGAGTCAACAATGTTTGAGGCTTAAACATGTTCAAGGAAATCCAATTTTCCTTCTTGTAGTCATGGGGAGTGATAATAATTTTTCTCTTTGCATTTAGGGTCATCTAGTTTTTGTTCATCCTTTCCTAGTGACTTCATCGATTTCTTATCTTCCTCAGTGCACTCAACGCAACTAGGTTTCGCTAGGCTTAAGGATTTCACTACCATCATAAAGCACCTTATGAGCATTTCTAGCCTTTTAATTACCTCCGGATTTGGTTCCTCAACAAGGGAATGCTATGCTTATCGCTTAAGACTCGATGTTTAGTGACCATGTGAAAGCGATCGAATGGTGTTTCCTTGTATGTACAACTTGTTTTCAAGTTTGTTTTTCAAATTTTTCGATTAGAAAATCTCTCAAGAGTTTTGATTCCTTTGCATTAAATTCTTGCTTAAGCATTTTCACATTTTCTTGAAGTTCTTGTTTTGTTTAATTGTTTTAGAAAGTTTTTCTTGCAAGGAATTTAATTCTTGTTTCAATACTTCTTCTAAACTTACTTTTTCTAATTATAGTACTCACTTGGTCATCCATTTCCTGCTCACAGTGGTCAACTCAAACTTAGCACGTTGTTCATAAATAGCAACACGTTCTTTATAGGCATTTAGTTCGTAAATTACGGAATCATCGGGGCATGCGGTGTATTCATCAAAAACATAGTCATTGTTGATGCGGAAGATGCATCACTTGGTACAACTTCACTTTCACTTTGTTTCACATATTGATCATATGGGACAATATCGATATTACCCATATTTTCAATATTTGATTCAATAGTTTCGATTGATTGTACTTTGTCATGCATCCGTTGCACATCAACATCATCGTATAGTTTTAATACCTCCGAGATGAGCTTGTCATGGGATGGGCCATTAGTGGTGAAGAAGAGACCTTGGGAGAAACCATTGGAGAAATGCTAGCCATAAAAATTGTGTGTCTGTAGGGTCCATCATCCACATCGAGTCGTATGCATCACAGTCACCGACTTGAAAGGCATTCGATGATTGTGACCTATCTCCGAATAGGTCGCTCATCCACATCCGCATCATAGGTCTTGGCATTGCCCTCAAGAAGAAAGCAACAATTCCTCTTCATCCAAAGCAAGCACCATTGTCCCGAGCTTGTGCGCAAAGATCTTATCTCAAGTAATCGGCGATACATGAACGCTTTGGAGATGTGCATTTCCTTGCAATGTGTCCCTCACCACCACGCTTATAACATTTGATTGGCTTAGCTTGACCTTGGTTACCATTCCTTCCTCGATTTCGGTTGCCAACATAGACTCTCCCAGCTCCACCTCGTCCACGATCATCTTGTCCTTTCCGAATCGGTTGCACCACGATCCTTCCATCTTTAACGGTGGCTTGATTGTGTGGGTTAGATGTCGCTCGAGGTTGTTGTTGGTTTGTGGGAGAGAATTCATGTTTTGACTAATGAGAAGAGCTAGTTGATTAATGAAGTTACCCACGTGAGCATCAAGATCAACTTGTTTGTACATAGGATCGGGAATGAGTTTGTGATTACCATTACCCAAGGGTATGACTTGTGATGCTTTGGTTGTGATTCCGATGTTTGAGTAGAAAGTTGTAGAGTCATTAGGCGAGCTTGTCTCTCCTCGTTGGTTTTGAACCGATTGAGAATCAATTTTTCAAACATAGCATGTCTCTCATTTCGAAGGAGGAAGGCATAGAGTTGCTCATAGTTTAATTCTTCAACCCTTCAAGCTTACCGAGACTTCATGGCTAGAACCTTGTTGGGTTTATTCCAAGACTAGCTCGGTCTTAGTCTGCACTCTTCCCATATCTCACTTTTCTCCTTTTATCATCATACCTAAGGACTTCTACACTAACTAGTGGATTGTCCTCGGTAGATCCCTCCGGTTACGGCGGATCATGGGAACAAAAACCTAACCTTATCATCCTTATATCACCATACATAAAGTAAAGTTGGTAGGTCTTTTTGGTATTGTTCATCTGCCATATGGAACCAATTGAAAACCATTTGAAAATCAATCCAGATACTTGTGATATATTATCAAAACATTTTGTACCTGAATTGTTTTTGATATTTTTAGAATAAGTGCTCCCCCTCAACATGTGCATCAAATGTTTGAAATCGTTTTGCACACGGAGGCAAGAGGAAGAAATTACTTCTTTGATTACCATTTTCTAAAAAGTTATTTGGCATTAAAGTGTTTTTCAAAAGATATACATGCATGTTTTATCAATGGAGTTTAAAGTCTTAAAATCCGATCCTTATCAGTTAAAACGCTTTCATAATCAAGTCACAATTCCCCTTAAAAGCTTTCAAAATCAATTTTTCAAACATAGCATGTCTCTCATTCTGAAGGAGGAAGGCATAGAGTTTCTCATAGTTTGTATTCTTCAATCCTTTAATGAGCTTCACAGCGGTAACAAACTTGTGCCATTCGGGATTCATGTTGTTCACAAATTTTGAGTTCAAATTGAATGTTAGGCATAGTCATTCGATGTTCCTCATGTCATTTACTAACTTATGAAATCACATAGTACTCATAGACATTCTCATCCGGTTTCATCTTGAAGTGCTCACATTCGTCATAGAGTTGGGATTCTCTGTCTTCCATAGTTAATTCGAACACGAGAGAAGCATCTTAACATTATCCCAAACCGCCTTAGCATCGATGTTATGATTGATCGCCTTGTAGATGTCTTTAGGAAGACCTTAAAGAACAATGTTTGAAGCCACGATATTTGCATCAAATCTCTTTTATCCTTATCATCAAGCTCATCATACATCTTAGGTCCGTCCATTCCGTAAACAGAGTACCATCTTCATTAGTATTAAGTATGTCTCTAGTCGTCTCAACTCGATATGGTCCTTCATCAATGTATTTGAGAATGTTGACACCATTTTCCTTTCCAAGGCAATACAATCGATTCGTTGAGCCCAAGAATCGTAGTCGATTCATGGCAAGCATGGGTGGGCGAGTATCCGAGCCACCGCTTGAACATCCCTGCAGCAAGTGGAGATGATAGTAGGAACGTTGGTAGACATGTTAACATTATACGGGATTTTATAACTCTATGATTAAACCGGAAATAGATTCTTTCACGGTATTTTACTAAATCAAGAGAAACCGTAAACAATCACTCAAGTCGCTAGAAGATAATGCACTAAGTCGCTAGAAGATAATGCACTAAGTCGCTAGAAGATAATGCACTAAGTCGCTAATACTTAATTAGCTACACCACTAAGTCGCTAGAGTCCCAAGTCGCTAGACAAATGCAAGTCGCTAAGTAGTAACTCGCTAAGCCTCAAGTCGCTAGCAAAATTTTGGCGACAATTACGCTACACAAGTCGCTAAAGATACAAGTCGCTAAAGAGCAACTCGCTACCGACCAAGTCGATCCAAGTCGCTACCCGTAGTGGAGAGTCAACTACTTGTCTCAGTAAATCGCTAGATCTAAGTCGCTAGGTTTAGCGTAACTCGCTACAAATTTGTAAAGCAAGTCGCTCTGAAGAAACTAATCCGTGAAGTAAGTCGCTAGCATGAAAAACCACATAAACATCACTTTTAATCCAAAACAACCCAACCAAGATGATTTAAGCTACCAAATGATAACCTACACACTTGTGATGATTCTAAACATAAAAGTACTAACAAAATCCGAACTTTAACCCGAGAAATCAACCAAATGATGCAAAACCACTAAACTTTTCAAACTCAAAACCACCTAAAACCACTATAAATCCAAAGATGTGCAAGATATGATCTAACCATGGCTCTTGATACCAAACGTAAGATATAACTTTTCACATACACATCAAACCATAACACAAAGTAGCATATAGATGGAATTCTAGAGAGAAAGTTAGAGGTTTAGGAACTTAGTGAGAGAAAGTGAAAGATATTATTATGAGCTCAACTCTACCTTGGAAGGTAGAGTATTTATATTCTTACATAAATCGCCACACATCGGTCGTGGATCGGGCATACTGGTGGGTAAAGACCGTCTGTCCTCCACGGTGTTACTTAACTAAATACTACTTAACTTAAAATAACTACGACTACGAGCTTTCTAACGATTACATATACTTGAGGTGACCGACTCTTTAATACCTGGAATTTCTAATTCCTAACACTAACCTTTCATAATTTGTTAACCAACTCTCTACCAAGAACACCATCTCTCTACTTTCTCTCTCTAAAATGTCTAACATGTATTTCCATCATCCAAGACCACCCGAATCATCAAACACAATATTATTACGATCCTACAAATGGTACCAGAGCCAAGGTTATTGTGTTATCTTTGATTTGTGTGGTCCGTACCATGGTTGTTAAGTCTTGATGATTTTTTGTGTTTTTGATACTTATTTGAAACTGGTTTCAACATGTTTTGATACTTTTGTGGTTTTGATACTTATTTGAAACTGGTTTTGATACTTTTTTGTGGTCGGAATACGTTCTATGGATAAACAGTTGTTTTACATATTTTGGTATTCTTATTTTGGTCTATATGTCATGGTCTTAACTAGTTTCAACATGTGTCCAAGTCTGTATTTTTGTCCAAATTCTGTTTGTGTATGCTTTGTCCAAAAAAGCCAACTGTTTGAATATCTGGTCATTTTTGTGGTCATAATGGGTAAAAAAGGTGCATCCTTTGTGCAGTTTTCTAGGTAAGCATGAAGCTGAACGGAAAATCTTAGTCGAAAAACTCGCCGGAAAATCCTAGCGACTTGTTTGTCATCGTGTTCTGCCTAGCGACTTGGTCGTGTTTTGCCTAGCGACTTGTATTTACAAGTCGTAGCGACTTGGTGCTAGCGACTTGGTGCTAGCGACTTGACTCTTGACTAATAAGATGTAACGACTTGACTTGTGACAGAAATGATGAAGAAGAATGACAAAGAACTAGACCACGACCTTGACCTCAACCAATACAATTTACCATATACATCACATACATCTCAAAACATCATCAAACCCAATTCGAATCTACCCTACATCTCATGTCACATAACATATCAAAAACATCAACATCCAAACTTTCATTATCCCACTCAGGTCCAATCTAATCCTATATCACAATCCGTATCTCAACGATTAACATCTACTGCTACAAGCCTCAACTTAAAAAGAAAAACAAAAAAAAACAAAAAAATAAAAACATTAATCGATCTCAGTTCCATCTCTTTTTTTAATTGAGTGTTTGTTCGGTAAATCATTCAGTCATACCACAAAGAGATATTCATCATTGATCTTGTTCGAAGAATAAACTTCTTATTTATATACGAACTTTTTGAAGAAAGAACAACAACATTATGTGTTGTATTCAGTCTTTGTGCTCGATAAAAACATATCAAACAAGAACAAACGGGGACAAAATCAAAGCCTACCTGAGACCTTGAATTAACAAGACCTTGAAGCCGATTGGATGGAGCTCTAGCCAACCTTGTGGCGAGCATAACCTGATTAACAAGTAAATGAGATGGTCTCATGGTTGCGTTGTGATGAGAGTATGTTAATTGATACGTAGGGTTATTGTTTTTGTTGTGGATATGTGAAAGATGAGGAGTTTTATTTATCCAGTTCTTGGGTGAGTAAAGTATGTGAGAGGCGGACAATATTAGGGTTTGCAAGTGTGAAAAAAATTAGGGTTAACTGATGTGCTTGTGGGTGTTTTATACCTTGATAATTAGGGTATGATTGATCACATGGGCCGATTCATATTTATTCACATGGGTCGATTTATTTTGTGTGATAAATTTCAGGTGTGGATTGCTCTCATGGGCCAAACGAGATTATGGTCATTGGATTTGCTAATGTGATATCTATTCTATCCCTTAATTTGGCATCTCTAATATATAAATGGTGATATATGTCTCGATACTTCTCAAGCAAGAATGGTATGTTGGTCATTTTAATTTTCACGAAGGATACTAATTCACGGCTTGAAATAAAATTTGAAGAAAAATGACTACGGGGTTCTTGTGTGGATTGTATGGACTTTGGAGTTTATGTTACAATAGATGGACTTCTCAATATTTGCAATTGATGAAATTTAATTATGAGATTTGTCGATGTGATTTGATAATGAGATTTGATGAAAATTGATGTGGTGATGTGATTCGTTTTTGTTATGAGGATTGGTACCTTGGTTTATACACTTTCATGAAGAATATTATGATACGGCGGGTTTTGCACGGTATTTCTTATTTGAATATGCAGTGAGGTTTTCCGGACACGTTTATTATTTCGTCTTCTTTCTTTCTACCCTTCCGCGAAGATGACTTGTTTGGGCATTTATAGAGTGTGACAAAGACTTGGCTATTTAGTTACGGTTGTGATTCTTTCTCGCTTAACCCACAACATAGCTATCACTTCGGTGTCTCACGCAGTTGAGGATTTGTCAAGAGGTTTTGTACATTGGGTACACCGTTTCTTTTTCACGAGGATTAGTACAAGTTTAAGTAAAAAATCTGGGGAATTTTACTTCATGATCAAGTTTGGCATATCGGGTTTACTTCACCATACGGTCACCATAATAGCCGACAAAATTCATGAATGGTGTGTCTACCAAAGTGTTTAATGGTTTTAATGTTGAATAATGAACTGTTGATGAACCGCTGCATATTCCCCTAAAACAGATATTCAACGAAACCAATGCTGTCTGAACACGAACTGACATTGCTTACGGTTTTGTCTTGATTTTGTAAAATCCCGCGAAAGAACCTATTTCTCGGTTTAAATCATAGACTTGTAAAATCCCGTGACAATGGAATTATCCCGATGTAAGTAAAGTGCATTTCCAGTTCGATCTCACGGTTTATTCTTGGTTATGTAAAATCCCGCGAAAGAAACTATTTCTCGGTTTAATCCATAGAATTGTAAAATCCCATGATGATGGAAACATCATGGAGAAAGGAAAGTGTATTTCGGGATCTTATTTGATGCTGGTGCTACGGTTTCTACTTCGAAGAAGGGATAAAAGGGTGTACTTCATGAATTGGGTGTGTGTTTGGGTTGTCTTCATGGCAGTTTGGCTATTACATGGTTTTACGGGGTTACGTGCTTTTAACCATGGTTGGGATGAAACCATTATCAAAGTTCACTTTTAAGATCAAAGGAGGCTAGATTTGAGCGTTTAACAAGATGTGACAACGGGGTTAATTCACTATTATTTATTTGAAGTTGAAGTGAAATATCACGGGCGAGTGTACTTAGTATCTGAAGGTATCGAGGATGGTTGGATGAAGATTCTTCATGATCCTTGTTCGAGCTTATTATCAAAAACGAATACTTGGAAATCTAGTTATTGTTGGGTGACTTTACCTTTTCTTTTACCACTTGGGGAATTGGGCTCTTACCACCACAAAATAACTATCACTTTAAGGAGTTACGTTGTAGTGCTCAAATGTCACATTCAATTGTGGATTTTCAAGAGGTGATGTCGTCTATTACTTGATGGTTGGTGGGATGAAGAGTATAGAGTACTTAAAGATTCAATGGAGGATGAAGTCATGCACCGCTCTTTGTTACATATGTGCAAGCTTAAGTCACGAGTTCGGGTTAGTTTACTTCAAGGTCAAATTCATCATATTGGGTTTTCTCCATCAGCTGTCACTACAAAGAGCCTACTGAATGATAATGGGGCGGATTACAAGTTTTGCCAAGAGAGATGAAAAGAGAGAGATTATGACGTATGAACACAACAGTTCATGCCTCGTTCCTCAAAGAAAAGAAAAGTGTACATGTCAGTGCGCTTTATCTTCGGAAGAATATAAATCTTCTCAATTATGACCATTCTCATCAACATGCTTCATGCTTTTTCCATGCGCTTTCAAACATCAAATGAACCGGACTACCGTTGATTGTTTTTCTTATTCCACTTGCTCAACTATAATGAAGATGGGGACATCATGTGCTAATTTTATGGGGAGAAGTGTGAATAGAATACATTTGGATGATAATCACTTGTTTAATCAAGAATGGCATCTCCGTATGCAATTCTTGAGGGGGAGAAGAAGTGTGAAACTACTGCATGTTGATTGATATTAGAGAATAAATGGTCAAACGACTCCAAACTCATGTAAGAACCGAGCTTCTTCTTATCGGATCATCTTTACATGGAGTTTCTTCTTAGAACCGTTGGTTGACATCTTCATACGGACTGGTGAGTTTATTGACAAAGTGTTTCCGATTAATGCTTCACGTACACATCAACATGATGATTCCGAACTATCTCTCTATTATTGTTTGATGTGATTGGTAGTTTGGTGTTACCATTTAGTGTGTTCGGTGCGGGCTGATTGTTGATTTCCTTGATGAACATCTTTATGTTCTTGTTTGATTGGGAGGGATTTTAGTTAAGGGGATTTGCAAGAGGTAAGTTAATTGGAATGCTTTTTGGTGAGACGAAGATGTTAACTTTCTATTCCCCATTCGGACAATCTTGAAGAAGGTCGACTCTTCAGTCTGTTCTACATTTTCTGCTACATGTTAGAAGACTAAAGACGAGTTGCATTTAATGATCTAAAGACTTCTTCTTAATTCAAGCATTCATCATAAAGATTGTCGGTTTAGGGGAGAGCACTAATTGGGGGAGAGTGAAATGTCAGATTTAATCCCCAATTAGACTTGCTCATATTCTTCAAAGATGTTGATTCTCACAAAGATTAAAAGTGGTCTTCTCAAAAGATTTCAAGTATTTGGGTCGATAAGATGTTGCCGATTCAAGTATCAAAACCGAGAAGGGGAAGGAGACACGCATCTAAACGCGAGTAAACTTGATTAGCTTAATACTTCTAAGTGATTGAAGAAATCCGGGAAGACATATGTCATTACCGTAGAAACTCAAGGTTTGACTCATGGCGTTTAGTGTTTATTCCAACTACGTGGGGAAGTGATGTTAGAAAGTTTCAAGATAAAGAGGTACACAAGTATGACATATTCTGGGAGATAAATGTGTAACATGAGGAGGTGTTATCGTTATACTCGTTGGGAATGTGTACCGGATTCTTGAGCTTCAAACACATTCATCGGGGATGAAAGATGTGAACATAGGGAGGTGTTCCTCATTACCCTCATGATGTGTATTAGGAGAGTTCTTGGATATTGGTGTACTTGGATTCTTGAGCTTCATACACATTCATCGTGACGAAAGATGTAAACATAGGGAGGTGTTCTTCATTACCCTCATGATGTGTATTCGGGAGAGTTCTTGAGCATTATACAAAGAGACCGATGGACCAATTCAACTACTTGGGGAATTGTTCTCTTGACACCTTTTGGAATGGATTGCGTCAGACTTCAGTGGTTATGAAATTTGAGAAGATTATTTATGAGTGGGAAGATACGTTGCTGTCCTTGTTGATGATATAACCTCGAACGAAGAATCACGGTGATTATTCTTAAAAGGAGCAAACAAGATCAATGATAATGGTGTGCTTGGTACACCGGCTAATGGAAGCTTGAAAGAGAGCTTGAATCGCTCATCTAATGGATCTTCGGTTTGGGGGGAAGCTGCCAAAGTCTCTTTTTCTCAAAGGCTCATGTTCTATCTTCTATTCTGGAGCCTCGGAAGCTTTGGTGGTGAATGCTTAAGAGATGACGAATTCTATCTTCTACGACATGCTGCTCGATATCCTTATCTCGGTACTCGTATCATCATCTTCTTTAACTATATCATCTTCTCAATCTTTGTATATACTTATTAAAAACCAAATACAAAAATATAAAACCAGCAAAACAAAATAGAAAAATACAAAATCAACAAAAATCCATAAAATTTGAAGAATCAGAAAATACCAAAAATATTGTTTTTCTCAAGACATCTTCTGGTATCGATACCATCTACGGTCTTAGAAATGTCATTCAATAATGGCACGGGACCATAGATGAAGTTCGAGAAGGAGGTGTAAATATTCTTTTCCAAAACATGTCTCAATATATGGCTTACAGTTATTTCAGACTGTAACCCGTGCTAAACCTATGGCTTGCTATTATTTCTGATAGCAACCCGCTCTTCATGGAAGGAAAGTGCTGCGCTAAAATAAATTTTCAAATATTTCGTGCACTTATCCTAAATCATAATGAGGAAAGTATGTCGAAGGATCATTCTTTTCTTACACAAATATTTTTCCGTCTAAAATTCTTCGTAAAAATATTTGGTGTATTCAAAATTGGTGGTAAATGAGTTGCTTAAAATCTATCGATTCAAGAGTGTTTTCGTAAAATTGAAAACTCAATCAATGACTTCAGCGCTTTTAAACTTTTCATAAAATGAGTCATTGATTGAGGGGGAGAATGTTTTTCAAATTTACATCATCTAACGAGCTTTCTTAATTATCCTATATGCTTAATTAAAAATCATGAACCTACGTTGAAGGACTAGGTGCCTAGGATATGATTGTTAGGATTAGATGATTAGAGTTTGATAAACGCATTATTCCCATGCTTTATATGATCTGATTGATATGTTGAATTGACTTTTATTAGTCGATTGCTGTTTGGGTGTTGTCGACCACCATATATGTCTATCTGTCTTCACTAACGTATGCAGATAACATGGTTTAAAAGAATGTTCCCTATCCGGATCCCACATTTAAAGATGATTGGATGCCGAAAGGAAAGGGTAACTATATCTTGGGTTGACAAATGAAGAAACGGAGCTTAATTGGACTTCTATGGAGAGTTGGCATGGAAAAATGCAACGTAAGAGGTCTCAATGCATCAGCAGACGGTTTTCTTCATCAGCAAATGAAGAAACGAAGCTTAATTTTACATCAGTTGGCATTAAAATGCAACGTAAGAAGTCTCACTGCATCTGCAGACGGTTTTCTTCCAAACCTTACAGCAACAAAAACAAAAATGGCTCAACCACCTAACGTATCTTTGTGCAGGAATAATAGTGGTAATACCATTTTTCTAAAACTTTGAAATATTGCTTTTGAAAATGGAAAAATGTTGTTTTGAAAATAAACTGGACTAAATTTTGAAAATCATCGGACTTCATTTTATCAAAAATATAAGTCACTCAATCATCGACTACGGTCATCGATTGAGGGGGAGAGTGATTTAAAATAAATTATTTTCAAACGATATTTCTTCATAAAAGTCCGGTTTGTACAAAATAAGTGGTGATCTAAGGATTTAATGTTATGTCATGGTATGATTTTTCTTTAAGAATCAAGATCTTTCAAAATGAAATTTTTTCTGTTCTTGTTTGATTGTGAAATTGTTTTATTTTACTTAAAGATCTCTTAAAAACTATCATACCTGACACTAACAATCTTTAATGTCTTATATTGATCTATATCAGTCATTTTTCAATATTAAATATTGCCACGTCTTTCCCCAAAATTTTCTAAATGATTTAAATCTTTTGGGATCACAAATCTCAAATGGTTTGAAATTTTGATCGTGGAGAGATCGTGATTTAAATCTTAAACTGTTTCAATTGAATTGGTTTTAGTCCTTCTAAGGCACTCCTGCCTCCATGTGCCAAACGATTTTAATATACATAATGCACATGTTGAGGGGGAGCATTTATCCAAAAATAAGATGAGTTTTTAAATCAGGCACATTTTCTCTCATGTTTTCTAAACCTTATTAAATCACTTGGGATCCAAAATCTCAAAGGGTTTGATATTTTTGATCGGGGGAGAATTTGTGATTTAATAATGAAATTTGATAAAAGGTGATCATTTTGATTCATTTTGTGCAGGCCGCTCTCTCATATGTGCTAAACGCTTTCGAATCTCGAAGCACATATTGAGGGGGAGCATTTCAAAAGAAAATAAACTATCAAGGTGCAAATGCTTTTATGTTTTAACATAAAGTACCTTGATTGAGTTTTAAATGGTTTCTTAATGGAATTTGTGATCGTGGATGTACTTCAAATGAACTCTTTCCTCTATGTGATAAAATGATTTCAAATATCCTACGCACATATTGAGGGGGAGAATTTACCAAGAAAATCAAATGGCTTTTTCTATGAAAATTGTGATCAAAGAAAATATTTCAAAGTCCTCTTGTCTCCATGTGCTAAACTATTTCTAAATCATATGCACATGTTGAGGGGGAGGTTTTTTAAATGATCAAAACTATTAAGGTACAAAATGCTTTGATCTCGTATCCCAAGTACCTTGATTGTTTTTCCAAATGATTTTTAAATTGGTTTCAAGGAAGAATGAACTTTACCAAAAGACCAACCATTTTACTTTATGTATGGAGTTATAAGGATGGTAAGGTTAGGTATTAGTTCCCACGATCCGCCAGAACCGGAGGGATCATCCCAGGGACAATCCACTAGTTAGTGTAGAGTCCTTAGGAATGTTGAAAAAAGGAGAAAAATGAGAATATGGGAAGAGTGCGGACTGAGACAGAGCTAGTCTTGGAATAAACCCAAAAGGTTCTAGTTATGAAGTCTCGTAAGCAATCGAAGGGTTGAAGAATTAAAAAGAAATGAATATGAAAGGGTGAAAAGAAATAGCCCTCCAATAATTCAACCTTAGGGCGTAAACCGGGTTCAATACATATGCTACCGGTGTTTACTAAGGTAACACGGTATTGAAGACAAGACATCATGGACCCAATGATGCACCGCACTAAACTTCCCAAGCTACTCAAGTTCCTCTTAAAAGGGCTTGTTTCATTCACACGGGGAACCGACATAATCTATCGACTTTCTCTTAGAGATTGTTGATATTGAAGAAGGAGACCCTCTCCCTAGTCTCTGGCATAGGAACCAAATATGCACGATTGAGTCTAGAGCCAAGAGATCATCCACAATATCTCGTTAGGACACAATTTTAATGATGACTTGCTGTTTCACACAATGTGGAAAGTAAGAATATATTAAGAGTCCTACGCATTATCCTTGTGGTATTGCCAGAACATCCGAGTGATATGTAAAATATTCACAATGAAGATGGAAATCCTTCTAGAGCCAACATCAAACAAGCTCTTGGTGGGTGACATGTGAGATCTTCTCGTAAGATCAAACTTGTGACAACTGGATAGAAACGATGGGAGATTCAATCTTGAATCAACCTTGGTCCAGAATGGAATTGACGAATACTTTTGGAAAACCGTTCGATATGCGAATCTTCTTTTCTAGCACATCGAATGTGTATTTATGTTTTCAAACACAAAAGTATCTCGATTGAAAAATACTTTTGGAAAAACCGTTCGATGTTCGAATCTCTTCTTTATCTAGCACATTGAATGTGTACTCTTTTCAAATATAAAAGTATTTATGATTGAAAATTGATCTTTCTCATAAAACCTTTGTCGTATTGCAAAACTCTTTCTTCTAAGCAATATGCGATTGTTTTCAAATCATTTTCATCAATCGGTGAATCTCAATTACCGGGTTCACTCACTCCGTGTTGTCTTCTTTGAGACGTTCCGGTTTGAGAATAGCTAGAACAATTGCGAAACCCATCAAGGAGATTCTTGAATTATACCGATCACGTGCAAGACTTGTCTTGTTCAACGGGAACCGTGGGTCGTGTACCTCAATTAAACGAAAGTGATCAAAGGCACTTTCGTGTGTTTTATTGCTAACTATTGTTTGCGGTACATTTGGACGGTTGCAACCGATCGAATTGAAAAGTCAATCCAAAGCCGCATGCTCATAGCATCCACACTTAATTGAAGAAATCATGATATTTTGCATATCTACATAACATGGTTACGATATTTTTATATCGTGCTCCCGCCACGCCGCAAATATCATGAACTAGTAAAGCTTCCGCTACTACGATGGAAAGATGTCATGATTCAAAAGTGTGAGCATGTCGGTCCGAAAGTCACAACATCACATGAAGGCAACACAACTATGGATGATCCGAGAGATTTGTTGTGGCTGATTATCTCAAAGAAAGCTCGAAGATCATCAAAGATGTGGATCGCTTAAAGGCCTCCACTAAAAGTACAAATCAATGCGGACTTTAAAGAATCGCTACTAATGCACAAATATTGTGGAACTCAAGAATTGAAGTCACGAGCTCAAGAACAAAGTCAAGAATAGAATGCTAGGATGCAAATCAGATTTCATGGGGTGACCTCCTGTGGGAGATTGTTAGGAATTGGAAATTCCATATTAAAGTGTCGGTCACCCCAATTATAGTCTAGCATAAGTTAGCTCGTAGACTTGTCGTTATTTATGTTATTAACAAGTTAATTAGTTAGTTTGTAGCGTAGTATAGTTTAGAGTAACACCGTGGAGGAAGGACGGGTCTTTACCCATGTATACCTGATCCACAGGCCGTCAGGAGGTCGTGTAGTCTTGTAACTATACATACCCCTTCCATCCTTGGAAGGGGTGGCTTGAATCTAACCTTTCGTAATTTGTTAACCACTCTCTACCAAGACCACCATCTCTACTTTCTCTCTCGAAATGTCTAACATGTATTTCCATCATCCAAGACCACCGGATCAAGTTTTGAAACATGGATCCGTACAAGGCCATAATGACAACAAAAGGAGATTTGATGACCGTAGAGGCAACACTTCAAACAACTTCCATCACAACAACTCGTTCCATCACAACAATAACCGTAACAACAACAACCAAGGCCACACAACAATCACAATCAACACCGCAACAACAATCCCAACTCATACCACCAAAACCGAACAACCACCACAATCAACAAAACCAGAGACAAAGAAGTGCAGGGCTTATCTCTTTACCTCGCCAGCTGGAAGAGGCTATCTTTGGACCACACCTTTGTGCACTCGATGCAACTTGCTACTTGCTTTGATGTGGAGAAGTGGACATGTCAAAAGTAGATGCCCAAAGTCAGCGGGAACAACAACAACAACAATAACAACCACCTGCTAGAGCAAGAGCTTATGTGCTGGGAGAGGGAGATGCACAAGAGAACCTTGATGTCGTTGCAGTGCGTTTCACTCAACCATCATTTAGCTAAAGTGTTATTTGATTACGGAGCCGACCAAAGCTTTGTGTCTTCTAAGTTTGCACCCTTGTTAAAAGTCACCCCAACTAGATACCACTTACAGTAGAGCTACGATGGAAAAATAGTAGAACTAACACTATCCTTCGAGGTTGCAACCTATCTTTATCAAATCACCCGTTCGATATAGACCTTATGCCTATCCAACTTGGTAGCCGATCTTTGTCACATTGGCATGGATGGCTATCGAATCGTCGCAAGAATCATATGTGACGAGAAAGTCGTTCACATTCCTCTCGATCGTGAAACTCTAATCATTGGGGTAATCGTAGTAAGACCGATTGAACATCATCTCGTGTGTTAAAGCGCAAAGTACATAGAAAAGGATGCCACATTTTTCTAGCACAAGTAACGGTAAGAAGAAGGAAAGCGGACGGTATAACTAAAAGACGTCCCGTGGCTGGGGGACTTTCAAGTATTTCACGACTTGACTTGGCCTTCCTCCTATTCGGCAAGTAGAATTCAAATTGAGTTAGTCAGCCTGAGGCGGCACCGCGTGTACAAACACCCTATAGATTGACACCTTCCGAACTACAAGAAGCTGTCGACCAACTTCAAGAATTGTCGAAAAGGATTTATTCGACCAGTTCTTCGCCTTGGGAGCTCGGGTCTTATTTGTCAAAAGACGGACGACTTTCCAGATGTGTATGGATTACCGAGAGTTGAACAAATCGCTATCCATTGCCTAGGATTGATGATTTATTTGACCAAGCGCAAGTGGTCGTTAGTCTACTCAAAGATTGATCCGAGGTCTAGTTATCATCAACTAAGAGTTAGGGAGGAGGATATTCCAGCGCTTTCCGAACACGACACGCCACTATGAGTTCCAAGTGATGCCATTTGGTTTGACAAATGCACCATCAGATTTATGGACCTAATAAACCGAGTGTGTAAACCTTACTTGGACAAATTTGTAATCAGTGTTCATTGATTTACATTCTCATCTATTCCCGCAACAAGGAAGAGCATGCGAACATGAAAGCCATCCTAGAGTGTTTCAAGAAAGAAGAATCAGTATGCTAAATTTCTCCAGTGCGACTTGATTCAAAAGTTCAATTCCTTGGTCACGTGATAGATAGTAATGGTCTTCATGTTGATCCTTCAAAATCGAAGTGTCAAAGATTGGTCGCCCCTACTACCCCTACCGAGATACGTCAATTCTTGGGTCTTGCGGGTTATGCTCGAAGATTTATCAAGGATTTTCAAAATCGCTAAACTAATCTGAGCTAACCCGGAAAAGAACTTTGACTGGGGAGAAACAAGAGTTAGCCTTTTCAACTCTTGAAACAAAAGCTTTGTGAAGCTCCTATCTTAGCCTTACCCGGCGGGAGTGGAAGACTTGCGATGCATCCCACCTAGGGTTAGGTGCGGCATCGATGCAAAGAAACAAGGTGATCGCTTATGCTTCACGACAACTCAAAACTCACGGAAGAACTACACTACCCATGACTTGGAATTGGGGAGCCGTGGCGCTCGCTCTCAAGATATGGAGACATTACCTATATGGAACCAGTGTACGGTGTTTAACGACCATAAAAGTCTCCAACACATTCTCGATCAAAGGAGTTAAACATGCGACAACGCCGATGGCTAGAATTGCTAAGTGATTACTGTTGTGAAATCCGTTATCACCGGGAAAAGCAAATGTCGTGGTGATGCTCTTAGTCGAAGGATCGACTCTAAACCTCTTCGAGTAAGATCCTTGGGAATCGTCACCCCTTCCATCAAAAATCCTTGAGGCTCAGTTGAAGCTCTAGACACTGAAAACCGCCCCAACGAAAAGAATCTTTGGAATGCTTGGGAAAGCGAACGGCTTTGCGCAAAGATCGGATGGAACCTTGTGTTTGCGATAGAAGTTGGATACCACTTTGTGGAGGAATACGAGAACTCATTATGCATGAGTCTCACGAGTCTAAATATTCCATTCATCCGGGATCCGACAAAATGTACCAAGATCTCAAGAAGCTTTATTGGTGGCGAACATGAAAATTTGAAATTACAACGTGACGCTGGGAAATGTCTCACATTCTCGAGTCAAAGCCGAATATCAAAAACCTCAACTGAACTCCCGGTTGGAAGTGGGAGAGAATCACTATGGACTTCATAACCAAACTACCAGGCGCTAGAGTTCACGACACCATTTGGGTTATCATTGATCGTCTTACCAACCGCCATTTCATTTCACCATCAAGGAAAATGATGAAATGGAAACCCTTGCTCAACTATACAGAAGGAAATTGTATCTCGTCATGGGGTACCAATTTCCATCATTTCGATCGTGACGGTCGTTTTACTTCCCTTACTGAAATCTCTTCAAAAGGCCTTGGGTACTCGTTTGGATATGAGCACCGATATCATCCTCAAACCGATGGCCAAAGTGAAAGGACTATCCAAACCTTGGAAGACATGCTCCGAGCTTGCGTGATCGACTTTGGAAAAGGTTGGGATAAACACTTACCGTTGGCGATTCTCCTACAACAATAGTTACCACGCGAGCATCAAGGCGGCTCATTCGAGGCACTTTATGGTGAAAGTGTCGATCACCCGCTTGTTGGGCTGAAGTTGGAGATGCCTGACTCACTGGACTGAACTTGTCCAAGAAACAACAGGAAGATTGTGCAAATTAGTCAGCGACTTCAAGGCGCTAGAGATCGACAAAGAGTTCGCCCGATGTTAGAAGGAAACCCATGGAATTTCAAATTGGTGATCGAAAGTTATGTTGGTCACTTGGAAAGGAAAGGTTCGATTCGGAACGAAGCGAGCTACATCCTCGATACATTGGCCCTTTCAAGATTCTCGAAAGAATCGGCCGGTTGCTTACAAACTTGATCTCCGGAAGAACTTAGTAGAGTTCATCCTACCTTTCACGTCTCAAATCGAAGAAATGTCTTGTGGATCACTAAAAGAGATTAACTTTGTCGAGGAACCAATCGAAATCATGGATAGGGAAGTCAAGCAACTTAAGCAAAGTCGCATCCCATTGTCAAGGTTTCAAGAGAGGACTGAATACACGTGGAGGAGCCGACACCATCTCGTGTTAAGTATCCGCTTGCTAATCCACTCCGACAATAACCATAAACTAAAATTCGGGACGAATTCTCTTAGGGGTTGATGTAGTCACTGAAAATTTAGCAAAAAAAAAAATATAAATAAAACAAACCAACCACCCTTATCCCTCTTCCTCTCACCATCTCGCCGCTTCTTCTCCCTCTGAAACCCACGCCCACAAACCGCAACCCTCCATCTTAGCCTCCCTCTTCTCCCACTGCGCTGCCATGTCCCCCTTCAAAAGTAACTAAACCTCCAAACTCCTTCCCAACATCTTGAATAACTTCAATCGAGAATAGGTGTCTCATCTTGGCTTATCCCATGAAAATATCGACAAAACCAAGGACCTTTTGTCCTCCTTGACCACGACCGAAAGCAGTGCTCCGTGAGACCACGTGAAGGCCAAGTATCATTACCCAAGAGAGGTCTTACTTCATCCCCGCATTCGATTGACCAAGTCAAGCTACTCTTTTTACTCCTTTAAATACCCCCATCGGTTCCCACTTGATGCCACAACTCACGACTCAAAATCAAAAACTAAGAAGAGGATTCAAAGTGCTTGTGGTTTCTTGTGGATTCGATTAGTGGGATTGCTTCTACTCATGTTTGTTTACCGTTAGACACTCTCGTTGTAAGGTCTTTTCTTGATTTCAAATTTCTATGTTTTTCCATTGTAATCTTGTTCTTGTTCATACATATGAATTGATGCGTAAAGAGTTTTATGAGTTTATTCTTGTTTTGGATTATGAAAGGCTATTGGTGTTTTAACGTTTTGAGTAGATAGAAGCCTAAAATTATTCACTTTTGTTTTGAGAATGAACCCATCCGAATTGAGTAGAAACAAGTTTTGATAAGTAAGATGATAAAACTTTTAATCTAATTGTGATTGAGTACGTGGAGTCGAAAACCAGCGTGTGGTCGAACCACGTGGTATGCCTTCATAGTTTTGGTGAGTAGGATAAAGTGTCACCTGCTCTTTTCCTTTTGAACCTGCTGTCGAGACACCCTTTTGATGTGAGTCTAATATAACGTTTAAAAACAAGATGTCAAACTATTATGTTTTGGAGTTAAATGGGTTAAAGGTCTTGATGAGAGTGTATGTCATGTTTGAGTTTTGTGGTCGGAATGGTATTCGATTTCCTTTTGTCCTTGTCTCCACAATAGGAGCACGTCGTTAGTTTGTCAAAACTATTTAGGCGCATTGGTATTTACTTGCACGACAACTTCTTGGGTCGCTTCGACTATTAGTACTAGTGCTCGGTTCTAAACAACCTTGGCATGAGTTTCCGCCTCGCTACTAATGCACAAATATTGTGGAACTACTTATTGTTTATTCAAAAGAATTGAAGTCTTATCCATTAAGTGTAAAAGACCAAAGTCAAGAATAGAATCTCTTACGTTGCATCCACCAATCATCAAACACAATATTATTACGATCCTACATTCTACAACAAGCAAGAACATCGTGTTTTGTTGATTGTGTTCATGATTTGTTTGAACTAGCATTCAAGTATTCTACGTTGACGTGTAGAGTGAGTAAACGTAGATGGTAACTTAAGGATTTTTGTAAATCAAGAAGAAGATCAAGATTAATTGTTCGATTCGTTAATCATCCTATTCAAATCAAAAGGTTAGTAAATAACGTGTTTATTTATTTGTTAATCCATGTGCATCATCCCTTTGGAATGTTTATCTGTTGCGTACTCATGTTTATAAACATTATATAGTTATGAAATACCAACAATTATAGCCATCGATATTGTAGCAAAAGTTTAACACAAAACCATAACCATGAATGTCGTACCAAAACCAATGGATTGAAAATCCACAAGTCGTTTCACAATAGTTTAACATTGTCTTTTGGACTAAGAGAGATATATGATCAGAGCCTACTAATCAAACATCGTACATATTTCATGATCAAGTTTTTGAAAGGCATTATATTTAAACAAACTCTAGGAAGATACTAGAGAAAAGAGCTTACGAAACAACATTGTTGGAAAATTTAGTGCACTTGTGGGATTAGTTCACACCTTGTAATGGGTTAGGAGGTATGGAGTGTACACCCATAAGGTCCATGAACACCCGACTCTTATAGTGGTTTGTATTGGTAGTCTTGGTGAAAGTATCGCTTGGTGAAAAGTAATGGTGAAAGTATCGCTGTGGAAAGTACCGCTTGTGGTTTCCATCGATAAGCGATGCTTCCACCGATAGCACCGTGAAAGTACCGATGCTATGAAAGATCGATAAGCGGTGTTTCCATCGATAGGTCAGATTTCCACCGTAAGTGAAAGTACCGCTAGTGGAAAGTATCGCTTATGGAAAGTAATCGCTAAATAGCGATTACAACTTCTTTATGACCACGCTTAATTGGTCATGTAACCACTAACAGCTATAATGGGGATAATTATGAGGCTATTAATGGGCCGATTAATACTCATAATTCCATTGGAATAGCTCAAGAGTAACCTCCTATATATAGGAGATCCGAACATGCATGAGTAACACACGTAAAACACAAAACACTTATAAGCTAAGGGTTAAAGAATTGTGCCTAATTCTCTAAGCGCATTTGGTCTTATCCCAAGTAGATATTCGTGATACCCGACCATTAGGGTCGAATAGTTTACTTTGGAAAGTGATCACACGATTCCAAGTGATATCCGGTAACCACCTAGTGGTATTGCTACCGTCATTGATTGTCTTAACCTCGCTCGGGACCTAACCCCAACAATCAAAGTAAACTATTTAGTGATAATCAATGGCAATCACGCTATGAACATATGGCTTCAAACTTTGCAAAGCCGGACAAGTTTGAAGGGTGGACTTTAGGAGGTGGCGAAGAAGATGCACTTCTTTGTCATCAAGCATGAGTGTGGTCTATGTGTCGACTACTCCAATTCTCGATGATGGTGATGATGCTACCGTGGAGCATATCGGGAGGAGGAGCAAATGGGAGAATGATGACTACATATGCAGAGGTCTTATTCTCAATGGTATGTCTCGATTCTCTGCTTGATATTTATCGAACTTTGAATCTTCCAAAGAACCTGGATTCCTTGGATGCCAAATATATGGTCGAGGATGCATCAAGTAAGAAGTTCCTTGTTAGTAATTTCACAAATTACAAAATGACCGATTCAAGACCGTTATGGAACAATACAATGAACTTTTGGAATACTTGGAAGGTTTACACAACATAATATGCACATGGATGAGGCTATTTCGGTCTCTTGTGTTATTGATAAACTCCTCCTTCTTGGAAAGATTTCAAGCATACCTTGAAACATAAGAAGGAGGAGTTAACTCTGGTTGAGTTGGGCGATCATCTGCGCATTGAGGAATCTCTCAAGGTGCGGGATAATGACAAGCCAAAGAGTGGCAATGTTGTTGGACCATCTGTTGTCAATATGGTGGAGCATAACAACTCCACCGTGTACAATGACAACAAAGGCAAACACAAATTTCATGATAACACAAGGCGATCCTAACAAGAAGGCAACACCTACTTGTTGGAAATGTGGCAAGATTGGTCACATTAAAGGGACCGCAAGGGTGTTAAAGTTGGTGGTAAAGCCAATGGATCGTGCACTAATGGTTCAGTGAGTGGTGGTTCAACCAACTCACCGAAAGGTCGAATATGTTTAATAAGTCTTTTCGATTTATTATGTTACATATGTATCTGAATCTTTTATGTGCGAGGATGATGATGTTGCGTGGTGGGTTGACTCGTGCAACAGTTCATGTGTGTAAAGATAAAAGCTGGTTCAAGACTTATGAGTCATTGAATGATGGTTCTATTCTTCACATGGGAAATGAGTCAACCGCCTTGGTGCATGGTCGTGGTTGTGTAGATCTTAGGTTTAGTTCGAAAGATTGTAACTTTGTTTAATGTTATTCATGTTCTCGATATAAGGAAAACTTGGTTTCAAGTAGTGTTTTGAATAATCATGGATATAAACAAGTTATTGAATCGATAAATTTGTTCTTTCTAAATGTGGTGTTTTTTTGGTTTTGGTTATTTATGTAATCAAATGTTCAGCTTAATGTTACCAGCGATGTTATTTCGCCTTTTGTGACCACATATGATCGAGTGATTCTAACCTTTGGCATGCTAGACTTGGTCATGTTCACTATAAAAGAATGCAAGATATGTCTAGGGATGGTTTAATCCCTGCTTTTGACATGGACACTGAAAAGTGTAAAACTTGCATGTTGACCAAGATAACCAAGAAACCCTTTCAAGGTGTTTGTCGTGAGACTAAGATCTTTGAGCTTATTCACAGTGACCTGTGTGATTTGCATGCCACTCCTTCTTTGGGAAATAAGAAGTACTTTGTGACATTTATTGATGATGCTTCTAGATTTTGTTATGTCTATTTGTTACATACCAAGGATAAAGCATTAGATAAATTCAAAGTGTTTAAAAAGCAAGTTGAATTACAACTGGGTCTTTGATCAAAGATTAAGGATCGATAGGGAGGTGAGTACATGGATACTCAAGATTTCATCTGTTGGAATAATCCATGAAACGATCGCCTTTATACTCCTCAAAGAAATGGTATTTCGAAAGGAAAAACAGGTGTCAAGGAGATGGTTAATTCCATGTTGTCCAATTCAGATCGAGTCAAGGGTTCGGGGTGAAGCTATGTTAATGACTTGCTATTTGCTAAATAGGGTTCCCAACAAAAGGAACAAGGTTACCCCTTATGAACTCGGACTAAAAGGAAACCCAACCTGAACTATCTCAAGGTTTGGGGTTATAGGGCATTGTAAGACTCGATCCAAAGCAAAGACTTTGGGTGAAAGAGGCATTGATCGCATCTTTTTGGATATGCCGAGCATTCCAAGGCTTTTAGGTTCTATGTTATTGAACCTAATGAACATGTTTCGCTTAACTCAATAATTGAATCATGGATGCAGACTTTGATGAGAATAGATTCTCATCGGCCCTAGACCAAGTCGAGGATTCCTAATGGAACTCATGACACTTGTGTATCGAGGTCCTCGATGATGAACCATCGGTGGTCCCCGATGAGGTTGTGGTTCAAGAACACGAACCCGTGCTCGGGAAGAGCAAAAGGTCGGGACTCCAAAGTCATTTGACTCGAGTTTCAACTATACTTAGTTGAAGGTACTAGGATGAGGTCTCGAGACCAATACTCCTATTGCTTCATTGTTGAGGATAACCCCAAAACATTTGAAGAAGCAATGAAGTCCCGTGACATTGCTTTCGAAAAGAAGCAATCAATGATGAGATGGATTCCATCATGGGCAACAACACTGGTGTTGGTTGATCTACCTCTGGTTGAAAACCTTTGGGTTGCAAATGGATTTTCAAAAGAAAATGAAGGTAGATGGAACTATTGAAAAGTTCAAGGCTAGACTAGTTATTCGGGGCTTTAAACAAAAGTCGGGAATAGACTATTTTGATACTTATGCCCCGTGGCTCATATCGATACCATAAGGCTGGCGATTGCTATGGCATCTATTCACAATCGGTTATTCATCGATGGATGTGAAAACAGCTTTCTTGAATGGTGAATTGGAAGAGGAGGTTTATATGAACCAACCTCGTGGCTTCATCATGCCCGGTAATGAAAACAAGGTGTGCAAAATGATTAAGTCTCTTTATGGACTTAAAAGTTTGATGAAGTGGTTTTGTCTAGTGGTTATTTCTTAACCAAGTCGACAAATGCGTATATAGCAAATTTGATGAATCTGTAAAGGAGTTATCATTTGTCTATATGTTGATGACATGTTGATCTTTGGCACCGACCAAAATCAGTTGACCGACAAAGGAATTTTGTCATCAAGGTTCTCCATGAAAGACATGGGAGGTCGATGTTATCCTTGGTATAAGGATTAAACATGAAAGTAATATAATTTCTATCTCTCGGCCTCATTATATTGAGAAGGTACCGAGGAAATTCAATTACTTTGATTGTACTCGATGAGTACACCTATGGATACTGTGAGAAGTCGATGCCTAATCATGGCAAGGTCGTATCTCAACTTGAGTATTCTAGGGTAATTGGTTGCTCGATGTATGCCATGACTTGTACAAGACCCGACATTGGTTTTGCATGGGAAAATTGAGCGGTATACTAGTAATCCTAGTGCTCATCATCGCAAGCGCTCAAAGGGTAATCAAGTATTCAAGAGAACTATGGATTATAGTCTTTCATATCTTCGTTACCCATCGATGTTGGAAGGTTACACCGATGCAAGTTGGATCAAGAACATCAAGACAATTCGCCTACCAATGGTCGGGTATTCCTACTGGTGGAGGTGCAATTTCTTGGGCATCCAAGAAGCAAACTTGCATCACCGCTCAACAATGGAATCTGAATTTGTGGCTCTAGCATTCCGGTAAAGAAGTCGAATGGTTGAAAAACTTGCTTCGAGATTCCATTGTGGCCTAAACCTATAGCACCTATTTCTATCCGTGTGATAGTGCAACTACATTGGCTAAGGCTTATAGCCGATGTACAATGGTAAGTCTAGACACTTAGGTGTCGTGCATAGCATGATTCGTGAGCTTATCATGAATGGGGTGGTATCTATAGAGTTTGTGAGATCTCAATGTAACTTAGCCGATCACTGACGAAGGGTCCGCTAGAGACTTGGTTATAAAGTCCGCTAAATGGATGGGTTTAAGTCCAACTTAGTCATCGAATGCTAGGACACCCAACTCCTCCCGAGGAAACTTAGGAGCCGAGTTCAATGTGGAAAGTTGAACATTCAATGTGGACCTGGAGCACATGTTTTATTTACATCCCAAGGTTGTGCTCGTAACTCATTGAAAGGAGGATGAAGTCTTTACTTTAATGGTTAATTTTCTTTGAAAAAGTGCTTGGCGGTGAGCATGACTAAAGAGGAACCACCTATGTAAATGTTGAAGTTTTGCCGCCTGTGAAGCTTTGGACTTTTAGCTTTTGCAACATTTATGAATTTGGATATGGACACATGGCTTGTATAGTGTCAAGAGCTTTTAAGTGTTTGAAAACTTGTGTGTATTTTATCTTCGTGTATTCAAATGGGTTGAAGGGTTCAATTCTTAGAACACCCCGATTCTCGAATATTTGAATGTGTAATTACTAAGATGGAAATTCAATCCTCGTGACATTTTCATTTATGCACATGTTTTGATTGATGTTTATTTTTCATGCAAAGGAAGTGAACTAAATTTGGGAGGATTGTTGGAAAATTTAGTGCACTTGTGGGATTAGTTCACACCTTGTAATGGGTTAGGAGGTACGGAGTGTACACCCATAAGTTCCATGAACACCGACTCTTATAGTGATTTGTATTGGTAGTACCGTGAAAGTACCGCTTGGTGAAAGTCTTCGTTGGTGAAAGTACCGCTTGTGAAAAGTATCGCTTGTGGTTTCCATCGATAAGCGATGCTTCCACCGATAAGCGATGTTTCCATCGATAGCACCGTGAAATCTCGATGCTATGAAGATCGATAAGCGGTGTTTCCATCGATAGTCAGATTTCCACCGTAAGTGAAAGTACCGCTAGTGGAAAGCATCGCTTATGGAAAGTATCGCTAAATGGCGCTATAACTTCTTTATGACCACGCTTAATTGGTCATGTAACCACTAACGGCTATAATGGGGATAATTATGAGGCTATTAATGGGCCGATTAATACTCATAATTCCATTGAATAGCTCAAGAGTAACCTCCTATATATAGGAGATCCGAACATGCATGAGTAACATACGTAAAACACAAAACACTTATAAGCGCAAGGGTTAAGAATTGTGCCTAGTTCTCTAATCAGATTTGGTCTTATCCCAAGTAGATATTCGTGATACCCGGGCATTAGGTCGAATAGTTTACTTTGGAAAGTGATCACACGATTCCAAGTGATATCCCAGAACCACCTAGTGGTATTCCATCGCTATCGATTGTCTTAACCTCGTTTCGGGACCCAACCCCAACAAACATGACAAGGGTATTTTGGATCACCAACTCATTCAATCCAGTTAGGATTGAATTCCCTATTCCCATGTTTACTCCATGAATGAGCTAATATTTTGATCTTATCTACAAATGGGTCCTTCCTCGGAGGTTTTGCATGAAAGCAAGTGTTTAATGGAGATGAGATTTACAAAAAGATGATCATATGCCGCACATTGAAATGAAATGCCGCACACTTAAATGAAATGCAATGATCATAGATACCAACCTTTCCTCTACACTGACATGATCATATGCTGCACAGTGAAATGAAATGCAGGAACTAACGATGTCGTCAAACTCCTTTGTACTAAAAGCCAAGGCCTCTATTAATAAATAAGAATATGTTGTGTTACTAAGCGGATTTGATAGGTCTTTATTGCAATATAGCAATTGCAAATATATTTAACAAAAGGGATATCTTGGCTGCAGGTAGGAACGGAGCCATGTATGAGCTCGGATGGGCCATGGCCAACCCACTATTTCTATTATATACCAATTGTTTGTATAGATTGTAATGTATTTACTTTAAAATTTTACTTTTGGCCCACCTAAGCTAGAGTAAATCAGTAAATTAAGAAAGTGGTCCATGAAGTAAAAATTAGAAGACATCCGATTGGATAATGAATCATGAAACTGTTGAGAAGTTTTATGTACCACTACGTAATTATCATTATCATATTGTTATGTTTGTACTTGGTTTTTGCTTATTTTAAATAGGTTGCATTTACTTTTTAGGTAATATAGTTATGAGTACTTGTTTTGTTTTACATTATTTAACCTGGCTATTATTTTTTGTTCATAATTTCGCATTTAGGAAAGATTAAATGAGAAATAAAGTTATATTAAAAAGAGTAAACTGCAAAAATCATTCTTGTGGTTTGTGTTTTTTCGCAAAAAATCATTCCTATCTCAAACTTTTAGCATTAAACATTCCCAAGTCCATAAACCTTTAGCATTAATCAACCCTGAGCACTAACGTCGTTAGTTTTACCCGTTAAGTGTTAAATAACATTTGCCCGTTAGTCCCTCCGTTAATATTTTTTGCACCGTTAGTCCTCATTTTACATTTTCATCCATTTTTTTACGTTTTTGTCCGTCTTTACTCGTTTTCGTCCGTCTTTATATGTTTCATCCGCTTTTATCCGTTTTCATCCGTTTTTTATATGTATTCGTCCGTTTTTTTACGTTTTTACGTTCTCGTCAGTTTTTTTAAGTTTTAGTCCCTTTTTTTTTACGTTTTGTCCGCTTTAACTTGTTTTCGTCCGTTTTTATATGTTTCGTCCGCTTTTTATCCGCTTTTGTCCGTTTTTTATATGTATTCGTCCGTTTTTTACGTTTTATACGTTCTCGTCCGTTTGTTTTACGTTTTCATCCGTTTTTTTACGTTTTCGTCCAATTTTTAAAGTTTTTGTCCGTTTTAACTCAATTTCGTCCGATTTTTATCTTTTTTTTACGTTTTCGTCCCCTTTTTTTGTGTGTTTTTGTCTGTTTTTATACGATTTCGTCCCTTTTTTTATGTTTTTTACGTTCTCGTCCGTTTTTTTAAGTTCTCGTCCGTTATTTTACGTTTTTGTCCGTTCTTTACATTCTCGTCCGTTTTTTTACGTTTTTGTCTGTTTTTTGCGTTTTTGTCCGTTTTTACCCCTTTTCGTCCGTTTTTTTTACGTTTTCACATTTTTTTTACGTTTACATCCGTTATTTTACGTTTTTGTCCGTAAACATATAAAAACGGACGAAAACCAGTGAAAACGAACAAAAATGTAAAAAGACATACGAAAACGTAAAAAACAGACGAAAACGTAAAAAAACGGACGAGAACGAAAAAAGGAAAAAAACCGGATGAATACCTATAAAAAACGGACGAAAACGGATAAAAAGCGGACGAAAACGGATAAAAGCGAGTAAAACGGACAAAAACGTAAAAAAAATGGACGAGAACGTAAAAAACGTAAAAATAAACGGACGAATAGATATAAAAAACGGACAAAAACGGATAAAAAGCGGACGAAACATATAAAACGGACGAAAACGAGTAAAAACAGACAAAAACATAAAAAATGGACGAATAAGTAGAATGAGGACTAACGGTGTAAAAAATATTAACGGAGAGACTAACGGGAAAATATTGTTTAACACTTAACGGGTAAAAATAACGACGTTAGTGCTCAGGGATGATTAATGCCAAAGGTTTGTGGACTTGGGGATGTTTAATGCTAAAAGTTTGAGATAGGGATGATTCTTGCGAAAATACACAAACCACAGGGATGATTTTTGCAGTTTACTCTATTAAGAATGAAAAAAGTAATTATAACTACACATTTAAAATGCACATATAAAAATGGACATATCTCTTTTTAAGTTTTCATTCTTTATTTGAAATGTGTGACTAAAACTATTTCTCACTTTTCTTATTTTAATTATTCTTCTTAATGGATCACTTCCTACTATTTTAGATAATATTAATGATGGTAAAGAGCGCCGTGTGCCGATAAAATGATAAACTTCTATTATGTAACACTCTTATGAATTATAGATATATCTTTTTCTTGATATTTTTTTGGCCTACCCGACTGAAAAATTCTGGCTTCGTCACTGGCTGTAGGTAACTACAACCACCAAGATGCAATCACGGTGAAAAAACAATGTAATTGACTATAAGAATGGTCTTTTACCTATAACTTAGTGTCTTAGAGAACAAGTGTTTTTGATGAATTGATGCATCTACTTCATTACATAGTACCCGCACTCCCAAAAGCCACGTTGTTGATTGCTCTAAATGTAGACGTGTTTTTACAAGGATTAAACAAAAGAAATCAATTTTTAAGGCAAAAATGCATATATATCTCTCCCAAAGTGAATAATTGCAGATATATCCTTTGTACAAGTTTATTATGCACATAGTACAATGGTTTTTATGCATGCTTTAGATATATATGCAATTTTGCATTTTCAGGAGGATATTGTTAGGATTTAGAAAATCCGTTAGTTAAAGAGTCGGTCACCTCAAGTATATGTATTCGTTAGAAAGCTCGTAGTCGTAGACCAGTTATGTTAATTAGTAGATAGTTAAGTAACACCGTGGAGGACGGACGGGTCTTTACCCATTGTATGCCTGATCCACAACCCGTAGGAGGCGAGTTTTGTAAGAAAACTATAAATACACTCTACCTCCCAAGGTAGAGTGTTGGAGCTTCAATACCATTTTTCTTTTGTTTCACAAAGTTCCCAAATCTCTTCCCTTTCTCTCTCTATAATTTTCTCTCTCTAAACCTTGTATACGCCCCATATGATTATGATGCTGATGTGTTTGTGAAATCCTATATGTTACAATTGGTATCAGAGCCATGGTTTGATCACTCATCTTTCATGCTCTTTGTTTTGGTGGATTTCATAAGGTTTTGGGGTTATAAGTGTTTAGAAGAGTTTGAATCATTTAGTCAATTCCTAGTGTTAAAGTTTGAATTTTGATTGTACTTTTGTGTTTCGGATCATCATATGTGTTTAGGTTTTGAATTGGAAGGCTTGAATCATCGTGGTTGGGTTGTTTTTTATTGATAAAGTGGTTGTTTTTGAATATTGTACGAAGCGAGTTGAGCCACGGTATTGCGTTTCTAGGAAGCGAGTTGCTTTGTTATTGGAAGCGAGTTGGTTTATGCGACTTGGCTATTAAGCGAGTTTTCTGTTTCTGCGAGTTGACACTTAAGCGAGTTTTCTTGGAAGCGAGTTGGTTTATGCGACTTGGCTATTAAGCGAGTTGACTCTTTAAGTGACTTGAGTTTTTAAGCGACTTGTCTATTAAGCAAGTTGTATCTTTATGCGACTTGGGTGTTAAGCGACTTGTCCATTAAGCGAGTTGGTTAATGCAACTTGGCTGTTAAGCGAGTTGTCCATTTATGCGACTTGTCCACTAAGCGAATTGATCTTTAAGCGAGTTGGTTAGGGTGAGACTTGTCAAGTTTACTACTTGTCTATTGAGACTTGTCACTTCTTCGTGCTACATTTTACGGTTGTTCTTTTGATTTTGTAAAATCCCGTGAAAGAATCAATTTCCGGCTTAATCAAAGAATAGTAAAATCCGTAGAACTGGAATCATGTCTAACAACGCACCTACTATCGTTTCTACCAGAATGAGGACGTTCAGCAATGGATCGACACTCGTCTACCCATGCTTGATGTAGGCGATTATGACTCATGGGCTCAACGAATTAGGTTGTACCGTTTGGGAAAGGAAAATGGGTTAACATTCTCAAATCAATTGATGAAGGACCTTATCGATTGAGACTACAAGAGACACACTTGAAACCGCTGCGGATGGTACGGTGACCTTAGGATTGGATGGACCTAAGACGTATGATGAGCTCGATGATAAAGAGAAAAAAGAGATACGATGCGATACCATGGCTTCTAACATTGTACTTGTGGTCTACCAAAGGACATCTACAAACTAATCAATCACAACACCAAGCCAAAGCAGCTTTGGGACAATGTCAAGATGCTTCTCTCGGTTCGAATTAACCAAAGAAGACAGAGAATCTCAATCAGACGATAACTTTGAGCACTTTAAGATGAAACCGGGAGAAAGTGTCACCAATATTACGTGAGGTTCCACAAGCTTGTGAATGACATGAGGAATATCAAAATGACTATGCCAAATATTCAACTAAATTCAAAGTTTGTGAACAACATGAATCCCGAATGGCAAAAATTTGTCACTTCAGTCAAGTTAACAAAAGGTTTGAGGAACACCAACTATGAGCAATTGTATGCATACTTGCTTCTGAAGGAGAGACATGCTATGTTTGAACGAATGATCTTGGAAAAATTCAATTCAAATTATGGTAATGCAAGTTCGTCAAATGATTCAACATCTCTTTACACCAATGTAGGAATAACCACCAAAGATTCACAAGTCATACCTACTGGAAATGGTAACCACAAACTCATTCCTGATCCAGGGTATCAACCCTCAGACATATTCTTGGAACAAGTTGCTCATCAAGTGGCTCTAATGGTTAAACAAAACCTGAACTTTACCCCACCTTCCAACAATCAACTCAGAATAGCTTCTAATCTCCACAATCATGCTACCATAAGAGAAGGAAAGGTAGTGGTGCAAAATGTGCAAGGAAGACAAAATGCGACCTTCCACATAATGAGCAAGGGAATGTTGAGCCGGACAAGGTAATGTTGGAGCCGAATATGGAATTGGGGTGGTGGTAGATATATGGCTAATCGTAATCGTGGAAGGAATGCAAATCAAGGACAAGGAAATCCAATCAAGTGCTACAACCGTGGTGGTGATGGACACATTGCAAGGAACGCACATCTCCAAAACGCCTCAAAATGCGTAGTACTTGAGGACAAGATGTTTCTTTGGTGCATGCTCGGGACAATGGAGCGGTTTTCGATGAAGAAGAGTTCTTTGTTTCTTCTCGAGGAAATGTCAAAACCTATGATCTGATGTGGATGAGCAACCAATTCAGAAATAGGTCACAATCATCAAAATGCCTTTCAAGTTGCCGATCGTGATGCATTTGACTCGATGTCGATGATGAACCCATCGCCTGCACAATCTTCATGGCTAGCATTTCACCAATGGTCTCTCCAAAGGTCTCATCACCACAAAGCAGTCGGTCCATCCAAAGAATCAATCATCTCGAGGTATTAAAACTATACGATGAAGTTGATGAGCAAGAGATGATAACAAAGTACAATCACATGTAACTAATGAATCAAATATGGATAATGTGGGTAATAGTAATATTGTCCCATATGATCAATATGTGATATAAAGTGAAAGTGAGATTGTACCAAGTGATGCATCTTCCGCGATCAATGATGACTATGTTTTTATGAATACACTCCATGCGCCTCGATGATTCTCGTTATCTCTCGAATCGAATGCCTATAAAGAACAAGTTGCTATTTATGAACAACGTGCTAAGTTTGAGTTAACTACCCGTGAGCGTGAAATGGATGACCAAATGCGTGACGATTATTAGAAAAAGTAATTTTAGAGAAGAAGTGTTAAAACAAGAGTTAAACTCCTTACAAGAAAAGCTTTCTAAACCATTAAGCAAAAGCAAGAACTCCAAGATAATGTTAAAGTGCTTAAACAAGAATTTAATGCTAAGGAATCAAAACTTTTGAATGACTTTTCAATCTAAAACTTTGAAAACAAGCTTGAAAATAAGTTGTGCGCATAAGGAATACCATTGATCGCTCACATGATCACAAAGCATAGAGTTTTAAGCGATAAGCATAGCATTTCCCTCGTAAAGGAACCCAATCCTGAATATGGTAAAGTGGCTAGAGATGCTCAGAAGGTAATATATGATGGTAATGAAATCCTTAAGCCTAGGCAGAAACCTAGTTGCACTGAGTGCACTGAGGAAGATAGGCAATTAGATGAAGTCACTAGGGAGAAAATGAATAAGAAGTTGAAAGATCCTGAGTGTAAAAATCAAAACATAACGTTCAAACCCCATGATTACACTAAAGAAAATTGGATTTCAACAAAGTTTAAGCCTCAAACTCTATTAACCCCGTAACAAGTTTTTGGAAAAGGACATAGATATGCAAAAGCTAATGCACTTGTTAAAACAAACACTCCCCTTAGGAAAATGCCTCCAGCAACTGTGTATCCTACGAATACATCAATGCATTTAGTTCCTAGATCTATTCCCACTAAGAGCAGACCTTAATCAGCCTATATGTTGTTTATCAACTATTCGTTGATTTTGAGAAAACATGTAAGAAAAGAATCACTCCTACAGGGATAACTGAAGGGGAGAGGGGTTTTGAGCAAACTAAAGAATGCTATATAACTAAGGTCATGCATTTATTTAAACAATTAAAAGGTCAATTTGAGAGTCTTCAAAAAGGGATAGACTCAGATATTAAAGAAATGGAAAAGGAATTTGATGCAATGATAATTGAGGTCAATGATTATGAACGGAAACTCAAATATAATGAAATTGAAAGGAAGAATCTGCATATCTTAAATGAGAACTTAGTATTGAGTTGTGTGGCTCAAGATGTGTTTTATACTGTTACTAAGCATTCTATTACTGCTTCTCAATTTCATGAATTAACTGTTGCTTTGAAAGTTTCCAATGATCGTGTCATTGAGCTTGAAAACAAAAACTCAAAACTAAATGAGAAAATTGATCAGGATGATCACGATAATTTGGTACAACATCTTTCTAAGCTAGAAGTTGAACATTTTGATTTGCAACTAAAATATCAACATCTCAAAGAAAATGTCAAAACCTCAAACATCAAGACATCCTCAAATGTTCCGTAGTTTGATGCGCTTTTGAAATAAACAAACGTGACGAATGATTCAAGCTCAACGTAACACGATCGAAAGTTGAAAGCCCAAATTTCATAATTAAAGGGTGAAAAGAACAATGTGACTGGCTCCCAAATGCCTCCTCCTTTAGATTCTCAAGTTTCTCAAAACTTTCATCTTCAAAACATCATTAACGTATTACAACAAGAAAATGAGAGTTTTCTAGAAGAAAATAAAAAGGTCAAACGACACTTCAAAGAGTTATACGACTCAATGAAAGTCATTCGTGACAAAAACAATGAAAAAATAACTTCATTACAAAAGGAAATTGAGAATCTGAAGAGTCATGTAAAAGGGAAAATGCCACTTGTTTCTAATGAGAATGTTGCATCAAAGTCATCTGCTGACTCAAAATATACTATGACTGTTAAATAGATTCCTCCTCATCTCAGAAATAACGAACTTGTGTTTCATAACTATTTCTTTCACCTTAAGGATAGTCTAGAATGTCTCCGTGAGATTGTAGAAGAGGATTACTGATCGGTGCTAAACAGTCAAGTCTAAAAGACTAAAAACTGCTCAAACACTAATGCAATTGAGATCTGAGGAGTACAATGTTTCCCCGGGTCGTTAAGTCCCAGCGAGTTGTGCAATGGATTATCAAACGTTTAGTGATCGGGAAATTTGAACGATAAAGGATTTGTGAATGATTAACTACGTAAAAAGCCAACAAATAAAAGCGACTTAAATGCAAATTAAAGAAAATTAAAAGATAAAACCTATTAAATAAACGCTATCACTATATTTAAAGTGATGAACGTTTATGTGAATTTATAAAATAAAATAACTTAAATAAACTATATTAACTAAAACGTAAACTCAAATTATCTAAAAACGTTACTTAAACTGAAAACGAGCGTTATGTACGAAAACGACGCTGGAGCGCAAGATAAAACGTGAAATTTATGAAATAAAGGTCCTACGAATGTGAAAACAATTTTATTACGTACTATATGACAAAAGAAAATTTTAGGAAAAAGCCGGGTATTTTTTCGACTTTTAAATTATTTATTATGATTTAAAAACTAATTTAATCTAATTTAATTATAAAAAATACTAAATGATTTTGGAAAATCAAAATTTCTCGAAAATACTTTAAGTTAAACCGGTTTTGAGAAAAATAAAAAAAGTACACTACTTTATGAAATAAGCTACTAAAAAGCCTAAATAAGCTATAAGCTTAAACCTATTGGTACTTTAAATATTAAAGGGTGCAAGAAATGACTAATCAAAGACCCTAGGCGCTTGGTTAATGGTGTGGTGTTGTGGTCGTGATCAAGAAGTTAGGGGTCGAATCCCACCCCCGTCCTTTTGCAAACTAATTTTTTTTTTCAAATTTTCTTTTGAAACTTGCTTATAAGATCAAAATAAGAACTTTTGTGAAAACACTTTGTTTAAAGTCCTTGAATAAGCGGTTTCAACCGCTTATCTCAAACAGATTTATGAAAAATAAACCAACCAAACACCCCTTTTCGTTTTAAGCAATGAGGAGACCATGAATAAGCAAAATGAGAAATAAGCACTATGATAAGCTAAGGCACGTAAAATAAGCACTAATAAAAGAAAGCAACTAAGGTGATAAGGAGAATGAAACTAAACAAAATAAGATGGAAGCGGTTTGGGAGATAAGGGAAATCCTAAGAGTACTAAGCATACAAACCAAGTAATAAGCTAGCCTAAATGAGTACTAAATAAGCTAGAATCTATCTACACCTAATCTAGATCACCTAATAAGCACTAAGGGTACCTAAATAAGCTAATGAGAAATTTAAATAAGCTAATTCAAGGGCTGCTATTGGGACTGCAGTGGACTAAAAAAAACTACTGATGTGGGGTTTGGGACAGCTTTTAGAGCAAATTTAAGCTACGTAAAATGATCCTAAGTGCAAATAAACTATTGCTATGTTGAGTTGGGTACGTTGGGATGTGAGAAAAGCAATTTGGAGGAGATTTGGACCCAAAATAAGCCGTGGAGAAGGCTCGAAACAGCAGGTACAGCTGCTGTTTTTACGTGAGCAGGGCAGAGACAAATGTGATTTTTTTTTTCTTTCAAAACTTGCAAACTTGTAATCTAAACTAAACACCACTTTAGAAACTTGTTTAAACCTTGAAACACTTTGACTTTGAGAGTCAAAGTGGGTAAAAACAGCTTTGACTTCAAATAAGCTTAAACCAAACACTCCTTTATAACTACAAAATGCATTTTAAACTTTAAACCTTAATGAGATTATGCTTAAAACTTATATTAAACTTATTCAAACAACAATTTGAGAATGTAAATTAAACCCAACTAATTTGACTCACAATATGACCCGTTTTGACTTATGTTGACTTTTATTGACTTTGGAACAAACTTGCTTAAAACTTAAAGGTAAATTCATAAAAAGCTAAGAAAGGTTTAGGTAAGCTTATAGAAGCTTAAAAATAAGCTGCTATAGTTTTGAGCATGGAAGTTTGAAAAGCACAATTCCAACAGTGAGCATGAAAAATTAGCAATGAACACAACTTTGAATTTTGAGCTTAAAATTAGATAAAACGATAAGATTACTTGAATTTGATACAATAATACAAGATATAACTGATTTTGAACTAAACTACATTATCTACTCTAAAAACGACATTAAAGAGAATTCTAAAAACTAGCTACTTTTTTCCAAGCTTCTCTTTTCTTCCTTTTTATATGCCCACTCTCTTTTCTTCGACTTGAGCTAATCCCACCTTTTCCTTAGCCATTGGATGAGAAATATGATCTTGGCCATTGAATGGTTTTGGCGGAAATGAGTTTTGACAGTGGAGGTGTTGAGTGAGATGAGGAGGGAAATAAATGTTTTTGGATATTGGTGTAGGATGAGGGACATGGAAATGTGAATGGTGAGGAGGGGTGGATAGGGTGAGTGATTTCGGGAGCGGTGTTGAAGGAAGGACTTTGGCGCCAACTTGTTTGACCGGATATTTGACCACGTGAGTATTATATTGGGGTTCACAATTCACTTTGACGGGGTCAAAACTAGTTCATGGTCAAAATGGGTTGAAAGGCTTTATTAATACAAGGACTTAATATGTAATTTTCTCAAAATCAAGGACCAATCTGTCAATATCTCATAGCTGCTCCAAGGACTGAAACCGACAAGTACTAATATTACAAGGACCAAAGTTGCCATTTTCCAATTTTCCAGGGCTAATTTTGCCAATTTTCAAACTTCGAGGACCAAACTTGCAATTTTCTCAAACTTTTATATTTTTCACCAAAGGACTAAATTTGACAAGTTATGATATTAAAAGGACCTTTGGTGACTTTTCTTTTGAAATTTTGTGCTCGTGGACTGCTTTTTGACAACTTTTGAAACTTGGGGACTAAACCGCAATTTTGCAAATTTGATATGTTTTCATCCGATTTTGATATTTTGAATTTAAAACACATAAAACACCGATTTGTGATATTTTGATCATTTTGATGTGTTTCGAGTGTTTTCGAGATGATTTTGCGCTTAAATTATACAAAATGATGAGTATTTAGACACTCATCAATCCCCACATCGAGATATTGCTAGTCCCTAGCAATGATTTGAGAAAACATAATGGATTTTAATCTCTTTACCAAAAGCCATTACTCGAGTAGCCAAATGTTTCATTCAAGTAAGAACCATGGTACACCGATAACCATGTGATTTTGAGCAAACCACTAGCTTTCAACGGATTTGATTTTGTCTTTACCGAAGCCGCACTTCTCCGGACTAGCCAACTCTTAGATAAATTATCAATATTATCTTTGGTGAGTCGAATACCAATTATGGATTTTCCATCGCCTTTACCACAAGCCATAATCTTGCGGGCTAGCCAACTCTTCACTTTTTAGGATATGGCGAGTTGAGAACCATACAATTTTGGGCAAATTGCAAGCCATATAAACGGATTTGAGAAATCTTTACCAAGAGCCGTTTGCTCTGGATTAGCCAATCCTTTAGTTTATCAAACATGGCGGATCGATAACCAAGATGAGTAAGTATAGAACACTTACTCCAAAAAAATTTTGGCCAAAACGGGAATTGGGTAGATAATATATGAAATTCGTGAGAATTCCCCCACACTTAGAAATGAATATTGCCCTCAATATTCAAAGTACCCATGGTTATGCGAAACAAAGAACGAAAAGGAAATACTACGGCCATTATTTGGAAAGAAGTTTTTTTTTTTTTTTTTTTTTATATATATATATATAACATGGGCATCACCCCACACTTAGGTGGTAGAAAGGGGTAAGAAGACAGAAATATGGGTGAAAACCCATATGGTGTGTGCTACTGTTTTTGATTTCCGAGTCGCTAGCTTGACTCGACCCCGAATTCATTGGTTCATGGGGAAGCAAAGTGGAATAGACAATCTCCATCGGACTTTCATTCAAGATGTTTGGACAAACATTTGAAGCACGTGAAAGTTCCACACCGATGAGATATACAGAGAAAGACAGACCCGGCTCACAAATGATAAATGAAAATGTCGGGGTCAAAGATAGTGTCCTCACTCCCAAAGGAGTGAAGAAGAGAGGAGGACACATCATAAGTGAGGAATGGAAGGAAGATGTTTATAACAATCAAGATCCAGTCTTCCTCCTCAAATGTAGACATGTCGGGAGGAAGGGTGAAGGTAGTATCATCAATAAGCAAACTCTTATGATAGAGTAAACCTTCCTCCGAGCCAATATCATCCTCAAGATCAAAATGGAAATGATCATATTCGAGGAGATATGTCATGAGAGAGTTCACCGAGAACTCTTCATGAAGAGAATCATTGAAAAAGCCTCAAGCTCGGGCTTGTCCAATGTAGAGTCACTATCCACAACGGGATAGGAGATGAAGTCGATTTAGCACAAAATGATTCGATCTTAGAAACGAGGAGATTTATATTGAACAATTGTTCACGAAGTATCTCGTCCTCAATTTCCGTGATCATCGAATTTCTCACTTCTCTAAGCTAACTAGCTCGGAAGGTAGCTCCTCGACATAATCGATGTCTCCATAGGATAAAGAATCGCCAAACGAAGTACAATCGTTATCGAATCGGAGAACATCTCGACATGATCATATGGAATGTCAAGAGGAGGAGAAGAATTATCATCAAGAGGCTCATCACACACATTACTCGAGATAACCTCTGACTCACTGGGTTGGAACAAGGCTTTCAACACTAGACGATTCCATTTCGGAATAGTGCTAGAAGGCTCGTCCCCATTATGAGAGAGTCTTTGGAAGCAATAAAAGGTAGGATAGGTGTGATAGCAATAGACCGAGGAGTTGAGAAATAAGATCATTCAATTGAGTAATACTCCTCGTCGCTCTCATAGTATTCCCTCATTTGAATACTATCCTCATCATCATCGCCATCATATCGGATTCTTATGTTCATCTGCAAGCTTACACACCATTCTTTTCATTTGCGTTTCTTTCAATGCGTATTTCTTCGTAACTTTGAGGAAGATTACACCTCGTGATCGCTGAAATGTTGTGAAGGCTCAAGTCCGATGATCGATGGAATATGTGGGGTTGGAAATTGTCAAACCGGAGAATTGGAATTTTGAAAATTTTGATTGACCGGTTGACATTCAAAAGTCGCATGAGGACCCCACAATTCTCACAATGAGATAATTGGGAAAATAACTTTCACCAAAGTTCGATTGTAACATGGTTCCGGCTCATAGACAAGCGGGACCCGTGGTGGACAATCAAAACCGTAATGAGAATCATTCCCACAAAACTCGCATGAGTAGGATTCGATTGGGGTTGTGGAGGTAGGTGGGAAAATCGGGTGTTTCATTTGAAATGGGATCGGATTATCGACAAACTTGTCTCGAAACCCACATTGGTACATCGCCGACAATTTCCACCGTTAAATGGACCTCCACACTGTGAGCATGTCAAATACCATGACATAAAGAATTAAACGGATAAGAGGATAAGAGATGAAGAATTAAACAGTTAGAGGGTAAGAAATGGAGAATTAAACAGTTCGAGGATAAAGAAATGTAGAATCAAAAGATGCGAGAGGGTAAAGATGGATATTTTGGATTTTTGAAAAACATGCCGCAAAAACAAAGAATGAAAATATTTTTATGCGTTTTAACACTCGTAAAAAGTGTTAATGAACTTTTGGATTTTGAAAACTTTACAAAAACTTTTACAAAAGATGGGTTATGTGCAAGAATGGATCCGAAAAGGCTAAACACACGCTAAAGCCTCCCGCAACAAGCGCCTAAAATTTGATCGATGCTAAACAACAAGTCTAAAAGACTAAAACCGCTCAAACACTAATGCAATTGAGATCCGAGAGTACAATGTTTCCCGGTCGTTAAGTCCCAAGGAGACTCAAGTTGTGCAATGGATTATCAAACGATAGTGATCGGGAAATTTGAACGATAAAGGGATTTGTGAACATATTAACTACTGAAAAAAGCCAACAAATAAAAGCGGCTTAAATGCAAATTAAAGAAAATTAAAAGATAAAACCTATTAAATAAACGCTATCACTATATTTAAAGTGATGTTTATGTGAATTTATAAAATAAAATAACTTAAATAAACTATATTAACTAAAACGTAAACTCAAATTATCTAAAAACGTTACTTAAACCGAAACGAGCGTTATGTACGAAAATTATTTGGAGCGCAAGATAAAACGTGAAATTTATGAAATAAAGGTCCTCACGAATGTGAAAACAATTTTATTACGTACTATATGACAAAAGAAAATTTTAGGAAAAAGCGGGTATTTTTCGACTTTTAAATTATTTATTATGATTTAAAACTAATTTAATCTAATTTAATTATAAAAAATACTAGATGATTTTGGAAAATCAAAATTTCTTAAAATACTTTAAGTAAAACTGGTTTTGAGAAAATAAAAAAAAGTACACTACTTTATGAAATAAGCGCTAAAAGCCTAAATAAGCTATAAGCTAGAAACCGCTATTGTACTTTAAATATTAAAGGGTGCAAGAAATGACTAATCAAAGTCCCTAGGCGCTTGGTTAATGGTGTGGTGTTATGGTCTTTGTGCAAGAGGTCGGGGTCGAATCCCACCCCGCACCTTTTGCAAACTAATTTTTTTTTTTCAAATTTTCTTTTTGAAACTTGCTTATAAGATCAAAACTAAACTTTTTTGTGAAAACACTTTGTTTAAAGTCCTTGGAATAAGCAGTTTGGAACTGCTTATCTCAAACAGTTTATGAAAAATAAACCAACCAAACACCCCTTTCAGTTAAGCAATGAAGGTGACCATGAATAAGCAAAATGAGACAAACTACACTATGATAAGCTAAGGCACAGAAAATAAGCACTAATAAAGAAAGCAATAAGCAGGATAAGGAGAATGAAACTAAACAAAAATAAGATGGAAAAGCAGTTGGGAGATATGGGAAATCCTAAGAGTACTAAGCATACAAACCAAGTAATAAGCTAGGCCTAAATGAGTACTAATTAAGCTAGAATCTATCGACACCTAATCTAGATCACCTAATAAGCACTAAGGGTACCTAAATAAGCTAATGAGAAATTTAAATAAGCTAATTCAAGGGCTGCTATTGGGACTGCAGTGGACTAAAAAAAACTACTGATGTGGGGTTTGGGACAGCTTTTAGAGCAAATTTAAGCTAGCTAAAAATGATCCTAAGTGCAAATAAACTATTGCTATGTTGAGTTGGGTACGTTGGGATGTGAGAAAAGCAATTTGGAGGAGATTTGGACCCAAAATAAGCCGTGGAGAAGGCTCAAAAAAAGTACAGTACATCATTGCTTTTACGTGAGCAGTAAGGTAGACAAATGTGATTTTTTTTTCTTTCAAAACTTGCAAACTTGTAATCTAAACTAAACACCACTTTAGAAACTTGTTTAAACCTTGAAACACTTTGACTTTGAGAGTCAAAGTGGGTAAAAAAACAGTTTCTTTGACTTCAAATAAGCTTAAACCAAACACTCCTTTATAACTACAAAATGCATTTTAAACTTTAAACCTTAATGAGATTATGCTTAAAACTTATATTAAACTTATTCAAACAACAATTTGAGAATGTAAATTAAACCCAACTAATTTGACTCACAATATGACCCGCTTTGACTTATGTTGACTTTTATTGACTTTGGAACAAACTTGCTTAAAACTTAAAGGTAAATTCATAAAAAGCTAAGAAAGGTTTAGGTAAGCTTATAGAAGCTTAAAAATAAGTCGCTATAGTTTTGAGCATGGAAGTTTGAAAAGCACAATTCCAACAAATGAGCATGAAAAATTAGCAATGAACACAACTTTGAATTTTGAGCTTAAAATTAGATAAAGCGATAAGATTACTTGAATTTGATACAATAATACAAGATATAATGATTTTGAACTAAACTACATTATCTACTCTAAAACGACATTAAAGAGAATTCTAAAACTAGCTACTTTTTTCCAAGCTTCTTTTCTTCCTTTTATATGCCCACTCTTTTTTCTTCGACTTCGAGCTAATCCCACCTTTTCCTTAGCCATTGGACGAGGAAATATGATCTTGGCCATTGAATGGTTTTGGCGGAAATGAGTTTTTGTGGTGGAGGTGTTGAGTGAGATGAGGAGGGAAATAAATGTTTCTTGGATATTGGTGTAGGATGAGGGGACATGGAAATGTGAATGGTGAGGAGGGGGTGGATAGGGTGAGTGATTTCAGGAGCAGGTGTTGAAGGAAGGACTTTGGCGCCAACTTGTTTGACCAGATATTTGACCACAGGAGTATTATATTGGGGGGGTTCACAATTCACTTTGACAGGGGGGTCAAAACTAGTTCAAGGGTCAAAATGGGTTGAAAGGCTTTATTAATACAAGGACTTAATATGTAATTTTCTGAAAATCAAGGACCAATCCTGTCAATATCTCATAGCTGCTCCAAGGACTGAAACTGACAAGTACTAATATTACAAGGACCAAAGTTGCCATTTTCCAATTTTCCAGGGGCTAATTTTGCCAATTTTCAAACTTGGAGGACCAAACTTGCAATTTTCTCAAACTTTTTATATTTTTCACCAAAGGACTAAATTTGACAAGTTATGATATTAAAAGGACCTTTGGTGACTTTTCTTTTGAAATTTTGTGCTCAGGGACTGTTTTTGACAACTTTTGAAACTTGGGGGACTAAAGCGCAATTTTGCAACTTTGATATGTTTTTCATCCGATTTTGATATTTTGAATTTAAAACACATAAAACAACGATTTGTGATATTTTGATCATTTTGATGTGTTTCGAGTGTTTTCGATGATTTTACAGATTTAAATTATACAAAATGATGAGTATTTAGACACTCATCAATCCCACATCGAGATATTGCTAGTCCCTAGCAATGATTTGAGAAAACATAATGGATTTTAATCTCTTTACCAAAAGCCATTACTCGGAGTAGCCAAATGTTTCAGTTCAAGTAAGAACCATGGTACACCGATAACCATGCGATTTATGAAAATGTTGGAATCACCATCAAAGAAGTGTTCCACGAACTCCTCAATGTAACGGTGTAGTTGAAAGAAGAAATTGAACTCTTGTGAAGCCGCAAGAACAATGCCGATTTACTCGAAGGTTCCAACGTTTCTCGATGAAGTCATTACATCGCATGCTACACTCAAAATCGATCCCTAATTCACACAACTCATGGAAAAACTCCATATGAACTTGTCCACAATCGAAACCCGATCTATCATTTCTTCGTGTGTTTGGTGCATTGTGTTATCCAACTAATGAGGGTCAAGATTTAGGTAAACCGAAAGCTAAAGCGGACATTGGAGTATGTGTAGGATATGCACCAAATGTAAAAGGATACCGAATTTACAACAAAAACCCGAAATATCATGGAAACAATTCACGTTACGCTCGATGAACCGACCGTCAAATGGCTCCAAGACAATCAAGTTCGGACCCGCATCACAACCTTCATCAAGTAGTCCCATTAGTTCTTCTCTTGTACAAAATCCTCACCAAGAACTCCATATGTACGACCTTCGTAAGATGATTCAAGAAATTGTTTGATCCAATGTTTGATGAATACTATGAGCCAATTGCTAATGATCATCAAATCCATCAACAGAGGCTACTCCTATCCTCGCCAACATAGATAACCCTTCGTTTCTATGTCATTGAGTCAAAGCGCTGCTTCCGATCACTATGTATCATCATCAATTCCTCAATCATCAAGTGTACATCATGGAATTGTTTCGCACCCATGATGGAGATAACCCTTTGCTACTCCCCAAGATGCTCCCTTTGAGAACATATTTTCTCCGAACCATCATCGTAACCATCTTCATTAGGGAAAACGACTCGCTACTTCGGTTCCTCAACAACTACCACACGAACACCTTAGAAAATGGACACATGACCATCCATTGGACAACATCATTGAAACCCTCTCGTCCCAAGATCCACTGTAAACAACTTGCAACCGATGCCTTATGGTGCTTCTTCAACTCAAGATTATCAAAGGTCGAACCAAAAGACGTTAAACCGCCATGAATGAAGACAATCGGTTCAATGCCATGCAAGAAGAAATTCATGAGTTTGATCAAATAGATGTATGGCAATTAGTACCGCTCCCGATCGGCTATGATCATTGCTCTAAAGTGGATCTTCAAAGTAAAACTTGATGAGCATGGTGATGTGTTAAAGAACAAGGCTCGATTAGTTGCAAAAGGATACCGCCAAGAGGAGGGTATTGACTTTGAAGAATCATTTGCTCCAGCTTGCACGATCGAGGCAATCAGAATCTTCCACGCTAACGCAAGTAAGAACATGGTAGTCTATCATATGGATGTAAAGACGGCTTTTCTTAACGGAGACCTTAAAGAAGTCGATATCGCCGCCCAACAGAAGGTTTTGTGAATCCGAGCATCCTACTCATGTCTATCGCTTGAAGAAGGCTCTTTACGGTTTGAAGCAAGCTCCAAGGGCTTGGTACGACACGCTATCAAAGTTTCTTCTATCTACCGGATTCAAAGAAAGGAGCAGCTTGATCCGACATTGTACACCGTAAAGTCGTGCAAACACTTAATCCACGCTCAAATCTATGTTGATGATATTATTTTTCTCGATCGACCCCAATGAATGCGACCTTTTTCTAAGGAGATGGGCTCCAAATTTCAAATGTCAATGATGGGACAAATGTCATTTTTCTTGGGATTACAAATTTCACAAAGTCCCGGAGGCATTTTTATCAATCAATCTAAATATGCAAATGAGATTTTAAAGAAATTTGGATTTGATTCTGTATGACCGCTGACACTCCCATGGTGGAGCGACTAAACCGGATGAGGACCTCTCGTGGATCATGGTTGACGGACTAAACATCGAGTATGATTGGGTCCCCGATGTACCCATCGCCAATAGACCATACATTCTGCTCGTTGTATGAATGTGTGCTAGATACCGTGCTATGCCTACCAAAAGCACATTGAAGCGGTTAAACGGGTCTTCGGTATCTCCAAGGAACCATCAACATGGGACTTTGGTACCGAAGGACACCGGTATGTCACTAATAAACCTATGCAGATGCCGACCATGCGTGATGTCAAGATACACGTCGAAGCACGCCGAGGAGGTGCTCAGCTCGGGTGATAAGCTTGTGAGTCGGTCTTCAAAGAAACAAATGAGTACTTCTATATCCTCTACAGAGGTAGAATACATAGCCATGTCATCTTGTTGTGCTCAAATCCTATGGATGAGATCCCATTATCGACTATGGCTTTGAATTCAACAAAATCCTCTCAGATCGCGGATAACAAAGTGTCATTGCTCTATCATGCAACAACGCTCAACATTCAAGAGCAAAGCATATCGACATTCGACATCATTTCATCGGGGAGCAAGTGGAAAACGGTGTGGTGGAACTTTATTTTGTGAGGACCGAATATCGCTAGCGACATCTTCACTAAAGCTCTTCCTAGAGAACGCTTTGAGTTTATCCTCCCATGACTTGGTCTAAAGAGTCTACAACCGGAAACACTCAAACGTCTTCAAGAGGAAGACGAGGAGTAAATGTTTTTTCTTCATTTATCTCTTGTAAATATTTATTCAAAAAGCAAAATACAAAATTATAAAACCCACAAAAGAAAATAGAAAAATATAAAATTTCAAAAAATCCATAAAAATCAGAAAATCTTTGAAAAAGTAAAAAAAATAATAATAAAAACATAAAAATAAATAAATAAATTTCCCATCTTCTCTTTTATTCGATTTCATCTACGGTCTTTGTGTTGTCATTTAAAGAGTGACACGGGTCTTTAGATGAAGTTCGAATGTACATATTTAAAATAAAAAAAAAAATGAGATGAAGAAAAATGGTAGCTTACTGTTATTTCAGACAGTAACCTGTGTTTGAAAGGAAACAACAGAGCCGTGCTTTATCTGGTTTTAAAATCCTATGCTCTGATTCTAAGAACTAAATGTTTGTTGATAAAAAGACAAATGTTTCTTTCAAAAATATTTTTCCTTCTACATATTCTTCTGAAAAATATTTATCATCTAATGAAAACAAATTGCTTTGAAAATAACTTGGACTCTATTTCTGAAAATCATCTGGGCTTATTCTTTGTCAAAATCTCTAACACTAAATCAACAACTCATGTCATTAATTGAGGGGGAGAATGATTTCAATTCAACCAAAAATGTTATTTTTCAAACAATTGGCACGTAAAAGAGCAAGGTTTACTTTTGGAAAATAAAAAAGAACAATGTTTTATACAATTGATTCAAGACCTTGGTTAATGTTATGTTTTCAAAAGATACTCATGCATGTTTAAACAATGGAGTTTAAAGTCTGAAAATCTGATCCTTATCAGTTAAAAATATTTTTCAAAAGCAAGTCACTTTTCTCCTCAAAAGTTCTCAAAATTTAATTTAAATCAATAGAGATCACAAATCTCAAAGGATTTGAAAATTGTGATCGGGGGAGAATTTGTGATTTAAATTGGATTTAAACTGATAATTCGATAAATGGTTTTATACGTGATTAACATGCTCTCCTCCCTACATGTGCCAAACGATTTCAAATTTTCCATGCTCATGTTAAGGGGGAGCATCTACATCAAACCATTATAGATTGAATAGTGACTGATTTATCTCTAAGTGCAGGTTTTCCCTAATATGTGCTAAATAATTTGAAAATCAGATGCACATATTGAGGGGGAGCAAATTTTTGAAAACCACATTCTTTCCCGAAAATAACTTTAACTATATGAGAAACACTGATTTTGATCGGGAAAGTAATGTCGATATTTTTAGAAAATAATTGATCAAAGAAGTGAATTCTTCCTCTTGCCTCCATGTGTCAAACTGATTTCAAACATACGATGCACATGTTGAGGGGGAGCAGCTTTCTAAAGTATAAAAAATGATTCAGGTACAAAATGCTTTGATAATATATCACAAGTACCTGGATTGATTTTCAAATGGTTTTCAATTGGTTCCAATGGCTGATGAACAATACCAAAAATACCGACCAAATTTACTTTATGTATGGTGATGTAAGGATGGTTAGGTTAGGTATTCGTTCCCACGATCCCGCCAGAGCCGGAGGGATCTACTCAGGGACAATCCACTAGATAGTGTAGAGTCCTTAGGTGTGATGAAAAAAGGAGAAAAGTGAGATATGGGAAGAGTGCGGACTGAGACTGAGCTAGTATTGGAATAAACCCAACAAGGTTCTAGTTATGAAGTCTCGGTAAGCACTGAAGGGGTTGAAGAATGAAAAAGATTTGAATGTGAAAAAGGGTGAAAAGAAATAGCTCTCCAACAATTCAACCTTAGGGCAGTAACCGGGTTCAATACATATGCTACTGGTGGTTACTAAGGTAACGCCGGTATTGAAGACAAGACGTCATGGACCCAAAGGACGATCGCACTAAACTTCCCAAGCTACCCAAGTTCCTCTTAAAGGGCTTGTTTCATTCTCACGAGGAACCGACATAATCTATCGACTGTCTCTTAGAGATTGTTGATATTGAAAAAGGAGACCCTCTCCCTAGTCTCCGGCATAGGAACCAAATGTGCACTATTGACTCTAGAGCCAAGAGATCATCCACGATATCTCATTAGGACACAAAAATAATGAAGACTTGTTGTTTCACACAATGTGGAAAGTGAGAATATATTTTAAGAGTCTTACGCAGTATCCTTGTGGTATTGCCAGAACATTTGAGTGCTATGTTAACACATTCACAATGAAGATGGAAAGCCTTCTAGAGCCAACATCTAACAAGCTCTTGGTAGGTGACATGTGAGATCTATCCAATAGATCAATCATGTGACAACTGAATAGAAACAATGGAGCGATTCAAATTTATGAATCAATTCTGGTTCAGGTTATGGATTGACGGATACCTTTGAAAAACCGGTCGTTGTGCTTAAAATTCTTTTCTCTAGCACATCGATTGTGTATTAATATTTTAAAATAAAAGGTGTTTATGATTGATAATTGATTTTCCTTAAAACCTTCGTTGTATGGCAAAAACAATTTATATTGAGCAGTAAACGATTGTTTTTCAAATCTCTTTTCATCAATCGGTGAATCTCAATTCATCGGGTTCACTCACTCCGCGGTTGTCTTCTTTGAGATGTTCCAGTTTGAGAACGGCTAGAGCAATTGCGAAACCCCGTCAAGGCAATTCTTCGAATTATACCTTATCACAGCAAGACTTGTACGGATCAACGGGAACCGGGCCATGTACTCAATTCAACGAAAGTGATCAAAGACACTTTCGCGCTTTATTGCTAATTGTTGTATGCAGTACACCCGACGCTTGCTAATGATCGTAATTGAGAGGTCAATCCATCATAAAGATGCTCACACAACACATTCACTTCAAAACATGATAAGTGTATCAACAACTCGATATTTACACTCCATGCTTCGCTACATTGCCGCAAATATCATGAATCAACTAAAGCTTCCGCTACTCGATGAAAAGAAATCATGATCCGTAATGTGAGCATGTCGGTCCACCGTCACAACATCACATAATGTCAACACTACAAAGGAAGAGTCGAGATTTATGCAAGTCGATGATCTCAAAGCTAGCTCAAAACTCATCATCACATAGATCGCTTAAAGACCTCCACTTGACTAACCAAACATGCAAAACATGAAGAATCAAAGACTATCAGCTCTGAGCAAAGAACTTAATCAAGAATCCAAGAACAATCAAAATGTAATATCTGTTTGTATTCAATGTAAATTGAGGTGACCTCCCTTAGGGGGAGATTGTTAGGATTTAGAAAATCCGTTAGTTAAAGAGTCGGTCATCTCAAGTATATGTATTCGTTATAAAGCTCGTAGTCGTAGACCAGTTATGTTAATTAGTAGATAGTTAAGTAACACCATGGAGGACGGACGGGTCTTTACCCATTGTTTGCCTAATCCACATCCCGTAGGAGGCGAGTCTTGTAAGAAAACTATAAATACCCTCTACCTCCCAAGGTAGATGGTTGGAGCTTCAATACCATTTTTCTTTTGTTTCACAAAGTTCTCAACTCTCTTCCCTTTCTCTCTCTAGAAATTTCTCTCTCTAAACCTTGTATACGCCCCATATGATTATGATGCTGATGTGTTTGTGAAATCCTATATGTTACAGATATATATATACAAAAGCCCCATTTTTTAATTACGTATATAGAATGAGATGATTTATCTCAACGAGTTTCCATTTCATATTACCAAACGCTGGTGGTGTTCATGGGGCGGTTCGGTTCGGTTAGTTGGGATATTTTAACTATTCATCATGGGGCGGGTAATTCATTTTACTACCCGAAACCAAACCCTGTTAGGCGGGTAACCGGACATGCGGTTACCCGAAATGAGCGGTTATCCGCGGATCGGTTCACGGTTAACCATTTTAGACGTTTAAACAAGTTTAACCGTATAAACAATAACATGATCTAAAAGGTAAAACGCAATTTTAGTGTATTAAATAATATTGAATAGACTAAATTCATTTTAAAATTATTTCGTCACAATAATTATGTTCAAATAAGCATACATGACACATTAACAAAAATATTTGTTCCACGTTTATATGTTACAAACACATTAATCTATTTTCACACATAGATGTTTAGTAAACGTGTATATTAGAAGCAAAAAATTCGTTATACAATAAGAGTAGTGTAATAATATAATCGATACTTGTACTATTATTTAAATATTTAGTTAAAAACCTTCATGTATATTATATACGGTTCGGTTCGGTTAACCATGGATATCTAAATATAAAAACCGAACCGATCCGTAATAAGCGGTTTTTTTTGTTTCGATTTATATCGGTTTCGGTTTCTTCGGTTTCGGGTTTTTTCGGTTTCGGATTGAGCGGTTCGGCTCGGTTTGTCGATTTCATGGTTTTTTTGAACACCCTTACCAAACGCCCTAAAAATAAGATAAATAACATTAGAGTTTTGTTAATCGCTATAGATACAAATGTGAATTATATGTTAATGTAGAAAAAAATCTTACTTTAGCACAACATCGGTGAACTTATAGCTCATCTCGGTCTCTCCATCAATATCATAATCGAAAATAAACACAATTTTTTTCTTTCCATCAATATCATAATCGAAAATAATCGGCTACCATATTTTTTGATTTGTGTAAATCGCTCAATCGTGGTCAACGGCGGTCAGACTTGCCGAAAACCCGCAAATCGTGCCGAAAATACCCAATATTCAACGCAAACTTGTTTTAATCACTTATAGTCATTGTTTATATCTATTGCAATTTGTTTTTAAGGAAATTATTTTTGGAAATACCCAAAACTCACCGAAAACACCCAAAACTGCCGAAATGCCAACTTGATTAATAACCGATTAATCACACTTAGACCAATTACAAACTACAAAAAATTCGACCGATCAGATACCGATTCATCGTTTTTGGAACCTTGGGTATTACAGTATACTCTAATTAACTAGAGCTCTATTTTTGACAATCAGCGGTGACTACTATTGTATGCCTATTAATAAGCCCAACTAGCCCAATCAAAAAGTACCCACAGTTGTCAATATGCATATGAGTAGGGGGTTCATCGGTTTGGTTATCGAGTTATTCGGTTTATTCGGTTCGGTTAGTTCGGTTAATTGTTTTTTCTGGGTATAACCGAAAACCGAACCGAACCGAACCGAATTCAAATTTGATTCAACCGAACCGAAAACCAAACCGAATAACCGAAAACCGAACCCCTATAACCGAAAACCGAACCGAATAACCACGAATTACAAAACTTTAATAATTTTTTATTTAATTATATATATTTTTAGCACAAAATATTTTTTTCAAGCTTAAATCCCTCCTGAAAAGGGAGGGCTTTACCTGGTTTGTTGTGGCGGTGGGTTCAAACCCTGTGGATTAGTCGGCCAAAAGGTCGGAAATCACGGTTACCTAAAAAAAAGAGTTTTAGTGATTTTTTTTCATATATATACATAGAAAAATATATATTTTATATGAATTCGGTTTTCGGTTCTCATTGCCAAAACCATATCCATACCGATAAGCGAATATTTAGTTCGATTCGGTTCGGTTTTGACCAATTCGGTTCGGTTCAGTTATTTTTGGTTCTGTTCGGTTTCGGTTTTCGATTACGGTAGATATTACCTGATCCGTGAACGTTTTTTAAGTAAGGAATACATATATGCTTATTTGGAATATGGATTCCAAGACTATGCTTTTTTGTTTATATATAAAAGAATATCTCTCTTTTCTCCTTTTCTTCTGATGAGGACAAGATTGAGGAACTTGTGGAGGAGTACATAGAGCACATCAAGAGTCACAAGAAGCTTCGACAAGTCAAAACATAGTTTGTGGTTTCACTACGGCGTAACCCCAAAGTCAAGATTACACCGTAGCTCTTTGTTAAAACTATGTTTATGTTCTGTGTATCAATTACGCCGTAATTGATAAAATCAATTACGCCGTAATTATTTGTTGAATTTTGGTTTGTGTTCTGTGAAACAATTACGCTGTAATTGATAAATTCAATTACGCTGTAACTGTAGTCAGGTCTGTTTCCTATTTTAGTTTTTGAGTCGGTTTTGGCGAGTTTTTTTAGCTTGTTCCCCAAGTTTGGCTTCCCTATAAATATTGGGCTTGGGTTTTATGTTTATCATTCAATTATTCAATAAAAATTCAAGACTTTGTATTTTAAATCCTTGTGATTTGCTAAAACTTTTGTAAGGTTTTGTGCTACACGCTTCCGTTCTACGTCAGTTGGCATCAGAGAAAGGTTCATTCCTGGTGGTAATTGGTTTAGAAGTTTTTCGTCAATTAAACATCTAGAGCTTATTAGTATCCTAGATGGTGAACGGCGCGGAAGCACAAAAAACCCATACTGGTGGTGGGGTGCGGTCTACTGAAGACATGGATCGTGCGATTACCGATCTCGCGACCAAATTCGAGAGCTTATCCACCGTTCTTGAGGAAATCCGATCCACGCTCGAGGGTGGTAAACATCCAAATCTTGAGGGTGACGAAAATGGTATCTATAAAAGTCGTCCTAACAACGAGGGTTTCAATAGAAATCATGCACGTAACCAATCTCCTAAACAAGCTTGGGGACATGATGACTTTGTGTCTTCGGAGAAGGAAGGAGATGAGGAAGGTTATGAGGAATGTTTTGAGGAGTTCGGTGTAGGGTTAGAGGATAGGAATCCAAGACCTAGGAACGTGGTTCAAAGGAATGTCCTTCAACAAGGTTATGGTGAGTGACAAGGTTATCGGGTCAAGGCCGAGATTCCTAACTTTGTTGGAAATCTTTATATTGAAGCGGTGCTAGATTGGTTATATGAAGTTGATAAGTTCTTTGACATCATGGATGTTCCCAAAGAAGAGCAAGTAAATATCGTGGCTTATAAGTTACAAGGAGGCGTGGGAGCTTGGTAGCAACGTGAACAAGAAAACCGTAGGAGACAAGGTAAGTACCCAATCAACACGTGGCCAAGGATGAAAAGAATGATCAAAGGAAGGTTTTTGCCTCCGGATGTGGAGAAAATATTGCACCAACATTATCATAGTTGTGTTTAAGGGAGGAAGACCGTAGCCGAATATACGGGTGAGTTTTTAAGGTTGCAAGCTCGTTGTAATTTGAGGGAAGCGGTGGAACAAACCGCGGCTAGGTATATTAGTGGTTTGAATTCTATGATTCAAGAAAGGTTGAGTTTGATGTCAATTTGGTCCGTTGATCAAGCTCAAAACTTAGCTATGAAGGCGGAGAGGTTGGCTTCTAAAACCGGAGTTGGGTTTAAACGGTCAACTTTGGAGAGTTTAAGTACTTATGGGGGTCGACCCAATCAAAGCCAACTTGCCCTCCTTAGTACTACTACTTCTACTACTACGACTTCTAAGGCTAGTGGAAGTGGGGTTGACAAAGGTAAGGAAGTTCAAACGGCTAAATCTAATCCTTATGCTAAACCAACGGGTGACAAATGTTTTAGATGTGGTGAACCGGGGCATAGGTCGAATGTTTGTCCAAATAGGAATACACTCTATACATTGGAGATTGGGAATGAAGGAGTGTTTGGTGACGAAAAAACCTGTTAATACAAATATCGTCATTAAACGTTATTTATATTTTTGATCTTTGCATAAGTTTTGTTAACGACAAAAGTAAATTTAATTTATAAAAGCTTAAAGCTTGTCAAGTTTAATAGATATTTAAACAAGCTTTTTCAAACAATATATTAATCATTCAAGCATTTACATTTATGATTAGTAACATCTTGATATGACTCTAATCATTATGTATAATAGTAGTTTTTAGAATGTGTTAGGTTCTTAAAACCAAACACTACTTAAGCATTTGCATATTTCTAAAAATAGAAATACAACATATGACATCATGTATTACATCATGGTAATCATTGGAAGATTTCATTAGATATTTTGTGTAGATTTTTACTCTTCGTATCTTGCACAATCTCACTTAGATAGAGTTGACTTTGGCAAGATTTGATATCTTGGCCGTCGGACCGGCGGTACCAAAATGGTACAGGCGGAACCCTTTAAGGGTCCGCCGTCCGTGGACGCCTCGTCCATTTGGCTATAAATAGCAATGCCAAGCCAAGTAGTTTTCATCCCTTTCTAACATACTCTCATACATATCTTCTCTCTAACCTTTCTAACTCGGTTTCATATCATATTAGTGATCTCTTTTGTAGCAAAGAAGATCAAGTCATATTCAAGCTTCAACGAAGTTGGAAGTCTTGTTTGTTTAGTGTTGTATGATCTAGTGTTGATCCATACTTCATTGTTGTATCAAACCATCATAATCTTGTGAGTGTGAGTGGTTAGTATTTTAGTCCTCAAAATACATTGTGTGTGGGAGTAGTTGTACCCTTGAAATAACTCGACATCTAGCTTAGTGTCGGAAATAGTGTAAGCGAAGTGTAAAGGTTTTCTCCGCCGGTGAAAGGAGCTTGTTGACTAGTGAAGTTAAACTCTCGAGTGTGAGACTCGGGGAGTGGAGTAGGCAAGGAAAAAGAGTCCTTGTAGGCGAACCACTATAAACAACTTGTTGTGGTTTGATCATTTCTTTCCTTATTTACTTATTACACATTGCTTGCATATTTCATTAACATACTCAAGATCAATATCAATTGATCTTTCAATAAGTTTCAAAACAAAGTTTTAATTGGTAAACTATTCAACCCTGATGAGTGTCTAAATACTCATCATTTTGTATCAATTAGATCGCAAAACATCCGAAAACACTCGTAAATACATCAAAATGACAAAATATCACAAATAAGTGTTTTATGTGTTTTAAATGCAAAATATCAAAATCGGTGAAAACGATCAAATTTGCATAAATGGCGCTTTAGTCCCCAAGTTTCAAAAGTTGTCAAAAGCAGTCCCCGGTAAAACAAAATAAAGAAAATGTTATTCAAGGTCCCGAAATATTTTAACTTGTCAAAAATGGTCCTTGAATAAATCTTTTGTTAAATGGCGAAAAGGTCCCCGAACTTTTGAAATTGGCAAGTTTGGTCCTCGGAAAATTTGAAATTATCAAATCGGTCCTTATACTATTGGAACTTGGCAAAAGTGATCCTTGTGACAACTTTGGAAAATTACAGATTGGTCCTCAAGATTTCGAATTACAAAATAAGTCCTTGTCAATATTAAAAGCTAAGCCTTGTCATTTCACATTTTGGACCCTCGCCAAATTTGGACCCTGTCACTTCCTTTTGACCCTTGGTCAAACCAAGTCAAACATCCAATACTGCTTCCCTCCCTCATGGTTTTCTTCCTCACCACTTGCCTCTCACATCGCTTTCTCCCACACACATCACCTCAAATTTCTTATCCCTTATCCCTCACTCCACACTCATTATACCTAGCCACCCCCCTAGTCGCAAAGTCGAGCCACGTAAGTCAAAACCACCTTTCCGCCAAAATCTTAAATGGCCAAACTACTTAAACCCTCCCATTGGTCGAAAAGGCGGATTTGATCTAAAGGACACGTGGAAGAGTTTTGAAGTATAAAAGAGGAAGAAGAAAGAGGAAACAAGCAGTAGTTAGTTTTTGAGTTTTCTTAGTATGTCGTTTTTTTTAAATTATCTTAGTTAATGTGCAAAAATGTAATTTCAAGCTTTAAATGTGTTAAATTCAAGTCTGTGTATCATTATAATTCACTTTCAAGTATCAATCTCAAGTTTCTATTTAAATTCCAAGTTCTATGTTAACTGTGGAAGTTTTCAGTTTCAAAGTTTATGTTCAAGCTTTTAGTAATCTCATGTTAAAATCAAATAAGCTCATTTAAGCTTATCATAGTCTTTGGTAAGCTTCCTAATCAGTTTTAAGTAGTTTTGGTTCTTGGTCAACAAAAAGTCAAAACGGGTCAACAATTGAAAGTCAAATGGTTTTAGACTGATTTCTGAATCGTAGTTGTGAGAATGATAGTTTGCAGGTTTGTTTGATTAATTATATTTAGTTTCATTCAAGTTTCATCATAGTTTTTATTAAGTATATTTTGAATGTTTAAAAGGGTGTTTGGATTATCATTGTTTTTGTAGTTGGATTTGGTTTTCAAGTTAAAGTTGATGTTATTGAGATTTAAAATTTGTTTTAATGTTATCCCAACAGTTAGCTTCAAGTTTCCACTGCATTTTTGAGTTTTCTACAATTGATAAAAAGCCCACTGCTTCCCTTTTGCAGCAGGCCCTATAAAAGATTATCACAAGCTCCAAATTAGCTGTGGCTTGGCTTTACAAGTACTTAGGTATGCTGTCTAGGATATATGATAGTTTGTAGGGATTAGCTTTTAGGATAGATTGATTATTTTTAAGCCACAAAGAAGCCCGTAGGGACTGTTTGTAGACTGTTGTTACAGCTTTTTTTTTGCTTTGGTTTTAGCTTATTTGCTTTTCTTATTGCTTATCCTTGATGCCTTAGGTAGCTCTTAGATTTAGTTTTAGCTTTTAGTTAGCTTGTACCCTTAATTAGCTTGTTGATAGTTTTTTTTTATAGCTTATAGCTTTTAGTTGCCATAAAACCAAATGACCCTTTAGTTTTTTTTTAGAGCCGCTATAAGCTCATTAATCGGATCTTTGTTAAGCTTTAAAAGTTTGTTTTATAAAAGTTAGTATTTCCAAGTATTTATCAAGTTCAAAAAAAAGAAAAAAAAAAAAAAATAAGTGACAAAAGGGAGGTGGTCGATTCAACCGGTGACCTCTCGATCTCCACCCACGCACACAAAGAACACCTCAAACCAACCGCTTCATCGAGTTCTTTGTTTAATCTTTTACTTATTTGTGTTGTTAAAGAGTATGTAGTGTTAAGTTTAAAAATAAAGCATCAAAAGGAAGAGGCGTGTTTCAACCTGTCCTCTTCCTTCATCCCACGCCCATACCACAACTCCACTACCAACATGCCCTTGGGTCTTTCTTGGTTTAAGTTTACATCACTTAATACATAAGGTAGATTGGAGTAGTTTGGCTTATCTAGCTTATTTGATTTTAGCAGTTTATCTAAAGAAGTGTTGTGCCCATTTTATTTTTAATAGAACCATTAGATCATCTAGTATTTTTACAAAAGTTTGAATTTTCTAAAATGTTTTAGTATTTTTAATAATTTAATTAGTGTTATTTTGTTTTTAATTCAGTAATAAATAATTTAAGAGTCGAAAAATACCCGGCTTTTTCCTAAAATTTTCTTTTGTCATATAGTATGTAGGAAAATTGTTTTACACTCGTAGGACTTTTAGTTCACAAATTTTACGCTTTTTGCTTATGACTCGCGTAATTTTAGACTTAACGACGCGTTTTATTTTAAATCACGTTTTAGGTAATTTAAGTTTACGTTTTAGTTGAAATAGTTTATTTAAGATATTTTGTTTTATAAAATCAACAAAACATCATTTTAATTATAGTGATAGCGTTTATTTAATATTTTAATCTTTTAATTTCCTTTAATTTTCATTTAAGCCCCTGTAGTTTATGGGCTTTTTCCTTAGTTATAATCATCTTCAAATATCTTTCCCGCTCAAATCTCTCGATCACTACACGATTGACTATTCTCGCACACTCGTTGGGACTTAACGACTGGGAAACACTATACTCTCCGATCTTCATTGAGTTGGTGTGTGAGTGCTTTAAGTTCCTTACGGTGATCATTCACAAGTGATCACCATGAGAAAACTTGACGTTTCGCACCAATCAAATTTTGGCGCCACGCCGGGAGCAAGTGCTAATAGTCTTACGTTTAGTAGATTAGTTGTTTGAATATTCACTCTTTGTTCATACCATCCATCCAGTATATGTTTATATTTTCTTATCCAAAAATACCAAAATACTCTTCTTTAACCTCAAAACCGCTTAATTCTATCTTTCTAACCCTCTAAATGTTTAATTTCATGGCGACAATCAACTATCCTCGTTGTTTCCACCGCAAAAGTCGATGGAAGAGGTCACCGATTGTCGAATCCGGATTGTTTATGCAAGCGATGTGGAAGGATGGGTGCAAGCAAATATTGTTATTGGTGCGAATTATCGATAACTCTCTCGATGATTCTCCAAGTTTTTCGACCATCCGCCACAACCCGATGAACCCGCTCAAGAACCGGAGACCATAACGAAGTGGTGGAAATTGCTAGCTCTCGAGCACACCACTTGTCCCACCTCCCGATTTTTCTCGAATGTTCTTCGAGACTTGATAGTCATTCGGATCATCATGTTGGTTTTGTTGATTCTTTGAATAAACCGATTCTCTTCATAACTCTCAAATGCAATCGTTTATTCCTTGTGTCGGTTGTGGTGAGCCTCTCTATGGTTCACCCTGTCGTTGGTGTACATGTGTACAATGTGGTAATGATATTCATAACGGGAGTTGTTTATTTTGTGGTTCAAGGAATTCATTTGATTATGATCCTAATCAGAACTCATTTAACGACTCTTCAAACTTTTCCAATTACCCACCACAGCCCGACTCATCTTCATATAATCAACATGCTTGCTGTGAATTTTGTGGAGGTCCTCACCAAGGATTTGAGTGTCAATCCGGAAACACGTTTGTCTATGAACAGTTTTCCGGTGATGCTCAGAACTTTGGATATGACCAAAATCCATATGATTCACCTGTCCAGACTCAACAGTTTTACTGTTGTGAGTACTGTGGAGGTCCCATTTCACTCGATTGTCAAACAGGAATCCAATTCCTTGTAACAATTACGACTATCCATATCACGACCAACCTCCACAAAGACCATACGGTTCAAACTCCACCGAGCCGTTGTCTCATGAAATCTCCCGGGATCTTGAAACCGCAATGAAATCACTTAATGATATGATGCAAAACTTCAAGGATCAAGTGAGTAATGAAAAGACCATGGGAGAATTGCGTCAAGAGCGAGAAGAACGAGAGGCCCGCAAATCTAGGGAAGAATCATTAGTCCTAGAGCAGCGGCTCTAAGGCGTTCCCAATTTCTTAAGGTCGCTCTATATGATGATGACGAGGAGAGTTTTTATCCTTTTAGAGATAATATTTCTCAACTCCTCGGTCATTGATATCCCAGTTGAGATTCCATCTCAAACAACCGCTATCACACCAAGATCCCACTCACTCTCGACCATGGGGACGAGCATCTTGACATTGTTCCCGAAAAGGAATCGGACGAATTCATAAAGTCTAGTGTTGAGAACCTTGTCCCAATCCCGAGAGAGTCACATGGAACTTCCGATCATGTGTGATATCCTCCTCTCTTATCTTCCAAAATGATCATATTGAGATGTTCTCCGATTCTAATGATAATGATTCGTTATCTTGTGGAGACATCGCTTATGGAAGATTTACCTTCGAGCTTGTTAGCTTAGAAGAAGAGAATGATGAAGTTACCGACATCGAAATCAAAGATGAAGCACTTCGTGCAACATTCCGAATGTCGGTCTTCTCATTTCTAAAATCGAGGCTTTCATGAAAACCTATTTCATCTCCTATCCCCATTAAGGATAGTGACATTCTTTCCGATGATTCTATTCGAAATGAAAGCCTTCATTCTAATGATATGGGAGAGAAGATTAGTGGCGCACCACTTTTCATTCTCATAATTCTCTCCCGATTATGAATCATGTACATTGGAGGAGTTCACCGTGAACCCACTCATATCAATTCGAATATGATTCATTCACCTTCATGGAGTTCTCGGATGAACTCAATGTTATCATATCTCCACCGTAGTATGATAACTTCTACTTTGATCTAGACACACCGGATATGTCTAGACCAATTGAGCTTAAAAGATGAAATTCATGCTACTATGAATTCTCCTTCGATGATGATGAGTTAGTCATGATCTTTATCATGACTTTCTTTCTTCTTCACCTATCCCGTAGCTTCTCCTGTTCTTCACTCCTTCGGAATGAAGACATTATCTTTGACCCTGCATTTCCATGTGCCATTTGTAAGCCGGGTCCGTCTGTCGCATCTCATCGGTGTGGAACTTTCATGTACTTCAATGTTTATCCAAACATCTTGAATGAAAGTCCGATGGAGATTCTCTTCCACTTACTTCCCATGAACAAATTAATTGGGTCGAGTCAAGCTAGCGACTTGTAATCAAAAACAAGAGCTTAACATGGGTTTTCACCCGTGTGTACCACCCTAGTGGGAGATGCCCACATGTTGTATATAGATCTAAAAATGAATGAAAATTGTAAATACTAAAAAGAGAATAATTGTTGTGTTTCCACACTTAGCTAGTAATGTTATCTTTTACGTTCTAAGTTTCGCGATAATGGTAAGACTTTGAATATTGAGGACAATATTCATTTCTAAGTGTGGGGGAAATTCGCTAATTTTGATCATAAATGAACCCTTTTAGTCCCTTTTTCCCAAAATGGCCAAATTTAAAATTTTTTTAGTGGAAGTACTACGACTAAACACAACAAATGGTAATCAGTCCACCATGTCTAACCCACATAAGGATTGGCTAATCCAGAGCAAACGGCTCTTGGTAAAGATATCTCAAATCCGTTGACGCTTGCAATTTGCCCAAAATTGTATGGTATTCAATTCACCATATCCTTAAAAGTGAAGAGTTGGCTAGCCCGCAAGTTTATGGCTTGTGGTAAAGGCGATGGAAAAACCATAATTGGTAATCACTCACCAAAGATAATATTGATAATTTATCTAAGAGTTGGCTAGTCCGATGGGCGACTTCGTAAAGACAAAATCAAACCGTTGAAAGTCGGTGGTTTGCTCAAAATCACATGGTTATCGGTGTACCATGGTTCTTACTTGAACTGAAACATTTGGCTACTCCGTAAGTAATGGCTTTTGGTAAAGAGATAAAATCCATTGATTTTCTCAAAACATTGCTAGGGACTAGCAATATCTTAGTGTGGGATTGATGAGTGTCTAAATACTCATCATTTTGTACTCAATTAGATCGCAAAACATCCGAAAACACTCGTAAATACATCAAAATGACAAAATATCACAAATAAGTGTTTTATGTGTTTTAAATGCAAAATATCAAAACTGTGAAAACGATCAAATTTGCATAAATGGCGCTTTAGTCCCCAAGTTTCAAAAGTTGTCAAAAGCAGGTCCTCGGTAAAACAAAATAAAGAAAATGTTATTCAAGGTCCACGAAATATTTTAACTTGTCAAAAATGGTCCTTGAATAAATCTTTGTTAAATGGCGAAAAGGTCCCTGAACTTTTGAAATTGGCAAGTTTGGTCCCTGGAAAATTTGAAATTATCAAAACTGGTCCTTATACTATTGGAACTTGGCAAAAGTGATCCTTGTGACAACTTTGGAAAATTACAGGATTGGTCCCTCAAGATTTCAGAATTACAAAATAAGTCCTTGTCAATATTAAAAGCTAAGCCTTGTCATTTCACATTTTGGACCCCTGCCAAATTTGTGACCCCCTGTCACTTCCTTTTGACCCCTTGGTCAAACCAAGTCAAACATCCAATACCTGTTTCCCTCCCTCATGGTTTTCTTCCTCACCACTTGCCTCTCACATCGCTTTCTCCCAACACACATCACCTCACCCCCTTATCCCTTATCCCCTCACTCCACACTCATTATACCTAGCCACCCCCCAGTCGCAAAGTCGAGCCACGAAGTCAAAACCACCTTTCCCGCCAAAAATCTTAAAATGGCTAAACTACTTAAAACCCTCCCATTGGTCGAAAAGTGGTGGGATTTGATCTAAAGGACACGTGGAAGAGTTTTGAAGTATAAAGAGAAGAAGAAAGAGGAAACAAGCAAGAGTTAGTTTTGAGTTTTCTTAGTATGTCGCTTTTTTTAAATTATCTTAGTTAATGTGCAAAATGTAATTTCAAGCTTTAAATGTGTTAAGTTCAAGTCATGTATCATTATAATTCACTTTCAAGTATCAATCTCAAGTTTCTATTTAAATTCCAAGTTCTATGTTAAGCGTGGAAGTTTTCGGTTTCAAAGTTTATGTTCAAGCTTTTAGTAATCTCATGTTAAAATCAAATAAGCTCATTTAAGCTTATCATAGTCTTTGGTAAGCTTCCTAATCGGTTTAAGTAGTTTTGGTTCTTGGTCAACAAAAGTCAAACGGGTCAACAATTGAAAGTCAAATGGTTTTAGACCGATTTCAATCGTAGTTGTGAGAATGATAGTTTGCGTGTTTGTTTGATTAATTATATTTAGTTTCATTCAAGTTTCATCATAGTTTTTATTAAGTATATTTTGAATGTTTAAAAGGGTGTTTGGATTATCATTGTTTTTGTAGTTTGATTTGGTTTTCAAGTTAAAGTTGATGTTATTGAGATTTAAAATTTGTTTTAATGTTATCCCAACAGTTAGCTTCAAGTTTCCACCGCATTTTGAGTTTTCTACAATTGATAAAAAGCCCACTGCTTCCCTTTTGCAGCCCCTATAAAAGATTATCACAAGCTCCAAATTAGCTGTGGCTTGGCTTTACAAGTACTTAGGTATGCTGTCTAGGATATATGATAGTTTGTAGGGATTAGCTTTTAGGATAGATTGATTATTTTTAAGCCACAAAGAAGCCCGTAGGGAATGTTTGTAGGCAGTTGTTACAGCTTCAGTTTTTTTTGCTTTGGTTTTAGCTTATTTGCTTTTCTTATTGCTTATCCTTGATGCCTTAGGTAGCTCTTAGATTTAGTTTTAGCTTTTAGTTAGCTTGTACCCTTAATTAGCTTGTTGATAGTTTTTTTTTATAGCTTATAGCTTTTAGTTGTCGAAAACCAAACAAATTTCTTTAGTTTTTTTTTTAGAGTCACGCTATAAGCTCATTAACTGGATCTTTGTTAAGCTTTAAAAAGTTTGTTTTTATAAAAGTTAGTATTTCCAAGTATTTATCAAGTTCAAAAAAAAAAAGAAAATCAAAAAAAAAAATAAGTGACAAAAAGGGAGGTGGCCGGATTCAACCAATGACCTCTCGCCTCCACCCACGCACACAAAGAACACCTCAAACCAACCGCTCTCTCGAGTTCTTTGTTTAATCTTTTACTTAGTGTGTTGTTAAAGAGTATGTAGTGTTAAGTTTAAAAAATAAAGCATCAAAAGGAAGAGCGGGTTTCAACTGTGTCCTCTTCCTTCATCCCACGCCCATACCACAATTCCACTACCAACATGCCCTTGGGTCTTTCTTGGTTTAAGTTTACATCACTTAATACATAAGGTAGATTGGAGTAGTTTGGCTTATCTAGCTTATTTGATTTTAGCAGCTTTATCTAAAGAAGTCATGTGCCCATTTTATTTTTAATAGAACCATTAGATCATCTAGTATTTTTACAAAAAGTTTCGGAATTTTCTAAAATGTTTTAGTATTTTTAATAATTTAATTAGTGTTATTTTGTTTTTAATTCGTAATAAATAATTTAAGAGTCGAAAAAATACCCGGCTTTTTCCTAAAATTTTCTTTTGTCATATAGTATGTAGGAAAATTGTTTTTACACTCGTAGGACTTTTAGTTCACAAATTTTACGTTTTTGCTTAGACTCGCGTAATTTTTAGACTTAACGTACGTTTTTATTTTAAATCACGTTTTTAGGTAATTTAAGTTTACGTTTTAGTTGAAATAGTTTATTTAAGATATTTTGTTTTATAAAATCAACAAAAACATCATTTTAATTATAGTGATAGCGTTTATTTAATAGATTTTATCTTTTTAATTTCCTTTAATTTGCATTTAAGCCCCTGTAGTTTATGGGCTTTTTCCTTAGTTATAATCATCTTCAAATATCTTTTCCGCTCAAATCTCTCGATCACTACACGATTGACTATTCTCGCACACGTTGGGACTTAACGACTGGGAAACACTATACTCCCGATCTTCATTGAGTTGGTGTGTGAGTGTTTTAAGTTCTTACTACCGATCATTCACAAGTGATCGACTTGCGTGAGAAAACTTGACGGTTTCGCACCAATCAAATTTTGGCGCCATTCTAGTTTTCTACAATTGGTACCAGAGCCTCGTTGCTCAAGAATTTCTAAAATAACTTGTATTTTATAAACTTGAAACGATCTATGGATTCTGAAAACTTTAAAGAAGGGCAATCTATGCAAAGACCACCACTCTTTGAAACCAATGGATTTATCTATTGGAAAACCGTTTGAAACATATGTAAAATCAAAAGATATAGATATTTGGTTTATTATTGTTAAAGGAGATTTTAGTTCTACAACAAAGGATATTTCATTGATGAACAAAAGAAATTAGTTGCTAAAAATAATGAAGCTAAAATGATGCTTTATAATGCCTTACCTAGAAAAGAATATGAAAGAATTTTTATGTGAAACCGCCAAAGATATTTGGGAATCTTTAATTGTTACACATCAAGGTAATTCACAAGTCAAGGATAACAAAATTGATCTTCTTGTTCAACAATATGAACAATTTGTTATCCCGAAGATGAAACCATTGATTGTGGCTTTGCTCGTTTCAACACTATCATTACATCACTTAAAGCACTTGATGAATCTTTTCGTAGTAAGAACTTTGTCGGAAATTTCTTAGAGCACTCCATCCCAAATGGAGAGCTAAAGTGACCGCTATTGAAGAATCAAAAGATCTCTCAATAATGTCACTAGACGAGCTAATTGGCAACCTTAAAGTTCACGAAATGGTAATGGAGAAAGATTCGAGATCATCAAAGGAAGAAAGGAGAAGATCAAATCCGTTGCTTAAAAGCAAAGGCGGAATCAGCGATAATGATGAATCTTGTTCGGTAGTGAAGATGAGGAGTATGCCATGGCCGTTAGAGATTTCAAGAAGTTCTTTAGAAGAAGAGGAAAGTTTGTAAGACAACCTCGAGAAGAAAAGAAGCCATTCCGAAAAGATCGGGATGATAAGAAGAGTAAAGGTGAAAGAAAGTGTTTTAGATGTGGTGATGCAAGTCATCTCATAGGAGAATGTCCCAAGCCACCTAAAAGCAAAACTCAACGAGCTTTTGTAAGTGGTGCTTGGAGTGATAGTGAAGACGATGAAGAATCAAGCAAGGAAGAAATCGCTCTAATGGCACATGAGTCAAATGAGGTACTTTACGACTCTTCTTATTCTTCTATAGATGATGACACCTTGCAAAAACAATATAATCAATTGTGTGAGCTAAGTCTAAAAATCATAACTAAAAATAAATTTCTAAAACCAAAAGGAATTTTGGAAAATGAAGTATATGAGTTGAAAGAAAAGCAAAGCGACTTGAAAAGGAAAAGCAAATGACGATGATTGTAAATCATGTCAAGAGCTTAATCTTGAAATAGAAAACTAAAGCTCACACAAGAAGTTCTAATAGAAAATAATTCTAAATTTAAAAGGTTTAACAAAACATCGCTCTTGCCGATGAAATAGTTAAAATCCATAAAACACCGTAAGACATGAATGGGCTAGGTTTTAATGAAGTATTAATTCCAAAGAGTCAAAACAAAACGGCCAAAAGGACGAACATTCATCAAAATTGTCAAGAAGACAACACGGACCGACGGAACCAAAATAAGGGTTCCGTCCATTGTGCAAAATGGTACCACGGGTACTTCAACAGAACAAAATGTTCGCAATACGGACCGCATCTTGAATTTGTTAAAGTAACAGAGAAAACCAATGATAATGTTAAACTAAAACCGGTTATTACATCGAGTAGGACTTGTTAAAATGAATTTAGATAAAAACTACTCAACAACGATATAAAACTTCTTTTGCCAAACGCCCCTTTCCTAAGAGCAACCACAACGTTCAACCTAACTACCAACACAAAGGTTGGAATCAAAGTTTTCCTAGACCATATCAAACTCCAGATTACATGTCATGGAACTCTTACCCATCATTTCCATACATGAATCAAATAAATGGTATGTTTAACCCAAACGGACCCATGAGATATTGGGGACCAAATGCTTGAGTTATTTGCTTCTTAGGTATGCTTGAAAGTTGGATTGGAACCTGATGAATGGATAAAAGATAGTGGATGCTCACGACACATGACGGCAACAAAGTCTCTTCTCATCATACCAAGAGTATGACGGAGGTAATGTCACTTCGGTAGCAATCTCAAAAGCAAAATCATTGGCAAAGGTACGATTGCTCATAACTCCCTAACTATTGAAAATGTTGCTCATGTGGATAGGTTAGGATTTAATCTACTTAGTATTAGCCAACTATGTGATAAAAAGTATAAAGTACTATTTGATGAAAATGGTAGTAAAATACTAAAAGATGGTATCACCATAGCTAAAGGAGTTAGGAAAAATAACATATCGTCATGAAAATAGATAAAACATATAATGACAAACTTTTCTTAACAACATTAGACGATAGCTCATCTCTTTGGCATAGACGCTTAGGTCACGCTAATATGAGACTTATACAAAACCTATCTTCAAAAGAGTTGGTTAGGAATTTACCAAAACTAAAATATGACCAACACTTTTGCGACGCTTGCAAAATTGGTAAACAAACACATAGTATTCACAAATCTAAATATATGGTGTCCACATCTAAGTGTCTAGAATTATTACATATGGACTTGTTTGGACCATCCGCTATAAGAAGCTATGGAGGCAACTTATTTCAAGAGCATATATTTCTTTACAAAACACCAAATGTTGATATCCCAAACACTATTTTATTACCCATTGTCAGTTTTGAAGGAGATGACACACATGTTTTTTCCCAAACACCTATTTCATCTGAATTACCTATGCCTACTGGGACTGCATCTGAATCAAATCCAGCTAAAGCACCACCTATTCCATCCTTTGATTCTAATTCTCAAGGTGATCCTGTTCCTACTACCACTGCATCAGTTCCTTTATCTGCACCATCAGGAACTAGAAGATCTTCTAGAAGCACTACTCAACCTTTTTGGCTAAAGGATTTTGTAACTAAAAAGGCTAAGGCAAACTCGGTTACTTATCTTCTTTTTTCTTCAAAAGAGTTTGATTGCTATCCTGAAGAATATGTTGCTTTTTTAGCTCATGTTTTAACAACTACTAAGCCTACTTTTTACATACAAGCTTCCAAAGATAACAAGTGGGTTGCAGCTATGGACAAAGAACTGGATGCATTAGAGGTCAATGAAACATGGGAACTTACTGAGTTACCAAAAGGTCATAAAGTTATTTCCTCTAAATGGGTGTATAAGATCAAGTATAATTCAGATGGTTCCATAGAAAGGTACAAAGCAAGACTTGTAATTAAAGGTTTTAGTCAGAAAGAAGGAACTGATTACAAGCATACTTTCTCTCTTGTTGCTAAATTAGCTACTGTGAGGGTATTGATTGCAATTGCAACTGCAAAAGGATGGCCCCTACATCAGTTAGATGTTAACAATGCTTTTTTGCATGGGGTACATTGATGAGGAAATTTATATGAAGCCACCAGAAGGATATCACAAAGCAGCTCAAGGTCAAGTGTGTAAACTAAAAAAGTCTTTATATGGGTTTAAAACAGGCTTCAAGATAATGGAATCAGGAATTTACCAAGTTTTTAACTTTCCTTGGCTTCATTCAGTCCAAACATGATTATTCTTTGTTTATAAAGCATACTGACACTTCTTTCACTATTGCCCTAGTATATGTGGATGATGTTTTATTAACTGGTGATTCTTTCACTGAGATACAACCTACCAAATCTGCTTTGGACAAGAAGTTCACAATCAAATACTTGGGGTTGGCTACTTATATTTTGGGCATAGAGTTATGCAGGACTGAGCATGGTACCCATTTGAATCAGAGAAAATACACACTTGACTTACTTCAAGATGTTGGTCTTACTGCTTCCAAACCTACTCTTACACCCTTACCTCAACGTTTAAAATTGTCATTAACCAAAGGAGTTCTTTTACAAGATCCTGAGTCATACAGAAGGTTGGTAGGCAGACATCTTTATTTAACAATGACAAGACCAGACATATCTTATGCAGTACAACACTTGAGTCAATTTGTTTCTACTCCCAGAGATACTCATATGCAGGCAACTATTCATTTACTCAGATACCTAAAGCGTACTATTTCTAAAGGCCTCTATTATCCAGTTCAAAGTCAATTGAAACTTAAAGGGTTTTCAGATGCTGATTGGGCATCTTGTATCATGACAAGGAAATCTCTTACTGGTTATTGCATATTTCTCGGACACTCACTTGTTTCATGGAAAACTAAGAAACAAGCAACCGTTTCTAGATCTTCCACTGAAGCAGAATACAATAGTATGACTGCTACTACTTGTGAGCTTATTTGGCTATCTCATTTACTGCAAGACCTTCATATTCCAGTCAAAATTCCAGTAACGTTGTTCTGTGACAATAAAGTTGCACATCAGATTGCAGCTAATCCTTGTTATCATGAGAGAACAAAACATCTAGACATTGATTATCATTTCACAATAGACAAGGTTCAAGAAGGCTTCCTACAAACTGCATACATTCCTACTGATTTGCAACATGCAGATCTCATGACTAAAGCATTGGACAGCGCTCAACATTCCTTTCTCTCTGACAAGTTGAATCTTTCAGATGCTCAAACTTGAGGGGGGGATATGGAACTAATAAGGACTGAAGATGCAAACGTTTATAAGTAGAAGGGTGTCATTTGTAAATATTTTGTATTTTAGTTAGTTAGTTGGTTAGCCTTTGGCGCCAAGTTATCTTCTTCCTTTATGTATATATTTCTTTCCATTTTCACTTGTAAAGATAATTCACTCTGCATAATGAGAAGATAATGTTTCATCTTCTTTAATTCTTCCGTGTTCATAACTAGCGGCGCAACTTGTTGACCGTTTGTCGTCCACCTCTTTGTAAATGTCATTAATCTACTATTCTAGTAAATGATGTATTTCAAGTAAAACATAGGTAAATAATTAGTTTTTTCCACATAAATAAAAAGATCATTTATGAAAATGAATACGGATGATCAAATGGATTAAAAATCAAATTTCTTGTTAAATAGGTGTGGCTGAGCATGTAAATTCTTCTCTTATTTTATTTGTAGAAATCTAAATGATGAGATTTAAAACTTAGAGTGAAAACATAGAAGTGAACTCATATAGTCACAACTCACATGGGAGAGAATAAAGGAGAGATATGAGAATGAAAGCGGGGGAGAGATAATTTTTTTTATTTATCTATTTTTTATTCAATAAGCATACATTCAAAATCCATATTCTAAACAAGCATACATGTATCCTTTATTTGAAAAACAATCATGTAGTTGGAACTGTCTCTATGCATAGTCCATCCTTCCCAATGCGGCAATGCACAAGTAATCCAATTTTGCTGTGAACATTGTACAGTTAATACTTAAAGTTAAATAAATAAATCAAAACATCTAAAAAAATCAAAACAGTACTAGATGTCTGTTGACATTATAAAACTTGATCTAAGACTACAAATGTTTCTTTTTATTTTCGTTTTGATTTTCGATTTTTTGGCCGACTGATTCACAGGGTTTGAGCTCACCGTCACACAAACTCAAACAATGTGAAGTCTTCCATTTTTAGAAGGTTAGCGTGGCTATTTCAGATTTGTTTGCATCTAACATGATTTAACTTGGGACCTCACAAAATTTAGTGTGATAGTCATGGACGGACCCACATGGGAGCCGAGTGTGGCACGGGTCACCCTCAATTTTAAGTTACGAAGTGTAAATTTTTTATAAAATATGTCTTTTCTGTGCATGTGCAACCCCCAAATTTACCTCATGAATTCTTTATAAGGAAATTTTAGTACTTATAACCATAAAAACTTATTGTGCAACATCCTCTCAAAAATTCTAAATCCGTCTCTCGTGATAGTCACAATCTTTTTTGTCATTAGGCAACCCATGACTGATTTAAAATTTAAAATTTTCATGATGCGTGGAGAACAAATGTATAAATATTATAGTATATCGATATAAGTCGTCACTGATCTTGGATACGGGTCCATGTTGTGCTTTAGAGTCGTGGTTGATCTTAGATATGGTTTCGACACATACAGTTTTGATTCAAGTATAAACAAACACATGAAAATGACGATACAATAGCCGAGCAACGTTTTACCTTTAGGCTTTAACATTACTCTATTACACGACTATAGGCAAATACATTCATTTTACCACTTAGCCCAAAACTTATAATCCTTATATCGATACCCAGATAAATAACATGGACGGAACCAGGACCAAGTATGACTGGGTGCATAATTTTAGAACCGTAATATAGAAACACATTTTAATGGATCGGGTGCATTTTATATACATTTAGGAAAAATTGATGTTTTTTCCAAAAATTAACACTACATCGAAAAAATCCATTGGGGTCCCGGGCACCCGCAGGAACCCCCTTGGCTCCGTCCCTGTAAATAAACATCCGTCATCTCTTACTGACCAATATATATCTTGTGTCGCCCACGGCAGTGGTTGAAATACTCTATCTTTTTATCGAATACAAAAAGAAATTAACCCTTTTCATTCTCCATACCAGAAATCCGATTTAAAAACTTTGTTACGTTCGAAACTTTGACAAAATGATTGAAATATGCGTACCCGTTATAGCTGAGGTTATGATATGAAGAAAGCAAATGGTGGATGAATTGCCAAGATCTTGGAATCTTGGAATCCTTAAACGTTACGTACTGGTTGTGAACCCACTAGTCACAATCTTGGAATAGAGGTTATGAAGAAAGAAAATGGTGGATGAATTGCCAAGATCTTGGAATCTTGGAATCCTTAAACTTAACTGGTTGTGAACCCACTAGTCACAATCTTGGAATAGATGATATCGCACCTGATACACAAATCACCATTCATGAGACTTTGACAAAATCACCATTCACCATTCATGAGAGTTTGACAAAATCACCATTCACCATTCATGAGACTTTATCATCTTCATTTGGCATCACGTGAATGGTGATTTGTGTATCGGGTGCGATACCATCTATGGTATGAAGATTCCAAGAACTTGTGACTAGTGGAGCACAACCAGTAATTAACGTTTAAATAGAGATGGGTACATACCATGAATATAGCCATATAAGTTTTTTCATCACAACAAGAGTATTTATGTTGATATAGAAGAATGGTTTTTTGGTTTCCTTAAAAAACGATAATATATAGACATAAATGTACGTATATACGAGTTCGTTCATCTCATCCATAATTCAAATTAGTTAACTAGAAAAAAACAAGTGCATACATTAGTGACGAAAGTATCGTCACTAAGTAAAGTACTGGTCGTCAGTAACTCATTTCTTGTTATGGTTGTTAGTCACGAAATTTTCGTCACTATTTTTGTATTGATAGTCACGAAACTATTCGTCACTCACTATGATTCTTTTATTTTGCTATCTAACACTTAAAAATACAGGGACCTAAACTGACAAAATAACTAAATATATAAAACCATTAGACAAACACGATACCATCTTTTTCTTTCATATCTTCTTCTCCCCCTATTTCACACCAAACACACACTAAAAACACACACCATTAAAATCATTCAATTCTTCACAGTTTCACACACTAAAAACACACACTATTTTGCTGTAGTTTTTCGGATCTCATTTTCACCACGGCTGACGTTATGTTAAGAGCTAATTTTCACTATTTTGCCCTATTCCGCCATGGCTGACATCATTTTGACCTAATTTTTCGGAGGTTATATCTAATCCCTAATTATTAAGAGCTAATTTCATTTAATTAGCAAGATATTATGTTAGTTGCCTGAAATTTTGTGTATTCTTTTGTATTTGTTTTCAATTTACTTGTTTGATTGTTGATTTGATTGCATATTTGAGTCAATAAACTTTAGGTTTAAAGGATCATTTTGACCTAATATCGATAAGGTTTAGTGCAAAAATTGTGGTTATTTGCTTGCTGATTTGTGTTCATAAAGCTTACGTTTAGCGGATTATTTTGACTTAAATTTGAGTTCACAAAGCTTAGGTTTAGGGGCTATTAAATCATTGCCTACCAAGTGTTTGATAAAATTTCTAGCAACACTAACATCAGTCAATTAAGCTGTGATTGTCAATGTTGTAATATGTGAAACTTCAGTATTTTCTGCTTTTGTAAGCTGGGATCCTTGTAAATATAGTGATCATCTAACTATTTAAGTTTTCCATATATAACTGTAAACAAGCCTTTTACCAACCTGCACATGACAATCACAGCTTACTTGACTTAGTCTAACATATGCATAGATCAGTCACAGTTTCACATTTTCGGCATTCTTTAAGATTGTTTAGTAAGTATATAATCTATAGAAAATGTCATGCACTCGACAAAATTTCGATATGTTATATTTTGGTTGGATAATAATCAAAGTTGTACTTAATATTGTGGGTAAAACAAAAGAAAGTTTTAGTTAGAATCCTCTATTGGAAGTTAGTGGCAATCCTTTATTTTTTCATTGTATGATGATAAAAGCACATCAACATCCCTTGTGCGATCATTGGTGTATTATCTTACAAAAGTTTTGTAAGGTTCCAAAGTTTAACATCTGTTAAGTGCGGATAAATCTGTTTAACTTACTTTACCAATAACAAGTTGATAATATTAAAAATAATCAAAAACGATACATGGGAAATGAGTGCTTAACTTGATAATCTACCATTGTCATTTGATTAAGTGGAATAAGATCTTGATGCGACTGATGTTCTTGATATATAGGACATTCTGTGCTAGTCTTGCGTGTCGTTTTCAAGCTTTTGCAAAAAATATAACTCTTGGCTAGTCTTGTTTTCAAAGCATTTGCGAAAGATATGATTCTTGGCAAGTGTTGTGTGTCATTTAATCATATTAACTTGTTGTCACAGCAGTTGGATCTGCCCCACTGCCCTAAGGTGTGACTGGTTACCAAAGAATCAAAATCAAGTTGATGCTTAATTGGTTATGGTTGACATTTGTTTATGAAGTCATGCTTGTTGCAACAAAATCTTTCAAAGTTAGACTTTATTAGTTAAGTATTCAAATTTAGACTTTATTTACAACAGTTATTAGTTAAGTATTCTTATAAACTATAACCCTCAAGTATGTATTCAATTCACAACCCATTTTGGGACCAAACTGATTCTGAACATGAAATGACTTAAGATTGATTATTTGGTCAAGTGAGGACTTTTGTAATTGGTAGCTGAATAATTTGTTCAGAGTGATTTATAACGATACGTAACTGGGATTCCTTCTCTATTATTTAAACAGATTGAATATCATTTATTCATGTAAATATTGTAGTGCTTTTCATGTTTTGATACCACATTTATGTTTTGCTAATGAGCACAATTTATGTTTTGCTAACGAGCATGATTGTGTTGATCAGGTGATACAAGTTAACCTGTTGCGTGTTTTCTAGAAAAATGTAATATTGTTTTTGTTGAAGCTTTAATACAATTGACACATGAAATATATGTTTCATTGTAGTAGCGGTGAAATTTGGACCTTTTTAATGTGGTACCTATGTACACCATAAGATACTTTCCCTATTTAGGCTTCTCCAAGTTATCATGTGTAAATTGTTATTTTATTAACTAAAGAGTTTTTAACCCGTCTTGAGCTGTTTTTAATCTCTAATTATAATCTCTTGTGTAATATGTCATGACAAACAATGAGGTCGATGAACCATCAGCTGCACAAAATAAGCTTGTACAAAGCTGAGTGTGAATTCTATGCATACAAATAAAGGCGTTACTACGTATACAAAATTACTGTCACAGGAGGATGACCTAAGGCTTTATTGCAGTTGCGGTGTAAAGTGACGAATGATCAGCCCCTTATTAGACCAAGAAGTGACCTCAATTCCTCAAGAAAGGTATGTATCTCTTACATCATAGAGCAGTAAACATCAGATATATAGTTTTAACTAGATATGCAGTTTTAAATGAGGTGGCAACAAGCAAGTCATTTGGGTTGGGTTGGGTTGGGTTGGGTAACGGGTAACACGCAAGGCACGCATCTTTGCTAGATGAATAACTTTTCATGTTTGTGGTTACTTATAACAATGTTGGGATACATTATAATACTCTTTATATTCGTAGTCACCTTTTTGTACATGCTTATAATGCTTATAACCACTTCTACACAACAAGCTGAATGAATAAAGCGCATTACATCATAATTATCTGTTAAATCTCATGAAATTCTGTTTATTGCAATTCAGATAGTTGGGGTCGTAAAGAATGCTGAAAAGGATCAGTTTAGATACCAGGTTCATATGTCAAGTGATTGTTGGCGCGGACATCTAGAGGAGTTTTCTGTTTTTGTATATTTCATGTCGTTATATGTTTATAGTAATAATATATTGTTACAATAGTATCGTGTTTGTATTGATTGCCTGAAAGAAGTTTACATTGTACTAATGTAAGTAATATCTTAGACTTATGTTATTACAAACTTTTATTCTATTTGTAGTAGTGATAAGTTGTAATAGGGATCACTGGCAACATTTTATTGCCGCATATTCTTAATTAGTGATACCCTATTTAGTGACGATGTTTCTCGTCACAACTGTACGTCAAGGTTATGTTAGTTTCAGCCAAAATGACGCCTTTTTTCGTCACTAATCGCATCAAATAGTGACGACTTTAGCCACTTCAGTGACGAAAATTAAGTGACGAAATAGGTCGACACACACCCATAAGTGACGACTTTAGCTAGTCACTAAAGTTAGTGTCAAATTCCAATTTCGTCACTATTAACTTAGTGACGGAGCTATAGTGACGACGAGTGACGACCTTGATTTTTGACTAAACCGGTTTAGTGACGACTTTTCCACCTGAGTGCATTATATTGCGACTTTGCGACTAAATACTACGGAGTAGTAAATACATGCAAGTGGAGGGAGATTGCAGTGATAGATATTGGAGATGAATAAGAAACTTTCCAACACTATTTAACTTATAAGTTTAAATTAATATGTATTAAACGCGTACACTATTTAAGTTAAAATAAATTGAGTTTAGTACTACTTTTAGCAATCGAGTCGTGTTCGTGTTAATCTATTTGGGTTCGCGTGTTGGCGGGTTAGTATAGCCTTTACCCAAACATAACCTATTTATTAATCGTGTCAAGAAACTCAACCCTAACTCAGACCTGCACAACACGTGTAACCCATTTGTGACCCGTTTAACCCATTTAAATAAATATGTCAAGCAGTGAATAAAGTTGGTGGTTTATCGATTTAACTAATTTAAACACAAAAAATGATATAAAGATCTAAAATATGATAAGAATAACATACAAATAACTATGCGACAATTTTCGAAATTACAAGCGTCAATTTTCATGATATCTAACGTATAAAATTATAATTCACTCATACTAAGTAAATAACAAAATACATTTAATCCACATCCAACATAAAAAACAGGTTAATTATTTTATTTTTAAGATCTTATATACTTAAACAGGTTCACAGGTTGACATGTTTAATATTTATTCAACCCAAACACGACCTGTTTATTAAACGGGTTAGACGGGTTGACCCGTTTTTTTACCCAAACCTATTTATCCTCAACCCAAACCTGTTTAACTTCGTGTCAGGTTCGTGTCGTATCGAGAATTGCCACCCCTACTACCTCCGTCTCGCATTAACTATCTATTATGATTTTTTTAAGTCTTTTTCTTCAACTTTGATATTACATATATTTGTTTGTGTTATATATTGAGTGTATTGTATTTTGAGAGTATCTGATAAACAAACTCAAAAAGGTGTATACAAGTAAATAACCACCTAAACATCTTACTATTATCTTAAGATTTGAACTAGGAAATCTTAAACGATCCTTATAAGTGATTAATGAACATAATTTTGCTAATCGGAACGCATTATTAGTAAGCAACTTAAGCTTACCATAATCATAAAAACAATATGTAATGACCTCACAATCACCTTACTTATATACATCTCGTGAGATTTAAAACTTTCAATTTAGCTTCAGTCTTTAATTTTGTTAGATCTCTTGTTGTTTACCATAATCCAACTAGCTTGTATCAAATAAAACTTAAATCTTGCAATTATCTAGCTTAAATCTTTTGTTATATCTTGTTGTTAAGAAATGCAGTAAGATCCATACGACTTGAAAAGATCAACAAGAACTATTATTGATTGTACATAAAAGTAAAACCTAACTACAAGAAAGTAAGAATTTTACAACTGATAGCGTAGTTTGGAGGAAAAAGTTTCTACTTTCTACTTTTTACCAACCCAAACTAAGCGCAGCTTTAACATCCAACCGCCATGCGGAAGCACCACGCTCCATACGCCAAACATCACACGGCAACGTTGTTGTTGTTGTTTGGTTACTATTAACGGCTGACGTTACTCTCACTTTACAAGTGAAAGCTGGAAACATTAACGGTAACGGTGTCCAGTTATCTTTTCTCACTAATACAACTGATATATTATCAGCTAAAGCCATTTGTCTATACGCTTTGTTGGTCCATACAACTCTATCTTGGCCGTCTGATATGAACGACGGACACGTGTCATGCTCCATGTTCCTTACTCTTTCTTCATCTGTGCATCCTAGGCCTGGTATGTCAACCCACGTATCGGTCACACATTCGACCGTTACATAGGATACCACCTTGGGTGGTGCAGGTTGTAACGGTTTTGAAAAGACCGGTACAACACTTTTCATGCGGCCTAAACAATGTTTCTGTGTCTCGTTATTGAAATCTAACCACATGGGTTTGGATTTCTTGGTAGTAGTAATATTACTACTACAATTACACTTTATCGTTGTTGGGGACACAAGATCAAAAGCATATGATGTTTGTTTTTGAGCTGGTGTTTCTGGCAACAATGAAAGTGTCACCACCTCTTGTTCTATTGGCGGAGAAGCAGGAGATGGTGTAAACTTTTTTTTAGAAGTTTCTTTCTTCTTTTTGTTTTTGTTAACCCTAACATACTTTCTTTTAGTTCTTCCACATTTAACATACCCACCGCTATTTTTCGTAAAAGAACCACCCGAGCCTGTCCGCAATGCAGCTACAACTGGCTTCGGGGCAATTGGGCGGTACTTGAGCATTATTCTATCAACTTTTGACATACCATACATCCCACCACCACCACCATATCTATCTATAAAACAACCACCACCTTTACCATTCATTTCTTCTAATCCAACAACCTTGTTATAACTTGTAACCTAGCTAGTGCTTTTTCTTTCTTGTTTTTCTAGGAAATTTTTATGAATGATGAAAGATGGAAATGAGAACCATATATAAAGAGGAAGTTGGCCAAGTGTGACGACAAACATTGGAATACGGAAAAGATGTAATTGGTGGAGAGTGAAACGTGGCATGGTGGGGTTCCTGTGAGTTGTAACTACGAACAGGGGGAGAGCATTTGTGTGGGACCAGGTGTTAGATTCTGAACCAATGAAATTAAGATCAGCGTTTTGAAACCCGGTTCAACCCGGCTGATTGGACCGGTTGAACCACTTTTGGCCGAAAAATGGTCAAAATGAACCGATTCTACGAGGCTTCAAAACCGAGTTTTACTCGTCAAGTTTTATGTGACCCAAGTTAACATTGTTCACCAAAGTTAGCCGTATTTAATATTTTTCTTTTAACTTATGTTACAAAATATATATGATAAGTTTGATTCATTATGGTGATAGATAATATTGTTTTTATGTTTAAAACATGTATTCTCGTTGAATTGTAGGTGTTTAGTATTGTATAATATATATTTTATAAACTGTTATGCGATGGGTATTGAAATTTTTAGGTTTTATGTATGATATTAAATATCAAAAGTATTAAAGTCTCTTGTTGCCGAAATATTGCAATCTACATGAATGAAAAATTGGGTTGACCCAACAATAACCGATGACCCCTAATGACCCGGTGACTCAAGCGGGTCGATTCAAGACCCGGTTTTTAAAACGTTGATTGAGATATTGGTGGTGGTATAGGATAAGGGAAGTGATTGACACATTCTATATTTTTATTAAAGCACTCCAATATACAAGAAGTTAAAACAAGATATACTTAAAGTTATATCTAAAGTACAACTGTCAAATGCATACATTTGAGTGTGCTACTAAAAATTAAGAGTACGCAAATCAATTCCCGTAAGAGAAATGCTAGAACCATAAGTTTTACAAAATAATGCCCACAAATGACAAGGTATGTTTATTTGTGGATGTATTTTAGAGAAGAACTTAAAAGAAAAAAAGAGAATGCCACTAAATTCATAATATGTCATTATGTGGATATTTTTCTGTAAAATTTTTATGGTTCTATCATTGCTCGGTGATATAGAGGGCGCATAATATAGGATTGTACCTCGTGTATTGTGTTTGTTGTGAGTGTGTAGATTTAGTAGAATGGATTTAAAAAGATTAAAAAAAATGTTTATTTTACGTATATAGGTATAGAAATAGTAATTGATAAGTGTAGATATATATATATGGTTTTATGAAAGCCAATGATTGATAAGTATAAAACATAGGGTTTTATGAAAGCCAATGAATGAGTTATTTACATCACAATAATTGATGAATACATTGTAGCAGTAAATAAAAACTATAATAAGTCAAATTTTATAAAATCAAACAATATTGTATATAATAATATTAAATTTCAAAATGAACCTAAATTAATTTTATAAAACAAATAATATTTTATAACTATCATTTATTTTCCCTTTCATATCTTTATTTCAAACCAATATAAAATCTAAATTGAGTTTAACCCTTTTATAAACCATTATAAACCAGACACACCCACAATCTCTTTATTCGAACGATTCATTCTTGTCACCTAAGGATAATTGTCCCTTAAAATAAAAGAAAAACAGCCTACAAATAATATGTAGCAGATGTTTTATCGTATCTTCTTTAAAAATTGTTGCGGCCATAAAATTAATTTAATATATGTTGAAAATATAATTGTGTCTTTTAAGATAATCCGTATATGGCACCAAGTGTGTTTTTGTAAAGGATAATTGTTTCTTACGGAAGGGAAAAGTAATTGATTATTCTTTTTAAGCAGGAAAACAATTTCATAAGGAGTTAACGAGCTACTTATTTCATTGCTATCTATTTGATATTAAGTTAAAATCAAATTATTATTGTCATATTAAACCTAAAATCTTTTAAAACATGCATATAAGTGAATATTTGTTCGAGTAATGTTGTATTTTTTTCAAAATAAGCTAATCGAAGCACTAATTCTAAAAGTACTCGTTCTTAAGTAGCTTATAAGTATTTAATTTTAAATAAACAATTTGAAACACTCTCTAACACCTAATTTATGCATATTAAAAACTTTGTACCGCACATATCTCATTTAACAATTTGGGTTTAAGATGATTCAATACCAGTTGTGAAATTACATCAATAAAATATCATATGTGCAACAAAACTATACATAACATAGGTGTTGCAATGCATAAGTGAGAGGTACATGAAGCGTTGATTCTGTGTCTTTAAAAGACGACGAAATGTATTGAAACTTTTAATTGTGAAATTGTGCCAAGTTGTGTTGCACCCCAAAGCAGGTTTTATGCTCATAGTTACCAATATGTCACTATGACTTTTAAGTGTTTAAAGACCAAAGGTGATTGGCTAGTCAATATGTGCTAAATTGCAAGTCAACTAAATAGTCAACTTTAGTTAGGTGTTAGTCAAATAATTGTAATAAGGTTTTGAGAAATGTCATGTGGCTTAAATAAGAGAAAAGGAAACTTGATGGACCATTTCTGCCAATTAGGTAAACTGAACCAAACTTATGCTAGAATTTTCCCAGGCTTTCCTACATTCTTCTTCATATTTCTAATATGTTTTGTGTGTGTGTGTCGAGCTAAGAAAGAAAGGAGGGAAACAAGGCTTTTTATAGTGACCAAATTGGTGGAGGATTAAGGTTCCAATTCAAGGAAGAAGTCCCTAGATATGTGCCAAATTGAGGTTTTTGGGTAAATGATGTTTTAAAGAAAACTAATGAGGTTGTAGTGATTATGGGTTAAGTCCCTTTGATGGGTGATGATTTAATTGAGTAATTTTGGAGGTTTTGTCATATGATCATGTTATGATCATATGAAGGTTAGTAATGAGATAGATACGTCTTCGGTAATACTAGAAACCCTTTATTGGTAAGTTAAAGTGTTTATGATTTGTGAGCATTATGGTTTAGGAATCTAGTAAGGATGATATTGTTTTTTGTTATAGCTATGGAGTCAAGGTAAGTAACTTGTACTATAGCATGTGTTATATATGTTTTATCATATATGTGTTATGATTAAATGTGTTAAGGGCATAAGCTAGAGATTTGGCTACTAGATATATGAGGTTTAAATGAGTGTTAGTCTAAAAGCATTAGACTAACTAAGATATGTATCTGATTATGTCAATAAACTTAGATGATTGGCTTGTGTTTAGAATGTAAGAGTTGTATGGTTTATTTACATGATATGGTTATAGAATGGTTTGATTTATATGGTTATGAAGTGTGAAATTTGTTATAATAATAATGAAGCATTGTAATTGATAATAGCCATATAGGCTTAACTTGAATATTTATGATGCTAATGTGATGGAGTGTTATGAGACCGATTAAAGATGGTCAATCTCCCAAGAAGTAGATACGAGAAACCGAGATGGATAAGGCCCTTTGAGCGGGAAAAACTCCAACATAACTAGAGAGAAACTAAGACTTGATACAATTTTCTTTTCTGTTTATTCCACAATGCAATGTTACACTTAAATAACCAAAAGACAAATGCAGGTGTTCCTAAACTTGTGGAGCAACTGACAAAATGGAGAAAATGGGAAACGTGGGTACAAACTGCAAAATACTAAATTCATGCATGGAACTAATCAACTAAACATGGAAACTAAAAATATGAAAAACAATAAACGAGCATGAGGTATATTGGCAAAGTTTGTAATCTTGCATGAAGACTCGGGTCTCTTCGTGCACGTATCAATACCCTGCGCCTGAAAACGAGCCTTGTCCTTAATGCTCATGGTTTTGTATCTCGGGTCAGTTGGCTCCAAGGGTGGTTCCGGTTTGGTTTGTAGAAAACAAAGGCAGGTGGTTTGCACTTGTTTCCCGAGAAACAATTCAAGACACAATGAAAACAAAGGTTGTTAACACTTCTTTGTTTCAACTCCACGCGTCTTATCGTATTTATAGAGGAAGTCATGGCCAAATACGTTATCAAGGGTGAACATTTCGGTGGTGAAAGTTCGCCACTGGTTTGTTTCTCAATCAGTTTTGGCACACTGAAAGTGGGAGGGCTGATATTTGAGGGGCGAATTTGGAGGCTGTGGGTTGGCGGCGGTGGCAATAAAGGTAGAACCTTGGTGTTCTTTGGTTCGGTTTTTGTCATGGTAGTAATGAAGGACAACGTTTGTTCGTATTTGGCGGTAAAATGATTGGTGGTGACGGGAAGGTGTTTTGAGTTGTTGTCGAAATGGGAGGCAGTGGAGATGAAAGTGGCAAGAAATTTAGCCATGACGGCTTTGAGTTTGGATATGTTGTCAGCAAGTGTGGCCATGGATTCTTGTAGGGAAGGTGGGTATTGTCTTGGAGGTGTCGAGTAAGCCAATGAAAGCACCATTGTTATGAGACCAATTAGAGATGTTCAATCTCCCAAGAAGTAGATACAAGAAACCGAGATGGATACGGCCCTTTGAGCGGGAAAAACTCCAACAGAACAAGAGAGAAACTAAGGGCGCCTTTGGTAGAGAGAATTTCAAAGAAATAAAATGAAGTAGAGAATAAAATCTCAGAGAATAGAAATCAGTAGAGAATTTTGTTCAATTCTAATGTTTGGTAACAACAGAGACTTGATCCGAGAAATGAAAAAAAATATATTTAAATAACATTTTGTCATATAAGACTCACATGTATTTATTTGTTGATTTTTTATAAAAAATTATTTTTTATTTTTTCTAAATAACAATTCTCAAAACATATTTAAAAATAATAATAATAATAAATTATTTAAAACAAAACTTATTTTAAATAAAATATATCTTTTTTTTAATTTATTTTTTCAAAATTTATTTACTTTTTAAAAAAGAAGTATTTAAAAAAAATATTTTTTAAAAATGTATATTTAAAAAAAACTTGTTTTTTCTAAAAAAATATTTTTTAAAAATGTATTTATTTAAAAAAAAAATTAATTATTTTTTAAAATGTATTTATTTAAAAAAAACTTATAGTTTTTAAAAATATATTTAAAAAAAAAAACTTATGTTTGGAACTAAAGTACAAATATAAGTTGAAAAAAAAAAAAAAACATATCATGAAAAAATATTAGGAATACTAACAATTCTCATTTCTCCAATTTCCCAACCAAAAGGGATGGAAATAAAACTCTATTATATTATACTATTACTTATATTATATTATCTATTAGTATAAGTAAAAGTATACCAATAGATAATATAATATAAGTAAAAGTATACCAATAGATGTTATACACTTATTACTTATATTATATTATCTATTGGTCTACTTTTACTTATTAAAATTATATTGAGTTGGGTTTGGTTATATATATTCACTAGTCCATTGATATGAAGTTACTTAGTTATTAAAAGTTTAAAACATGTAATGATATTTGTGAAAAGTTTATGTTATTTATATGGTTTTCTTTTAGTTACATCACTTTTTATACTATATATTTTATAGATTAACATTATCAAGTAAGATATTTCATTAAATTACACTGGAGGTTAATATAGTAATTATGTTTATTCAGAATTGATATTCAAGAATTTATCAAACACTTTAGAAACATTTTCACTCAACACCTTTGAATTGTTCAGCACTTGATTTATTCAGCGCTAAATTATACATTTTTATCTAACAACCCCTAAGACTTGATACAATTTTCTTTTTTATTTATTCCACAATGCAATGTTACACTTAAATAACCAAAAGACAAATGCATGTATTCCTAAACTTGTGGAGCAACTGACAAAATGGAGAAAATAGGAATCGTGGGTACAAATTGCAAAATACTAAATACATGCATGGAACTAATCAACTAAACATGGAAACTAAAAATATGATAACAATAAACGTGCATGAGGTATATTGGCAAAGTTTGTAATCTTGCATGAAGACTCGGGTCTCTTCGTGCACGTATCATGGAGTGTATATGATATAGTGTTATATGTTGGTTACTTACTAAGCAAAAACTTATGTGTTATAGTTGACATGTCTTGTAAGTCGTGCGAATAATATAAGGTCTAGGATCAATGGCGGACCCACGATTTTAGTGGGCGGGGGGCAAATTTTTTTTTTTTTGTTTTTATAACACTCGTGATGCACTTTAATAAAAAGGTCATAAAAAAAATTTACACTAAAAACTGATATTTTTTTAGATTAAGATAGAGATTTAAGGTTTTTTACATTGTTTGATCTTAAGGTGGGGGGCAATTTGATTTTGTAATGGGGTGCACTTTAATAAAATGGTCCTAAAAAAAAATTTACACTAAAAATTGATATTTTTGGCGAATCCCCCTCTATGTAGTTCCGCCCCTGTCAAGGATAAAGGCCTTGGTTATGAAGACAAAGGATGGAAGCACATTACCTTTGGGTGTATGCGAATAGTGTAAATACCAAGCTATGAAACAGTTTAAACCCTCAAAGTGTCATAGCATTATAGTATTCGAAAAGCTATGAAACAGTAGTTGGTTCTAAATAAAAATATATAAGTGTATTTGATTTGTAACAAAATGTCGGTTTTGGTTAAGCCGTTTATGCAAAAAATTTGTCAAATTTCCTTTGGAGCATTTCATGTTGTACACAAGTTACATGTTGCATATTGTATGTAAGTTGACCCCTTAAATTAATTCAATCAAATCATGTTGTACACAAGTTACATTATGCAAAAAATAGTCTATTTTGATTTCAAGTCTCAGTAATCACATGCATACACAAGTTACAGTTAAGCCTTTGAAATGGGTGATTCTACGTGTGAGGTTATGAAGTAATGTGACATTAATATAGTTCTAACCACTGTAGTTAACTAGATATTCTAGTTCGGTCATGGACGTAGCAAGAGCACTTTGATTGTGTGAACCATGTAATTTCTCTCAATCGCTTATCTTTCAATTGCTATTTAGTGTTTGTTCAAATCGCTTTTTCAACAATTGCAACCAACAATAGACTATTATATATTTGAAACTGAAATAACAAAATCCAATAACATGACCATTTTTGCGTTCCTTTATGAACACGGCTAAAATATCTTTCTGAATAAACTATGTTCAAATTTCATCTTGATATGAATAACTTTGCAGGCGTGTAAGGGAATTTTGTTATTTTAAGTCTTTTGCTACGTCATCAACACGTAAACAAATTATTTACGTTGAAAAGAAAATTCAAGGTACATTAATTAAATGACGATGTTATTCATTTGTAAAGTATCCATTAAGTCATAAAACCATCATGTAAAATAATAGAACTCCGAAACCATGCATATATACCAGACATATATTGCATCTTGGAATGTGCTATTGAAAAGGAAATTATGTAAAAGTAAGACGATATAATACACTGATAGAAACCGATTCGAGATAGTTATTCTCTTTGTAAACTATAACTAAATTAAAAACTAACTGTTATACTAATTCATTCTTTTTCTTCTCTGATTTCATCAAATGTCGAGTACAGTATTTAAACAAAGGAAACATAAACTACTTGCTACTTTTTAGGAGAACCGGACTTGACTATAACTACTAACAAAACTAATAAGGAACTAACATGGGAACGTGATTTAAGGACTACATGCATGCACTACAAGAAAAAGTGCCTTTAGTGACCAAAATTTAGTGCCGACTTTTTTTTTTGTCACTATTTAGGCAATATAGTGACCATATAACATATAGACACTAATATTTGGTCACCCGTAAACAATTAGTAACCAAGCTCAAAAGTGGTCATTAATTTAGTCAATAAGTATATATGAGTTATTTTCGATATAAAATAGTGAATTATTGGTTAATACATTTTTAAAAGTCAGTGACGAAAATGTGGTCACTGTGTGACACATATAGGCGTATAGCGGGTGTTGTATACATAACATAAATAAATTTTATAAACACAGGTACCAATTAGTCCAACAAAAACTACAACGAAATAATTCCAAAGTATAAGTACCAATTATACACATCTTAGATAATATATCTCTATAAGTATAAGTACAACAAACAATTAAAATATTATATCTTTTCTAATTATCCTAATTCCCAAATTAATTTCCAAAGAAATTTAAAATATTATATATTTTTCTTTTTTTACCTGTAAGAACAAACCAATTCCCAAATTATTCACCTCACATCTCACATACTTGCACATTACCATTTTTCACCTCACTTATCACACACACAAACCCTAACCCTAATTCCCAAATTAATCAACCAAATCTCAATTCACCTTCATAATCACATCAATTTTACTTCTAACCAATCAATTTCCAAAAACATTTTATAAAATGGATTACGAGAGTGTTCTAGACGAGATGAACATGTGATGATACAGCGTACTTTAGCAAGTGAAGACGATGACGTGCAGGTTATGCGATGCGTACATTAGCAAGAGACGATGAGACGATGATGGCGTGGCCAGAAAATATGGTGGTGGTGATGACGTGGAGGAGGATGATGAAGGACAAGGTGGTGCTGGTGAGTATGATGATGATGATGACGTGACTGAGGAGGTAGAGGTTGAGGTGGTTGATGACGTGGCGTTGGAGGGGGATAATGGTTGATGACGAGCCGATTCGGCGGCAGGGACGCTTTATATGCACAATGATTGGTCGGGGTAGCGGTGGTAGAAAGCAGTAGTTTGGCGACTTGACGTTTAGAATTATAATGCTGTTTGATATTGCTTAAATGCTCTACTGAAACCTTAATATTATATTTTCCGATACAACTACGTTTCGAACACTATTAGAAAATAGTTAGTTTTGTCAAACATAGCCTTAATGTTTGAATTGTTGTTAACAATAGATTTATACAATTAGTGGTCAGGAAAAGATTTGAATTTGCAATGCGCTTCTCAGGTCTAGCCCCAATCTCGATGAAGTGCTTTTCCGGCTTAGTACTCCAGGATAAACTTGGACGTAACATCTAGTTATGACTTACATTAATATTTTTTTACTGCTGGAACTAGTGTTGTGTTTTCTGTGATAATTGATTACTTGCATGTTTTGTTAGTTTGTAATTGAAGTAAATAGTTGTAAGGTTAGCATTAGTGATCGCACGCTTAGACTTTTATCCAACGGTTATTAGGTTATACTGTTGTGAGGGAAGCAGGATGGAGAGTGTTAGACCTTGTGAAAGTCGATTTAAAGTAACTTATCAACTTTGATCAAGTTAAGTGTCAATTTCGAATACCAATTAACTACATGTTTGATTGTTTGAAATGCTTATTCAATCCATATCGAAACCAAAACAAGATAACGTTATGGTAATCGCCAGGTTTATAACCTTGCTAATTTCAATACTTTGTTTATTGTATGTTTTCAACACACACCTTTTAAGTCTTTCTTAAAACTTTAAAAACAATTGCAAATCACCGCACTGGCGTATCGCTACGGGTCAAAGTAATATCCGAATCGAACTATATATATATAAATTTAGATGTGTTAACTTGTTACTAATTTCTTTGTCTATTCTTTGCGATCATGTAACTCTAGTGACTTCTATATTTTATTCAAGTCTTAATATAATATGCGAGCACTTCTATATTGTGCTTATTTAGAGTAAAATAAGCAAACAAGCGTTTATTATAACACTCAAAGCAACTAGTGCTTAAAAATAAGCGGATAAGCACTTTAAATAAAGATCTTGCCCATTTTCTATAAGCGTTCAATCTGTAAAGAATGATATATAAACTCACCCATCTGTAGGGGCACTCGCAATAGTCGACTTATAGTGAATTTATTACAAGAACTATCTTGATTATTATTTTTAATAGAAATTGCGATTGTCGGTTTGGATATGTGATCTCGGGTTGGACAATTTGGACTTTAGTCGAGGAATTGAATTCTTGAGATCCATAGTGGTGTGGCAAATAAGAGAAAAGCTACGGGAAATGAGGTCGTTCATATTTTAAAAGCGAGGCGGCTCTTACAGCAACCAACTGGCGGTATTGTAGTTAATAACTCATTTATTTAAATTTATGTTTTCTTGCTATGCCTCTTAACTTCAGTAAGTCTCTTTCAAACCGGATAATTCAACTTGCTCCCGGGCTCACAAAATGGCGAGAACAATGTGCATGTTTGAACTTACAGATTGTAAACCAATTGGTATGTCACGATTCTTGCTACAAACATGCATCACTATATACTATATAACGATTGCGTATCATTTTGGTTTGCATGTGTTAATATGTATTCTTGCTTTTTGGTGTTTGATCACTATCACATGAATGAGCTATACTAGTGTAAATCAACTAGAGTATAAAGAAAGCTTAAATTACGTGTCTAGTGTAAAGCGCACAAAACTCATAATTTCATATTTAATGTATTTTATAGCAATAAACTTTAATAACATGTAGACACTTTAGCAACTTGCAAATGGTTCTTACTTCTTAACAGTATCAATATGTTTAAATTAATCTGAACCTGCAGATGGTTCTTCGTCTGATTTTGAAGACTATGAGACTAGTAGGATGGTGCGTAGGAAGACCTTTTAGAATAAAATACAAAAGGAGAAAGGAGAGAAAAAAATAGCGTCTTGAATTGAATTGAATATCAAAATGAAGTCTCCCCTGCCTTTTCTGCTTTTACTGGCAATCGATTCAACAATTTCTAATATTCAAAACATCTCCTCTAATCTCTCTTTTCTCCCCAATAATATCCTCATCGGCCTCTTTCGGGTACTTTCTTTTTCCTTTTCCTTAATCTCATTGCTCATCTTTTTTCTTTTTCTTTTTTTACTTGTAAGATGAAACCAATTAATTACAAGGAAATTTACTTGATCGTTGTTTACTTGCTTTCACTAGGCATTTTGGAACATAGTTTGACGCGTGAAGGGCCACTTTAACACGTGAACAACAAATTTTTGAGGTGATTTGCTAACTTTCATGCCCGAACCAAGTTTTGTTTGTGTGTGAGTGTGTGGGGTATGTTTGTGTTTAACGACTAAGGAGTTCATTTGTTGTATTGATCAATACTATTAGAATAAAGCAGGCATCTCGCAGGAAGAGGTAAATTCATGCCATGTCTACTTTCGTAATTCGCAGGAACAGGTAATCTGTTTGGTCCTTATTTTCATGATATATTTAAACTATCATCATATACATAAATATTACTCCGTGATTTATATCTTTCAGCTTACCATTACAAATTGGAATCTCCCTGTATACACAAGTTCAGTTTGCTTTTATACCAGGTAAAGTTTCTTTTTACTAGTTGGTTGATGAAGACAAGATCCTTAGAAGTCAAATATTTATTAGTAAGGTACCAAGGTTTACTCATTACAAAACTATATATGTGCCACATCCTTACACAATAGATCATACTTTTTGAACTTTTTTTACAGACAAGGAAGTACTTGGATGCGTGGTGTGTCTTCTTTTGGGCAACAACGCCAACACTGCTTTCTTTGTTCATGTTTGGACTTTATGTAATGATGGGAAATCAACTTGATGCAGCAACGGTAATAAAACATTTCAATAAATAGTATTTGTATTTTTTATTCTTACCGCATTTTTTGAGTTTTAACCTATAATTTTTGCAGGTTTCTGAGGTTTTACTTGTCTTCTTGTTGTTTAAAATCGATTTCTCGTTAAACTCATTCCGTGGGTCATAAATGGGTTGATTGATGTGAGTTCTGTATATGATACCATCTTTTCTATTAACATCTTTAAAAAAATCGGTTAATAGAAAATTTGTTTTCTTTTGTTATAATTTCTCACGGTAGTCATATCTACCGGTGGTGAGCAAGTTCCTCTCATGTGTTGAGCATGAACCTCGTGACTGGGAGACACAAATTTCTCTTTCATCCTCTTACTCCAGATTATTTTTGTTTGGCGGGTTATTTTTATTTCCGTTATGTGTAATGGTGATTCTTATATTTAGTTTGGAACAAAGAAATATGGATTATGTAGATGTAATGAATTTTGGAAATTTATTGTTTCGAATAAATTCTTTTTCATCTGATAATTGTATTGGTGGTTATTTGCAGATTTTTTTTTGCTATATTTTTTAAATTAGTGACCACATACACTGTAACTATGTTGCTATGTAGTGGTCATTATTTTCGGTCACTAATTGATCAAAATAGTGACCACTAACCCATATAGTGACGAGAATAAGTGACCAAATCGTTGTCACAAATTTTAATGACCACTTTTATGTTGTCACTTTTTAGTGACCATATCCATATGTCATCACTATTACCTTTTGTGACCGACTTTTAGTGACCACGAGTGACCACTTTGATATGGTCACTAAATCAGCTTAGTGACCAAATATATACTATTAGTGACCATAATCGTGTGGTCACTAAAGACCTTTTTTCTTGTAGTGATGCTAATAGTGAAGTAGGAAATGGTCTTTACGTCAGAACCATCATAGACCTCATCTTGCAATATGGCTTTGACCGTATCATACACATTGCCAAAACACACGCGTCCCCCCTCTACGAGAACTAAATGAGACGCGTCCCTCTAGACAATTGCATTTGTTTGGTCTATCAGTGGATCGAAAGAATGGTTTAGTTTGTGTGTGTGCTTTTTGTTTTTATTTAAGTTTGTAGAGTATATTTTTAGTTGTAAGTGTGATCCCCTTAGGGGGTGGCAATGGTTGCGGTATGAACTCGGTTTGCATCCATACCGCACGGCAACACCGTTGCCAGTCGTGCGGTATGGGGAATTCGGTATGGGCTGCGGTTTCGTTTGCCGTAGCGGTTTGAGAAGAGAAGGAGAAAGAGCCGTTTGCCAACGGTCAAAAAAGTAGCCGTTTGGCTATTTTGAATACAAAAAAATAAAAAATAAAAAATAATAATAATAAAAAATTCCCCTATAAATATACACACAAATCACATTATTTTACACACAAATCAACTACAACACTAAAAAATATCTTCATCATCCTCTTCTTCGTCCGATGACGACTTAATTTTTCGAAGAGTCTTCCGAACTAATTTTCTCCACGGTAGTACCCTAGAAACCTATTTAAACTGCGCGATTCCCTTCAAGACACCGCTAGCTCAAGCAATACTCGGGGCGTCTTTCACCCGCTTCGTGATAAAGCATTACAAACTTTAATGAATGACTATTTCGTCGAACGACCAAAGTTTCCCGACCGTGTTTTTTGTGAAAGATTTCGAATGAGTAAAAGCTTGTTTTTAAGAATTGTTGGTGATGTTGAAGCGAGCTTTGAATGGTTTAAAGAGAGCCAAGACACGAGGGGAAAAAAAGTTTCACGGCGTTACAAAAATACACATCGGCCATTCGGCAACTCGCAACGGGTGAACCTCCGGATAGATTTGATGACTATTTAAACATGTCAAGAAGAACGTCCGGTATTTTTTGTATTTCGTATATATATATATATATATATATATATATATATATATATATATATATATATATATATATATATATATATATATATATATATATATATATATATATATATATATATATATATATAATATAAGGAGGCATTTGACATTAATGTCACCTCAATGCCCGATAATTGTTTTTCATGCCACATAAGCATTTTTGGTCCAACTAAGCAATTAATTTTTAATTTTCCGATTTTTTTTTTTTTTTTTTTTTTTTTTTTTTTTTTGGTAATTTTGGAATTTTTAAGCATTTTGAAAATTGTTTATAAAAGTTCCTTGCAAGGTTTGAACCTTGGTTGTTTTGATAAATAACTTGTGTGTTTACCACTTAGGCAACAAGTTATTTTGATAATTATGTTGCATTCTATAATATATAAATGGAAAATGATTCTCATGCCTAAAAATATGCCTAAACAACTCATTGTTTGACACATGGATTCCACTAAATCTTCTTTTTCATATCTACCATTGATCTAGCCAAGTGTCTCAATCTCTTTGTTAGGCATAAAATTAGTCTTGTGAGTTAGTCATGCCAATCAACACTCTATATAAATAGCTTTATGAATTTCGAATTTAATAAAAAATTTAGAAATCTGTATTGTTTTAGGATTGTGTTTGTGTGTTGATTTTTACTTAAAATAAGATTAGGATAAGTTTGGTATGGATTCATTGTTATCTTAACTCTTTCCTTATTGTTTAACCTAATCTCACACTATATATACACCCTTATTTACAAAGGTATTTCACAATTACATATTCTCTTTTCTTCAATGTCGAACATTCAGTCCAAGAGGTTCTCAAAGAGGCTTTCAACTGCCAAGCACAACAACAATTCTGAGAATTCAGAAGAAGCTAAATCAATGAGTATAAAGGATTCAGGTTGTTTATGTGTTAACATATACGATTGTTTTCTTTTTAGTTTATGTATGTAGGAATATATCTGGTATTAAAAAAACAGAATATGATGGTTATGTTTTTATATTATGTATGTGTTTACTATATATGTTTTGTATTTTGCAGGAATCCATCTACAAGGAAAAAAACATAAACGTGTTGGTAAGAAAGTTTCTACAAAGATTTCATCAGGTACAAGTTGTATTTTTTTAGAATTTATAACATGTTGATGTTGTTGCTCAGTTTTTGTGTTTTGTTTATGGTTTAATAGGAGCAAGTAATGCTGATTTTAACAAGAAGATACAAAACAATGAGACTATAGTTGATGCACAAGCTGCAGGTAGTAAAGAAGTTTTTATGATATTATTGTTGCATGTTGCATGAAGGTTTTTTGTTTTTTTTATTTAATTCATTACAGGTTGTATGTTTTTTGAATGTATAAGATGTTGATGTTGTTTTATTCGTTACAGGTTGTATGTTTTTTGAATGTATAAGATGTTGATGTTGTTGCTTATTTTTTTGTTTTTATTGATGATTTTACAGGAACAAGTAATTCTGATTTTAACAAGAAGACACAAAAGAATGACACTACAGTTGATCCACAAGCTGCAGGTAATAAAGAAGTGATTATCATATTTGAAGGTTTTTTGTTTTTTTTTTAATTTAGTTGGTTTGTTTTTGTTTATATTGGTGTTTATTTTAGCAGAATAATTGTTTGTTTATATCTGTAAAATTGATTTGGTTATGAGTTAGATGATGTGTTCCACGTTTATGTGTTTTATCATTTCCAAATATTAAATTCTGTATACGCATGTTTACATAGTGCATACATGTTTATAACCTTTGATCATGGAATAACACAGATAAGATTAAGAAAAGAATTGAGACAAGCACAATTAGAGATCCTTCTACAGGTAGTTAATCTTAATGTACTATAGTGTAGATATTTTTGTTGTAGTTAAAATTGAATTGAAAACCTAATACAATTTTGGTACCTGTTTTGAACAGTTGTGGCACCATTAGGTGATAACAGTGTTATCGATATGTCGTTATTTGAAAGTGACACTCCCGGAAAAAGATCTGGAACCCATGTGCAGACTGTTTCAATGGCATCAAAGGGTAAAGCTGATTTGAGTAATTATATTGTGCAGTGTTTATTAAATTTGATAGTATACGTATTTTATTTAGAGTTATTTGTTGTAGTTAAACCTGCGTTAACCAAAAATTTTGGGAAGCAAGTATCATCTTTAAAGTCTCAGGCAGCTTATGATAGCTCTCAAAGTGACACACCTGCTAATAAGTCTATATCTAACATTGTTGATTGTGGAAGATCAGAAAAAGGTACAATAGTTTTTTAAATTGAAACATATATTATATTCTAAATGATTTGTTACTTATATATGGTATATATTTATTAGTTGGTAAAAAAGGCTCAGTTGATTACAATGCTGTTGACTGTAAAAGGATGGAATACATCAGAAACCAGCAAAAAGATCCTAGAAGTGCAGCTTATTTGAAGTCAAGAAATTCCAAATTTTGTTATCAAGGAGACTATTCAGGGACACCTAAGTTCGGGTTTAAAAATAGTGTGTCAGGCAGACAACAAACAAAAGAAGCTTATTCTGTACATACTACGTCGTTTGAAAATTCGTTTGATGGTTTGTGTTTTAATGATTTATGAATATAAGTTATTTTGTAAATGCATTTGATAAATAACAATAATTTGTAACAGGTAAACCTCATTATAAAAAAGGTAATGGAATGCATACTTCCTCCAATGGAAGTGCTTCAGCAGGTATATTCTTATATTTTAGTTTAATAGGAACAAGTAATGCTGATTTTAACAAGAAGACACAAAACAATGAGACTATAATTGATGCACAAGCTGCAGGTAGTAAAGAAGTTTTTATGATATTATTGTTGCATAACAGGTCAATCTTATTCTAAAAAAGGTAATGGAATGCATACTTCCTCCAATGGAAGTGCTTCAGCAGGTATATCCTTATATTTTAGTTTAATTTACATTGATTTTGAAATGTGTTTGCTAGATTTATAATGTTTAAAAATATCCAGATGAAAGGCGAAGGAGCGAATCATAACTCCAATAAGAAACGTTAATCCTATGGCTACAAACATGGCAATCAAAGGAAGATGTATTTCTATTTGGCATTCTCACAAACTAAATGAAGAACATGATCCATATAGTTTGGATTTGTGTTTCCAAGATCAAGAGGTAAGTATTATTTTTTGATTTTTTTGTATTTAATGAAATTAATATAAATGACCACTAATTTTAACAATGTATATCCGGGACAAGCGAATCGGATTTACATCAAAAAGAATTCATGTTTAAATTTGAGCCTCTCCTTCAAGAAGGGCAATGCTACATAATATCTAACTATGGTGTGGCGAAAAATGGTGGAAGGTTACCATTGTTACCAAACAGATGGAAAATATCTTTTTTCAAAGGGACTAATGTTACGCGTGTTGAACAAATAAATGATAATGTCATTGGCTTTATATATGAGCCATTTTCCCGTATATTAGACCCAGTGAATGAGTACCATGATCATGATTGTGTTGGTATGGATTTCATTGACACCTACTTATAATATTAATTCCTATTTAATATTGTAAATACAAAAACATTAACCTATGTTATTCAACGAGATGTGGTTGGAGCAGTTGTTGCTATTGGGAAAATCGTGAGGTGTGAACAACCATGGTGGTCCAAAATCCATGAGAAAAATTGTTATTGAAGATCTTGAGTAAATAAAAACTTTAATATGATAGTTATATTCTATACAATTTTACAATGTAAATGTATTTATTTATATCATACTATCTGATCCCTCAGGCTTGAGTGCACTTTTGGGATAATTGGGCGTTAATGTCGAGCGACTATGAAAACAAAGCTAGAAGAAGTTGGCCATTTAGACATCCTTTTGATGCTTGGGAAGGTCAAGTATTGGGACAATAAGTTTTTAGCCATATATTTTTTAATAATTTGGAAGACACTAAAATAGGATGCGTTTTGTTAATATAAATTGTTTTTTTTTTTTTTTTTGTTGTTTGTACAAAATCAGATAAACCAGTTGTGCATAATGCGTTATTTGGAAGCAGGATTTTCATTAACAGGAAGATTCCGCCGTTATTGTTATTTCGGAAAAGGTTTTTATAATAATTATACTATATTTGTTGTTTAATTAATACGTATTTTACTTTAAGCCTGTATGTAACATAATTTTAAAACATACAAGATACGAATCACAAGAAGGATATAATGCAAATGAATTCAAGATCGATTGCACAATCAAGAAAAAACATTGTTACACTGCGAATTTATGCATGGTTTTGTAAAGAGGTTTGTTGGTATGATCCGAAGCATTGAACCGGTGAAGAGAGTGCTTTGTTGCATTTATTTAATTATGAAAAAGCATAATACATACGTCATAATATAGTATTTGAATATGATTAATAAAAACTATGCAAAATGCGGGATACATGTTGTGTTGTTTATACTACTCGTGCATAGCATCCAATATGAAAATGGTTGGGCTTATATGACGTGTAAAGCATGTAACACAAAAGTAATGACGGTTTCTTCAAAAGGTGGAATGAATGGTCGAAACAAGAAGCAAGTGTGGTTACAAGAAACACGGTGAAACATATCTTTGTTGCATCGAGGTATTAAAAATATTGTGTTTTAATTATTATTTAAATATATAAAATTATGATTAATTATTGAAATACTAAAACTTTATTATTTGTTGGTCTAAGGTTCAAGATCATTGTTCGTATTGTTGATGAAAGTGGAACCCACAGGTGGTTATTTTTATAACAATGTACAAAGAGCGACTAATTTGTCGTGGCAAATTATGAAGAAACAAGGCATGGACCACGAAGAATACTTCCAGATGATCTAAACCAGATTATCGGGAAACAATATCTATTTAAAATTAAGTATTCTGAATTTAACCACAGCAACAACAGCCATATCTATCGAACTGAAAAGGTGACCGATGATGTTGACACAATCATGTATTTCAAAAATGGTTTCCTAGATGAAGAGGTATTAATATTAGCATTTTAAATTACTTTATAATTGTCCATTTTTTATTATAATCTTATATTGTATACAATAGTTATTAAATTAAAATTGAGTTTGTAACACATGACAAGATGTAGAAGATGAGGAATACAATATGGAAGATTTTTCAGAAAATGCCGATGATGTGTTATACAATAATGAAGGTGGTTTAGATGATAATGTAGATGAGTTTGGCAATGGTGAAGATGATTTTGAAAATGAAGAAGATGATTTTGAAAAAGAAGATGATGTTTTGAATTCCGATAATGTCTCAGATGATAATGAACATGATATAGATGAATCAGATATTGGCGAAGAAGATTTAGATAATCCTCATGGTGATTTTGAAGATGGTACATATGATTTAAGTGAGTTAGAAGACGTGGGAAAGAATGCAGAACATCAGTTTAAAGTTGCTGAGAATATAAATACAAAACCATCAAATGATATGGAGGAGGTATCATACATTTTATTATTAAATGCAGTTTACAATTGTTTATTTTTTAAAAATAAGTTAAATTAACTTTGTAACTGTTGTACATTGCAGAATGCTGAAGTACACACTCCTAAATCTGCAAGTAATGCAAGTGGTGTTGGAGGTGAAAAAACTGGTGATAGTATGAATGATCCGATTCTTTGTTTTGAAAAAAGAAATCGTGGAATAGAAGAGTTAGCAGAGAATGATTGTGTCGATGAGGAAGATGTCTAACAAAATAAAAAGATGCAAACAAATGATATAGAAGACAATGATGCATAGAACATGCACTGCATCTTCTTTTACCTATCTATTTAATTTTTTTTGATAAACAATCAATTGTTTTAGTTTATGATTTTGGCAAACATATTATTATTTAGGTTATTATAGGATCAATTTTAATTTGGTATTAAGTTTAAACATTTGCGTTTGTTTACATTTATTATTGGACAAGTATTACGTTACATTTTTTAAATGTTTATAGTTCTTCTGAATTTTTAATATATATGCAACCATGCAATTATTAGTTTGAATATGTTATGAAACACAGGGAATCCATTTACATTTAATAAACAAATAAGCTGCATAATACGAGGAAATTGTTTGATAATCAAACACATTCATTAAAACATATATCACCTTACATAGAATATTTTACAACCGAACCATAGTTTTAGTTAACAATACATATGACCAAGGTAATTGATGAGTGTCTAAATACTCATCATTTTTATACTGTTAGAATGCCAAAAACATCTGAAAACACTCGAAATGCTTCAAAATGATAAAAATATCACAAACAAGTGTTTTATATGTTTTAAATGCAAAAACATCAAAATACGGTGAAAAGCGTATCAAGTTTGCATAATTGGCGGTTTAGTCCCCAGTTACAAAAGTTGTCAAATATAGTCCACGGTAATTCAAAACTTGTAAAATGTCATTAAAGGTCCTTGGGATTCTAAGTTGTTCAAAATAATCCTTTGAAGTTAAAAATCACAAATTTACAACTTTGGTCCTCAACTTTGCAAAAGTGTCAAAATTAGTCCCTAAGGTTTTAAAAATAAGAAAATAATAAAATAAACCTTATACTATTTATAAATGGCAATATTGGTCCTTCATGATAACTTTGGAGAAAATTACAAGTTTGGTCCCTAGAGTTACAAAATTGGCAATTTTAGTCCTTGGACTTGTAAATGGAATTTTATGCAAATATGGTCCTTGTACTATCAAAGTTTGGCAAGTTCAACCCTTGTGATAAGTTTAGAAATGTTACAAGATCAGTCCTCAAAGTTTGGACAAATTACAAATATGGTCCTTGTTATTACTATTAAACCAAACGGATCCTATATTTAACTAAAGCCCAAAAATCAAATCCAAGCCCAAACCATATCCGATCAACCCGACCCACCTTTTAAAATAAAACCCGCCACCCAAACCGGTGTTCTTGTACACCTTCTTCACCCACATTGTATACAAAACCACGGTTTTTCCACCGCCTCCACTCATCACGGATATTTAAAACACTCATCATCATCACCTTTCCACGTAAACCGACCCACAACCATTTAATGCTTCCCACCATTTCACTTTCACCGTAGCACAAACATACCTGCTTTTTGGCTTTTCAACTCACCCCTAGCTCTAATCTACTTCTCATTTTGTTCCTCCTTTCTACTATACTCCAAACTTCTTTAATTGATCTCAAAGCGCTCTAATCCACACCTATGACTTTTGGCGCCAAAACATATTTGAAGGCTAGGATGAGTTTGACTCATCAAAGGCTTAAATTATTGATGGGAAAGACCAAGTGGGACCCATGAGCCCTAGAAGTCATTATAAAGAAAGATAAAGCGGATATGGAAGAGTAGTAGTTAAGTAGTGTAATTTAGTTTTAATTATGTCGTTTAATTTCTTCAAGTTTTCAGTTTTTGTTTAAGCTTTAAAGTATTTTGTAATCAAACTTGTGTGTAATAAGAACATAATTTCGATTATCAATTTTAAGTTTTATGTGCAATTTAGTTAATGCCATTTTCAAGCTTGAATCCTCAAAATATTCAAAGGTCGTTAATAGTTGTTATCTTTGACTCAAAAGCTCATAAAAGTTCATTTTATAGCTTACGAAAGTTTTAGTAAGTGTAAAACTTTGTTTAGTCTCAAAAGCAGAAAATTCACAAAATCAAGAAAAATAGTAAGAAAATAAAATCCCATGGAGAAGATACGGAAAGATGAAGCGAGTTGATTTTGGATTGCTTCTTGGTCTAGAGCTTCTTGGGAAGCAATAGGTTGTAATCTCGGACTTTGGTTCTCGGTTGTATTTGGATCCATTTTGTAAGAAATCTCTCATAAACTTGCATTCTTAGTTTAAGTGTTCTAAGCTTGTTAATTCTAGTTCATTTATCTTTGTGTTATAGCTAATATAAGTTAATTAATAGATTTGTTAGTTTAAAACTTGTTTTAGTCTTTAAAACTTCAAAAGCAGTTTAGTATAAGTGGTGTTTGGAATTGCCTAGTTATCTAATATAGAGGTCTGCTTTTGTCATTGTTTGATATTGCTTCATGTCTTTTGAGCACTTAATAGCTCGTTATAGCCTAAACTCAATCCTTGTTCACTAAAAGTCAAATTCATCTTGAATTCATCCTTGACAGTTCCTTTGTTAAAAGTTTGAAATGCAAATCTGTCACACTAGCTCAAAACTTGATATTGTAGCTTAATCTCACCTTAGTATAGCTTATTATAACTTGTTTAGTCCATAGAATTGATTTGAATCTCATTAAAGTCAACTTGGTTCCATTTTATAAAAGTCAAGCGCTGCTCGTGCACAATTTTATACCCATCTTCACAAGCTTGTCAAAAGCTCTTGTTTGAGATTCGACTTGTGATTTTGGCTTTTATGTAGCTAACCTAGCCATATTGAAGTTTCAATTTTAGTTTTCAAATTCTAGCTTTTAGATAGGGTGCAAGTGGTTTCTATTTTTGTCCAAAACTCGGCATTCATTCGAGTATTGACTCGATGGTGTTTTCAAGATTTTCTCAAGCCTCTCACAAGCTTATTAGTGTAAGCCATAGTTAGATTTTTAGTTTTTGAAAAGCTCGGTGGTCAACTTGCTTAGTCCAGTCTTTGTTTTCATTTCAAGCTCATATAAGTACTTAAAATTAAGCTAGAAGTACCTAGTAAAACCATGCAGTACCCTGTGCAAACAGTATAGCTTATGCTCATTTTGGCTTATTTTGTGCTTATTTTGTGCTTATTTTTAGCTTATTTGCATTCTCAGTTGTTATATTAGCTTATTTAAAGTAGCTTAGCTTATTTTCAGTATATCTTGTGCTTATTTTTAGCTTAAAAGCCATTTGGCTTAAACATTTTGCTTATTTTCTTTATTGTTCCTTTGTTGAGTTAAATAAGCTCTCGAACTTATTGCTCATTTTCATAAAAAGTCATAGTTAGAAAAAGTGCTTATTTACTTGTATTTAATAAGTTGCAAAAGAAAATTTCAAAATAAAATGTTTGGCAAAAGGGGAGGTCAAGGTTCGAACATCGACCTCCCCTTGATAGAAGTGATAGAAGTGTACACATATGCCGTTTTCCCTTGGGACTTTTACATCATTTCTTCACACAATCTATCTCTTATATCGTTTTGTCCATTTTAGCTTAAAGCGAGATTTTAGCTTATTTGAAGCTTATTCATAGTAGCTTTTTCAGTTTTCTAATTTTCATAAATCGTATTAGTATAAAGTATTTTCTAAAAAGTTTGATTTTTATAAATAGTTTTAGTATTTTTTAACATTTAATTAGTGTAAAACTTATTTAAATCATAATAAAAATATAAAAGTCAAAAAATATAAATCTTTTTCTAAAATTTTCTTTTATCATATATTTTGTAAGAAAATTGATTTTACACTTGTAGGCCTTTTATTTCATAAATTTTACGTTTTGCTTGCGCTCTCGGCGCCATTTAATAAATAACGCTCGTTTAGTTTTAAATAACGTTTTAAGTAATTTAAGTTTACGTTTTGATTAAAATAGTTTATTTAAGTTATTTTATGATAAGGTTTTCCCAAAAAAGGTACCATTTTGAGAGGTCGTTTAAGCCCTTATTTGATCACTTTTGTATCCGTTATTGCTTAATATCGTTCCTTTTCACTTTTAGGTCTCTTGAAGGCAAAATGAAGGTGGAATGGCACTTATTTGGACGAAAAGCGCGAATATCTGAAGAAAATGGCCAAAGTCGAATCGAGACACTCAAAGTCTGCTGAAAGAAGGCGGCGGCGTCATCGCTTAGCTGCGACGCCGTCGGAGGAATTTGTGACGACTCGAGAAGAAAATGGCTTGTTTTGAAGGGCGGCGTCGGGCTTTAAAGAGTAGACCGTCGCAACTCAAGCGGCCTAGATGCGACCCGGACAACGTCGAAGGCGAAGGGACGGCGTCACGGACATAAGGTGGCGCCGTCGCAAGGTTAACGTGGCCAAGGCGAAACCCTAATAGCGGCGACACGGCGGCGTCACAAAACATAAGGTGACACCGTCGCATATGTAATATTATATATAGAATCAATTTTTCGGTTTTAGGAGAGTCTTTTGGAGTAAAACCTAAAACCGAACCAAGGGTGTCTTATACGGTATTTTAGGGTTCCAAACCCTATCTTACATCAAGATAAGTATTTACTTCATCAATTCAATTATGTCTTTGATTATTTGTGTGTATGCTTGCATGTTCTCCATGTCCGGCTAATTTATTTGTGTGTTTGCTTAGGGAGTATGAAACTTAATTATTGAATATTGATTGGTTGTTTCTTATCTTAGTTGATCAATGATCTAGTAATGCGATAGGTCATTCGTTGTGTACTTAATGCTTGATTCATCTTTGTGAACCTTAGAATATAATTACCTGAGTAGTTGTAAGCTAAACCATCCAAAGAGTGCCTTAGAGTAAGAGTTTATTATCCTAGTGGGTTTTGTAGGCGAGACCCTTTGGTAAGTTCAAAGAGTTAGGGAGAAAGCATACCCTACAACTTTAGACACACAACGCAACTAAGAATAAGGACGTGACAACTCAACCATCAATAGGAGATAATTAAGGAGTAGTAAAACCTAAGTAAACACATCTTTAAACTATCATACGAGCACACATTAATTAGACATAGACTACCACCACCTTAGTTTAGATAATTAGATAATAGTAGAGTAATCGGTGAAATACCAACCCCCAAATCCAATACCGAGATTCGTACCTTTCAATTTCCTAAAAAACATAAAAAGATAAAAAAAATAATCTTCCTCAACCTTAACCTTAGCGTAGTAACTTCTCACTAGCATTCCTATTCCCTAGAGAGCGATATCAATACCGTGGCTTACCCTAATACTACACTACAACGATTAGGTTCACTTGCCTAGGGTGTTGAAAAACTTGCTCGACGAAAAGGAAGTTCCTTTGACCCCGAGCAGCTGCGTAAGCGTATCAAGTTTTGGCGCGCTGCCGGGAATAGAATAGCTAGTTAGTAGTCCACCTCGTTTAGGTTTCTTTGCTTGATTCCTATCAAGTAAATTTTTCTCATTTTAGCTTTCTCTTAGTCTATCCCCTTCTTCGTGACCTTTGTTCGTAACACCCATCACTTTTCATCATGGAAGGTGATAACCAACCACCACTCATCAACCCACACCAAATGACCCGCCAAGAGCCCGTACTCTTGGTGAATACTCAAGACCAAGCCACCTAGGCTATAGGAACACCATTGAGCTTCCGACCAAGCCCAAACTACGGCCTGCGATCCGACACCATCCGGTTGGTGCAAAGCGGATGTGCATTCCATGGACTTCGTTAGAAGATCCAAATCGACATCGAGGATTTCCTCAAAATTGTCGATTCCATCGACCTTGATGCTACTACTCGGGAGACCACGCGTCTGCGTCTCTTCCAATTCTCTCTGGGACCAAGCTAGTAATTGGCTTGAGCGACTTCCATGGCTCCATCTCAAGTTGGGATGATCTTACCTCTCGCTTCCTTGCTCAATTTTTCCCACGGGAGAACCACTAAGCTTAGGAATGACATCTTGATGTTCCAACAACGTCAAGGTGAATCTCTCTGAAGCATGGACCCGATTCAAGGACTTACTTCATAAAGTCCCTCATCACGGCATTGATCTTTGGCTCCAAGTCCAAATCTTTTATGATCATGTCAACTTCCCACTAAGCGATCCATTGACCAAGCGGCGGTGGAAAACTTAGTGATCTCACGCGGAAGAATCATGGGGTATAATAGAGGACCTTGCCTCTCGACAACGAAAGTTGGGATGACCCCGTGAGCTACCTAAAACCGTCAAGGCAATCTCCTTGCCTTCCATCAACTCACAACCTTCCGACCGTAGGATGATCGAACTTGAAGATCAAGTTAAATTCCTCATGAGTTCTACGAAAATCCTAAGTCTTCACACCATGTGAACAAAGTTTCTCCTCGTGCGAGCCGTTTGTGATCCTCATAACACGCGCACTAGCACCGATCCCGAACACGCTTCCGTTGACTACGCATCCTCGCGTATTAATGGAGCGGGAGGAAGATTCCTACAACACCGGACCTAGGAATTTCAATGAAACCCGTGAGGCATGGAAAAGCAAGCCCGACTTCTCACGGGGACAAACCAAAGAATTCACCTCTAATGATTTCTCATGGCCCCACCTAACGGTCCTAACCAACAAAACATCGAAGGGATGTTGCAAAACCTAGTTGCATCCCAAGAAACCCAAATGGCTAAGCTCTCGGACCGCTTTAACCATCAACAAGCCGAGATGGATAGGAAGATAGACAACCTTTTGAAAGCCATAACCAATAGTGATAGGAAGGTTAGTGCTATCTCAACTCCGAACCCGGTATAGAGATTAAGGATCCAAGCAAGCTAACTAAGCACGTTCAATTCGTCAATACCATCGCCTTAGTGAAACGATAGAACGGATGACGAAGAGGACCATACGCTTGTGAATAATGAAACACCGAGGAAGTAGATGAAGTAGACATTGACTATTTCAACAAATTTCCTACGGAAGAAGAACTATCTCGCCACCCTCACTTAGTGCGTGACCTCCGTCACATGTATGTTAGGAAAAGCCCTAGAATCAAGTTTGGGAACCCTTGGAATCTTAACATACCATGTTGCATAGGACACCTTTTGTGGCAAAGGCCTACATTGATCGCAAATCCCCAATCAACATAATGACTAGCACCTACTACAATTGGATAATGAAGAAGCCTATCCCAACTAGGCAAGACCCGATAATCCTAGGGATAAGTGCAATTTTCTTGGTAGAGTTAAGGGATTGCCCGTCTATGTAGGTAGTTTCACGTTCCCTACGGACTTCATAATTGTGGATGATATTAGCACGGCCATAGACTCTAGCTTGTCCCACGTTATTCTAGGAAAACCTTTCATAGAAAGCACTGGGATGACCTATGACCCCTCGTTAGGAGTAGTGCGATTCAAGGATGAGACCGACGACATAGCTTACCAAATGCCGTTTAAGATTGAGAAGTTTTCATCACTCTCTAATGATGAAAAGGAACTTAAGTTGTCGGTCTATTATAGGAATGATAAGGATAGGGAAAAGGAGTAGATTATGTTATGGCTAAGATTTTCGGGTTCTATAAGGATTGTTTGAACTTAGGACGAAATATAGGACCAGTGGGAGAGGACGAACTCTTAGAGAGGTGCATCATAGGACACTTCTACAACATGGAATCCCGGTAGAGACCGTCAAGAGGCGGTAATGAGAAAGCGTGGGAGTGCGACTACGAGTCTAGCTACAAGACTCTTAAATAAAGAAAAGCGCTTCGTGGGAGGCAACCCATGCTTAATTGTTTGCTTGTTAGTGTCATATATCTTTTATTAATTGTTTATCCTCATGTTTAAATTTGTAAAATGCTTTATTTTGTTTTAACCTCGTCTTAATTGCATATAAAGGTATTTTACATAAGGGATAAGTGTAGGGAGGATTACACACGTTTTCAAAAAAGCGTAAACATGAGAATAACAATTAACCAAAAGATATATATGTTTGTTTGTTCGAGTCAAATGCTTGTATCGAGTCATAATGGATGTTTTGCGAAATTTTCCGATTCTAAAGATGTAAATTTTCGAATTTTTTTTGAAAATCATGAGCAGTTTTGTCGGGATAACTGGACGTCGGGATTGCAACTGACGGCGTCGGGAAGGAGTAAAACATCGGATCACTTTTCTCGTTTTCGAGCTACTTATAAATTTTGGAATTTTCGGTCTTAATTTTCTTAGAAATTCAGTAAACATCCATTCCACAAGCATTATATCCTAGTTTAAATCGAGTCTTATATATATTATTACCGCCGATTTTGTGAAGGTTTCGTTTGTTTTGTTCAAGTGTGCGAGGTTTAGTTTGTCAAGAAGAAGTTACACAAGATTGGAAGGAGCTTTTCGCAATAATTCTTCTTGGAAAGGATTTAACCACCACTTTACACGGATCCTACCGAGCTAATCGGGGAGTATTAGTTTCTTTCGTTTTGATTACCTTCTTTTATCATTACTTTGATACTTTCGGGGAACATTGGGGACAATGTTCGGTTTAAGTGTAGGGAGGAAAATAAAGCGGAACTTTGAAACTATGCTTATCCTTGATTATTTGCTTTGTCAATTGTGATTGTGTAATAAACCATGAGAAAATGTCGGTTAGGGTAATTTTGGCACCAAATTTAAAATTTTCATGACATATAGGAGTGGGCCATTAGTCTTAACAAAAGCGTCTCACGGATAGGAAGTTATATGACTAGCACAAAAACCCTTTACCACCCAAATTCCACCCAAAATGTGAGGATCGCCCTTAGATTAGTAGGAATTAAAAGCATTCATCTTCAATGCTTAGAGTGTGAACCGGTAGTATATTAGATTCTAGAACTTGTTTTGTGATGCATTCCGAGATCACAAGTGAGACTACACTTGTGTAGTTAGGAATAACTAAATGATAAGAGGCATTAGGATAACCCTTGTTTGATACCCGTAATATAATTACTTCTTCCACATCGGTTGAGTAATTCCCCACACCCTGCGTTGTACTCATCTTTAGTACGATACCCTAGTTAACCCCTCGAGCCTATCCTTTTCGCGGTTCTCGTGATGTTTCGGTTTTCGAATATCAATGAAGAGCATTGTTTACACCCACCCCGAATATACACCCAAATCGCCTTAGCCTACCCCTTATGCACTCACTTTTAGTGCATTATTGTTATCACCCTAAACCCTTAGTTCAATTATCGGTTGCTTGCATGAGTTGCTAAGTCGAGTCATATCCTTTGTATCTGATTTTGGGACGATTGGGATTCATGGGAAAAGTTAAAGTTTATGAAATGACGGGAAGGAGCGTTAAATTCAAATTCCCTTTGTTTGCATAATAATGTACCCCAAGTGTTTTGATCTTTTCAATTCGGGTCAAATTAGTGTTAGAGTAATAAAAACTCAAGTGTAGGGATGTGCCTATAAATCCCTATCATTTTGATGTTACCTAGAGGATGGTAGAGTAAAAGTGTATGAAAAAAAAAAAAAAAAGAAAAAAGAAAAAAGAAAAAAAATAGAGTAAAAAAAAAAAAAAAAAAAAAAAAAAAAAAAATTGCTACCATCCTACATCTATCCTTTAAATTTATGTTTGTTTATTTCCGTTACCTAGAGTTTTAGAGTGTCGAGTCTTGGCTTAGCAACGCCATTCTTCGTATGCATTTAACATAGAGATTTTTGACTTGCCACCACTAAATATGCTATCCCACCAAACCCTTGTTTCCCTACAGTAAGCCTAACATTACAACCCTTTAAAAGACCTCTTTGATAGTCTTTCCTAGGTGCTTACGTAAGCGATGGAGGTTTGATCTATTCTCAAGCCTATGGTAATCTATGTACTAGGACGGTTAATGAGTGTTTATCTTCCATTTCCTATTTGTTATATTTCATATATACACGAGAGAGATGTGAGTATCCAAACACCCCATGTGAGGTGCTAGTATGTAATTTCGTGCTTGTTATGATTTTTTGGGCTTATATGTGTTGTGGACCGTTTTAAATCAATGCTTCATGACCCTAACTTATAAATTAATTGGCTAAAAGCACATTTGCTTGAGGACAAGCAAATAACAAGTGTAGGGATATTTGATAAGGTTTTAAAGGTACCATTTTGAGGGTCGTTTAAGCCCTTATTTGATCACTTTTGTATCCGTTATTGCTTAATATCGTTCCTTTTCACTTTTAGGTCTCTTGAAGGCAAAATCTGGAATGGCACTTATTTGGACGAAAAGCGCGAATATCTGAAGAAAATGGCCAAAGTCGAATCGAGACACTCAAAGCTGCTTGAAATGAAGGCGGCGGCGTCAACTGCTAAGCTGCGACGCCGTCGGAGGAATTTGTGACGACTCGAGAAGAAAATGGCTTGTTTTGAAGGGCGGTCGGGCTTTAAAGAGTAGACCGTCGCAACTCGGACGGCCTAGATGCGACCAGACGGCGTCGAAGGCGAAGAGGACGGCGTCACGGACATAAGGTGGCGCCGTCGCAAGGTTAACGTGGCCAAGGCGAAACCCTAATGGCGGCGACACGGCGTCACAAAACATAAGGTGACTCCGTCGCATATGTAATATTATATATAGAATCCAAATTTTTCGGTTTAGGAGAGTCTTTTGGAGTAAAACCTAAAACCGAACCAAGGGTGTCTTGTACGGTATTTTAGGGTTCCAAACCCTATCTTACATCAAGATAAGTATTTACTTCATCAATTCAATTATGTCTTTGATTATTTGTGTGTATGCTTGCATGTTCTCCATGTCCAAGCTAATTTATTTGTGTGTTTGCTTAGGGAGTATGAAACTTAATTATTGAATATTGATTGGTTGTTTCTTATCTTAGTTGATCAATGATCTAGTAATGCGATAGGTCATTCGTTGTGTACTTAATGCTTGATTCATCTTTGTGAACCTTAGAATATAATTACGAGTAGTTGTAAGCTAAACCATCCAAAGAGTGCCTTAGAGTAAGAGTTTATTATCCCTAGTGGGTTTTGTAGGCGAGACCCTTTGGTAAGTTCAAAGAGTTAGGGAGAAACGCATACCCTACAACTTTAGACACACAACACAACTAAGAATAAGGACGTGACAACTCAACCATCAATAGGAGATAATTAAGGAGTATGTTGGGATATGAAAGTCTTGAAGATATCAAAATCTTGAAGATATGAAATCTTGTAAGTTGCAAAATCTTGGAAGAAGTCAAAGAGTCAAAATCTTGCTAAAGACAAAGTCAAAATCTTGCAAGATAAAGTCAAAATCTTGCTAGAACAAAAAAGCTATTATATTCGTTTATGGAAAGTATTGTATTCCATGTTTAGATTACTTGTCGTACAAGGTTATCAATTGTAAACCGACTAGGATATCCTTGAGCCTATAAAAGGACTCCTAGATTGGCATTAGAGTGCGATTTAGGAAAAAGAGTTTTAGAGTTTGAATTAGTGTTTTAGAGAAAAGTTCGATTATCTTAGAGTTGTATTAGAGTATCGCATAATAAGCGATTTAGAGTTTATAATAAAGTTATTCTTCTTAGCTTTGTTAAGTAAATTCGCGTACTTGATAAAGATTGCTCGGTGTTTCTTTGTTAATAACTTAGGATTTATCAGAGGTTATTAAACCTTAACAAGCTAGTTAAGTTAGTTTGATTAAAGTATATCGATCCAACAAGTGGTATCGAGCTTGTGTGGAAACTCGACTAGGAAGAAACCTACTTCAACAATATTCAAAGATGTCATTGAAGTTGTTCCACCACCCTCAATCACCTCACTCGAATTCCAATAATCAAGAAGGAGAATATGATCTACGGTGCATGAAGATGAGGCGTTATATTGCCATTCTGAGACCATGCTTTATGGAATGTAATTGTGAATGGGAATGAAGTAGTTTGAGATCCCATTGTTGTTCTGGACAACCTCTGACACCAAAGCGGTCTTACCACAAGCAACCTAAGGAATCAAGAGAAGGCTCTAAACATTCTCTTATCGCCATTCGGATGGTCATCTTCTCAAGTTTCATGATGCTAAAGATGCTAAGCGACTCGGGCTGCTCTCAAGACCAGTTGGAGGAATGAAGCCTCTAAGAAGATCTTGTGAAACTTGTTGAAACAACAGTTTGAAACTTTCACGATGGGAGAAGAGAGTCTTGATCTTGCATATGATAGGTTTGAATCTCCTCAACATGTTGGAGTTATACAAGGCTCAAGTATCGAGTTGAGGATGCTAATTTGAAGTTTCTAAGGAGTTTGCCATCTACATGGCATGTGATTGCTACTATGATCGGAGGACAACAAGGATTGGATGTTATGGACTTTGATGATCTCTATCATCAGCGAAGGTGTATGAACATGAGATGAGTGGTCAACCAAATTCCAAATCTCACAGTGTTGCTTTTCTATCATCGAAAGAAAGCGTTGCTTTCAAAATCTTGCTTCTCCTCAAATCTTGTTTCTCAAAATCTGCTGTTTACAATCCCCATCATATGCTCGTGAGCCCCACCATCTACCACTTTGAACTCGGATGAAGTTGTGTGCTCCTTCTTTGCACAACAAGCAAGCTTACTGTCACTTATGAAGAGGATCTAGCAGTTGAAGAAGATGCACTTGAAGAAATTGATATCGGTGGCAAGTTGCTTTGATCACTGCAAGGATCAAAAAGTACATGAAGAAGGCAGGCAAAAGTATTGATTTCAAACCAAAACAAGGAATAACTTTTGACAAATCTAAAATTGAATGCTTCAATTGTCAAAAGGCGGTCACTTTGCAAGGAGTGCGGGTTTGCTAAGTATCAAGCAAGCAGAACATCGAGAAGCCTAAACTTGAGCTCAAGGAAATTCCAATAAGCGAAACAAAGGCTTTGGTTGCTCAAGAGAAGTTATCGAAGTTGGTGGGGTGAAGAGTTTGATGATGAACCGGTGACTTCTTGTATGGTAGCGATGGAAGATGCGTTGAAGACACGGTGGAAGCATTGATTGGAGCCTTGCTTTTGATGAAGAATCGAACATCTTTGCTTTGGAATCGATGATGGCTTTGGAGGATTTGATTGGAGCAAAGAAAGTGAAGATGATCTGTTCTTCTTGCTATGGTGGCTACTTCACCAACTCGATCTCCTATCTACGAGGTATGCTCAAGCTGTTATGAGTTTTATCAAAATTGCTTAACAATTATGTGATTGAAAGAGATAATTGTATTAGGGCTAGGTGCGAGGTAGCGGGTTATCAAATCACTTTAGAGTCTATAGAAGCTAAAATCATAACACATGAAAATAATGAAATGGCTTGGGTGAAAAGTATGAACAACGGGATTACGGTTAAAACTTAGTGAATGGAAACTAAAGCGTAAAATTCTTTGAAATTGAGAAATTAACTAAGGAAAGAGATGATTTGTTAGCTAAGTTTCTTTGCTTGGGAGAGTCGGCTTGTCCCATGTTGCTTATGTTGAAAAGCAGAGAAGGGCTTACATTAGAACAGGCTTAGGATTTGGAATGGACTTTAGTAACATAGATGAAAACCAACCTAGTGATCGGGATGATGGTGTTTTGAGGACATAACCACTAGTGATGATGAGCTCATTAACTATGTAGATTCATCTAGTAATGAGGGCTCGATAAGTGAACCACCTCACGAATATAAGAAAGACAATGGTTATCATCTTGTTCCTCATCCCATTAGTCATCACCCTCTAGGCTGATGTTTCTCGTTATGGAGTAGATAGTCTAGAGTTTAGGAAGAAGCTTGTTGCTCAATCTAGGTCGAGAAACCCAAAGCTGTTGAAAACAATGTTCAAAATCAAGCGGTACCTTTAAATCAAAGTCTTGCTCAACAAGCGATACATACGCAAAACCTTTTCAAAAGCAGTCTTGCTAAACCTTTTGGGATAATTTTGGTCAAAGCAGTTTTATCGGTCATCAAGAAGGCAAAATAATTTTGGGCATAGACATAGAAGAAATCACTTTGGTCATATGGGTCAAAAGCGTGTTTTGTGTGTTATAGTCCTACTCACTTAATCAAAGATTGTGACAAACACTCGAATATCTAAGCAAGTTTCAAGGAATAAGTCTAACAATCGAAACCTAGAGCACAAACCGGTTTGGACTAATTCAAATAGGGTTAATCACGAAACTTCACACGGATCATAGATACCCACATCGGAGAAGACCTTGAGTATCTCACGGTACTTTCAAAGTCTTGCTCAAAAACAAGTCTTGAAAACCATACTTGGGATAGAAATTCTAGGAGATCTCACTATCAACCTAGAAGGTATCACAATTCATATAGGGGATCTAGATCACAGGAACCACTGTTAAAAGCGAATGGGTTAAAGGGAAAATCTTGTTGAGAGACATCGATCGTTCAACAAAAAGTGAATCGAGATGTTTTGTGTCAAAAGAAAATGCTAATAATCGGTGAAAGAAATTTATGTTGAAAAACCGAGAGAGTTTTGAAAATCCACATGCTAAAAATCAAAAGATAATTTTGGATCATCATTTGAAAGATAGTGAGAATTACATACTCAAAGAATTTGAGTTTGTAACTTCTCGAGGAACCAAGTCGATAATGGCTTGGGTTCCTAAAAGTTCTAACTCTTTTCTTTGTGTGCGGGCAACCCGGAAGAGGAGCTTAAAGATCATCTTATTGTGGATAGTGGTTGCTCGGAAGTATAACGGCGATAAAGAGATCTGTCGATTTTAGAAGTATTAGTGGAGGAAAAGTTGCATTTGGGAATGATCCCAATGGAGGAAGGATTTGATTTTGAGGGAAAGGAACAATTAAATGGAAGAATCGATTTTGAGAATGTCGGATATGTGAAGGAGCTAAAGTTCAACTATGTTGCTCTTTATGGTCTTCATCGAGGCACCTAGAGCTTGGTATGAGGCTATCTACATTCTTATTACAACATGGATACGGAAATTGACAAGACTTTGTTTATCAGAGAGACAAGAAGGATATCATGTTAGTTCAAGTTTAGGATGATATCATCTTTGGGGCTACCAAACAGTCCATGGTTAAGGAGTTTGATGCGAAGGAATTTCAAATGAGTTCAATGGGAGAGTTAACATTCTTTTAGGACTTGAGTTAAGCGGTCAAGGAAGGAATTTTTATTAGCCAAGACAAGTATGTTCTGAGACATACTTAAGAAGTTTAATTTTGATGATATGAAGGCATTACTACACCTATTAAATCTATCAATTCATTGGGAAAAGATGAAGATGGACGACTGTTGAAGTCAAGTTATCTGAGATCTATGATTGGCTCTCTTATGTATCTTCTTGCATCAAGGCACGATATCATGTTTGCGGTTTGTTTATGTGCAAGATATCAAGTCTCACCAAAGATCTCTCACACGAATGCGATAAAGAGAATTTTACATTATTTGAAACAACAACCTAAGTTGGGGTTGTGGTATCCTAAAAGTCACCTTTTCACTTAGAAGCTTTTTGAGATAGTGACTATGCGGTGATAATTATGATAGAAGATCCACTGGCTGGTGGATGCCAATATCTTGGAAGAAGGTTAGTCTCTTGGCAATGCAAAAGCGGACAATTGCGGCAACATCATCTCTTGAAGGCTGAATATGTAGGCTGCGCAAGTTGTTGTGGTCAAGTTTTGTGGATGCAAAATCAACTCTTGGACTATGGGTTCAATTTTAAGAATACTCCTATCAATATTGATAATGAGAGTACTATTTGTATTGTGAAGAATCACATGTATCATTCCAAGACAAAGCATATTGATTAGGCATCACTTTATCGAGATTGCTATGAGCATAGGCTCATTAATGTGGTTAAAGTTCACACGGATGACAATGTGGTGATTTACTCACAAAGGTTTTGATGTGTCACGATTCAATCACTTGGTCGTGAGCATTGGAATGATTAACTACTAAGCTATGTTTAAGGGAGGACTATAAGGTGTTAGGTATAGTCACTGTGTATTGCTTGAGGGAGGATGTTAGTTTATACTTAGTTTATATGAAGGTTTTGGCAAAATCTTGTATTTCTGAAAGTCTTGCTTGGAAAGTCTTGCTTGGGAAAATCTTGCTTATGTGGAAAATCTTGTTTGTCGTATTAAAATCTTGTTCCAACGGTAATATTGATGGGTAATTGGTAGTAACGGTAACTTTGTTATTTAGGTGTGATTTTCAAATCTCACCTATAAATAACTACTTTCGATTTTCCTCTCATATTATTACTTTACATCTTTCCATACTTATCTCCCAATTACCATCTCTTTATTATTCGATACAATCTTTATTGTGCTCACTTTTTCAACAATGGTGAATCGTTTAAGCTGTTTGAAGCACAATATGGTGGCTAATTTGGACAAGGCCGAGGCGAATGTGGCTTTCTATGATATCATTGATTATCTTCTTGGGTCGCCTATTAGTTATGCTCTTTTAGTTGAGCGGATATAATTGAACCATGGATTCAAGAATTTTGGGCTAATGCTAGAGATAATATGGAGGAGGATGAATATTATATTAGATCAACGATTCTTGGACGGACTATCAAGATTCTGAAGCCTCTATTCGTGATGATTTATTATTTGGTGATGAAGATGGGGCTATTAGATTTGACAAGCAAGCGATTTGGGATACTTTTAGGAATCTTGGTTATGAAGGTTCTTTGGTGAACAAACTTTCAAGAAAGCCTTATTACATCCTCAATGGAAGTTTTGATTCATGTCTTGCTCCATTGCATAAGTTCTAAAAGCACTTCTTGGGAGCAGTTTGGGTCAAATATAGCATCTGCGGTGGTTGGTTTAGCTACTGAGACAGTGTTTAACTTTTCAAGGCTTATTTTGGATGGGATGCTATCTCATATATCATCAGGGGCAACTTGGTTGATGTATCCAAGGTTTATCTGAGTTTTCTTAAACAAGCAATTGGTGATGTTCCAAACACCTACTTTGTTACTGTCATTGTGCAACAAGCCAAAATCTATACATTCATGGCTAAGCGAAGTAATTTGTTCGGAGGTGGAGATATTCCATTAACAACAACAATGATGGAAGTTGTACAAGGCATGCGTGATGCGGTGGAGAGGATGAAGAAAGTGAAGTCGATTACGTACAAGGTCTTGCTTCACAAAGTCTTGCCTCACAAGTCTTGCATCTGCAGTCTTGCTTCTAGTGAAGTCTTGCATCGTTACAAGGTGATGTTTCTCCAAGTCACGAGGTTCAAGTAGAGATTGAGAGAACACCTACTCCATCTCCTCAACGTTACATTTCTGTTTGAGGCTCATTCACATCTTCAAGGTGATGATCCTACTATACCTCGTGAAGGTTTGACTTTGGATAATTATGCTTTGACAAGGGAGCTAGCTAGGTTGAACAAGGCTGTTGAGCGTCAAGCTAAAGCACTTAGGAAGTTGAGCGTAACTATTTCTGGTTGAGGAATTTTATTAAACCCTATATTCAAGGTTTCAACTTATGGGTTAAGGAGGAAAACAAGCGTCGTAAAGCACCGTAAGGAATTGAAAAGAAAGAAGGTTCCTAAATCATCTTACATCAACTTGGGAGGAATTTAGAAAAGGATAATTTGAAAGAAGATGTTATGAAGAAGAAAGAATCGAAGAAGATGTTACAAAGAAGAAAGAATTTGTAAGTCTTGCGAGAAAAGATTATTTCGGAGGAACAAGAAGAAGAAGTGCAAGTTCAAGGTCTTGATGTTCAAAGTCTTGATGTTCAAGTCTTGATGATCAAGGTCTTGAACATCAAAATCTTGATTTTCATGATACATCTAGGCGAAGTAATAACACCAATAACTCCAAGGGTATTGAATTTTGAAGAAGAAGTTGGTCCTTACTACAAGCTGTTATAGAAGAAGAGGAGGAACCTACATTCAAACCTATTCATTACAAGTGATGATGAATTAGTTGCTACAATGTTAGATTTGTCACAACCAAGAGGAGGAGTTACTATTAGAGATGTACAAGAAGAAGAACAACCAAGAAGCTGATCAACTGCAATTGATCCAAAAGACAAAGGAAAGGTATTACGGTTGAAACTAAGAAAAAGAAACTCACTTTGGCGAGAACTTAGAGCATTTGAAGTTGCAAGGAATGAAGCTGCGACTAGAAAAGTTCAAGAAGAGTTAAATGCTAAAGATAGAGAAGAACAAGAAGCTCAAGAAGCTTAAATAGAAGCGACTCAAAAGGTGCAAGATGAATTGAATCTTGAAGCTCTTGAACCTTCTGATCTCCAACACCGTTAGATTTATGTCAAGAAGACCTAATTTAGCTAAAGAAAGGAATGCAATGATGGCATATTTAAAAGCGAGAGGATTTAAAGGATTGCGGAAGCTAAATTATGTGGATATGAAAAGATTATATGATCTTTGAAAGAGAAGCTTATAAGAAAGATGTTGCGAGGCATTAAAGACTTTAGAGAAGAAGCTTATTGAATTTGAAAGGAAGAAAAGCTTAAAAGAAAAAGAAAAAGCGATGTTCTGGATGTTCGGTTTTCAAAGAAAGAAAAGGTTGAATTAAGATGCGAGACTAGTGATGAATTGAAGAATTATCTCGAGTGGTAGATTTTGATTATACAAAGGAAGATAATGACATGAAGATGAGCGGATCAAAGATTAGTGTTTTCAAAGTTGAGAAATCTAAGAATGGAGATTACATGGTTTTCATAAAGAAGATGAAAGTTTCAAAGTTTTCAAAAGGCTATGGGATTTCTTGCATATTATAGATAGAGTAGATCTATTCTACTTATATCATGTTGTGAAGGCTTATTTTGAAGATAATCCATTAGAAGGATTGGATTGGTTTTACATGGTGATCTCATAACCATGTGGGAAAGCGATGAAGAGAGCAGCGATGATATTTGGAAGAATCAAGAAAAGCGGGAAATAGTTTCTTTGGAGATTCTTTGAAGAATCTGGAGTTCATGTTTGGAGCTAGAAAATGGAACAATGATACACATGTTTGCGAGAAAGAAGATAGACAGTTGAGCTCATGAGAAGAATGCTAGAGCATGGATTGGAAGTAGAAGAGGATAATGAAGCGCTTGCATGGTGATCAATTTGTTTATATTTGGACTACCATTCTTGAGAATGATCTTTAAGCGGTATGAATTTTATTTGAATAAATACTTTTTGATATATCGGTACTTTTATTCAAAATCTTGCTTATCGACGATACTTTCATCAAAGTCTTGTTCTTGAACTAAACCGATTAAATAACTTTTAGAAGAAACCTTTTGCTAAGTAATAAATATTTTGAAATAAAGGTTGAATAAATGGTTTTGTGATGATAACATCAATAGGTTATCAATCCACCATGGTTACAAAAGGATTGACTAATCCATGAGCAAGCGGCTCGGTAAAGATATATCAAATCCGTTTTAGTTGACAACTTGCTAATAAGTTGGATGGTAATCAACTCACCATATCGATAATGTGAAGAGTTGGCTAGCCCACAAGAAAATGGCTTGTGGTAAAGGCGTGGAAAAACCATTATTGGTAATTAGTTCACCATTAGATAGAAGAACTAACTAGTCCGGAAGGGTACGACTTTTGGTAAAGACAAAACAAATCATTGATAGTGGTGGTTTGCTAAAAATCATATGGTTATCAATGTACCATGGTCTTACACACCAAAACATTTGGCTACTCCGGAGATAATGGCTTTGGTAAAGAGATCTAAATCCATTAAATTTTCAATGATTCACTTAGAAGTGATGAGAATAGTATGCAACTTAAATTGAATTCTTGTACAAATTGTCATATGTTCTTTGTGTTCTTTGAAAAGATGGAGATTCTTTGGATCTTCTTTGTGAAGAGAACAATTCTAAGAGATACTTTGACAAGCACAGATATTACAGAGATATAATCTAAAGACTAAGAAACAATCCATTTTAAAGATGAAGTCATTAAAGATATATTCACAAAGGAACTTGAAGTCAAGCAAGTAGAATTCAAGTTAGGGGAGGATTGTTGGGATATGAAAGTCTTGAAGATATCAAAATCTTGAAGATATGAAAATCTTGTAAGTTACAAAAATCTTGGAAGAAGTCAAAGAGTCAAAATCTTGCTAAAGACAAAGTCAAAATCTTGCAAGATAAAGTCAAAATCTTGCTAGAACAAAAGAGCTGTTATATTCGTTTATGGAAAGTATTGTATTCCATGTTTAGATTACTTGTCGTACAAGGTTATCAATTGTAAACCGACTAGGATATCCTTGAGCCTATAAAAGGACTCCTAGATTGGCATTAGAGTGCGATTTGGAAAAAGAGTTTTAGAGTTTACGAATTAGTGTTTTAGAGAAAAGTTCGATTATCTTAGAGTTGTATTAGAGTATCGCATAATAAGCGATTTAGAGTTTATAATAAAGTTATTCTTCTTAGCTTTGTTAAGTAAATTCGCGTACTTGATAAAGATTGCTCGGTGTTTCTTTGTTAATAACTTAGGATTTATCCGAGGTTATTAAACCTTAACAAGCTAGTTAAGTTAGTTTGATTAAAGTATATCGATCCAACAATGAAAAACTTCTTTCGACGAAAGGAAGTTCCTTTGACCTCGAGCAGCGGCTGCGTAAAGCGTATCACCTACTCTAAGATTGAATCTTTCAACAATATTTTTCCAACCCGCATCGGACATAACATATTGATAACAACCTTTGTTTCCTTATCTTTTGACGTCGACAACGACATTGTACCTCGTTTGTTAACACAAATTTTGATGTGGTCCTTTTCTTTAAACCGGTAGGAAATTGGTGGAATTATCGAAGTTTTGTATAATTTTAATAATTAAGTTTAATTATACAAAATCCAAAAATGAATTGTATATGTAGCAAGGGTAAATACCTGAACCATGTTATGTTGAGGGAGAATCCTACTCAAATACCTGCTAGGCCGTCCAACTATTGCCTCATAACCACTTGTCTCATATCCAGTTGCATCGTAGCTTGTAGGACCACTACGATATATCAACCTTATCACTTTAACAAGCGAACCCAACACACGTAACAACAGTTACGCGTAGAACACGAACAAACCAAACACAAACATATGCGTATAAGAAAGAAAAGATAAAGATGAATGGTGACTTGAATATATTATGCGTGTATGTATTTAGAGAGACAAAGAGTAGAAGATGAAAACAATATTCATATGAAAAACACACACACACACACTTTCAAGCACACCCCTCAAATGACATACTTGAGGGGTATATATAGTAAGAGAGGATGATGCCCTAAGGCTTGGTCATGGGCCTCGTGTGGGCTTGGACATGGATTGGGTTACTTGGACTTATACAAGGCTAGCTTATCTTAACTAATGCCCAATTAGCTTAGCCCAATCCACGAGCCCGTTGACTATTCTATCATGATATCTAACACGCGTTACAAAGTTCCTAAACGTGAATGACCATCACTTCTAATAAAAACTATTAAGGCTAACATAGCTTGTCACATAATAGGAATCGTCCCCTTCTTGCACAAAGTGTAATGTCTCAGCATAAGTTGGTATGAATGCAAAACAGAACTGTGACCATCTGTAACCGACCAATTCGTATTTGTTACCACCTACTTTGAATATTTCAACTTTAACCCTGACTCTCTCTCTACTTGTCAAGTAAACATGATTGTTCCCAATGTAACAATTTTCATTAAACACATCTGGAAGATACTGCATAGAAACAGAAAACATGTTTTTAAAGACTTAAACAGACACATTATATTTAAGTTATATCATAAATTGTTTTTGATAAGAACCTGTTTTGCAGGGAATCCTTGCCGATTAATCCGAAGAATAAATTCCATAGGCATTATCCTACATATAATTATACCTAACTAAGAAATAAGAATGTTGGTTATATTTTGGATTATACAAACAATACTAACTGTGTTTTAAAAGGCTATTAACATATCTATTAATCATCTAACATAATCTTAACCCTAAATCATATTTGGGCGTTTTATTAAAGCAAGTATTAAGCAACATGCAACTTCATAACTGTAAACATATACGTATATAAACATCAAAATTAACTTATGATCTTTGATTTTCTACTTAAAAAATTTTGGATTTCAATTTCTGTAACTTTTTAAAAACAGTGAACATCTACAACTTCATATAAGATACAAAGTAACAATGTAATGTAATGTAAAATACGAATTCGGTGGAGCATTTACCTTGTGTGATTCAAGATAGAAATTGGAGCGTTGGAGCATCTAATTCAAAGAGTGACTATGTTTATGTGTGTGTCTTTTAATGTGTTTTAATGTGTTTAGGAATATATTAATAACATAAATAATATATATTGAACATTGTATACTTTTTAGTAATATAAAAAAATTGTAGGAAACATAAAATAATCATATTATTCCAAATATTTAATTTGGAAATAGTTAGAAGACTTTGCATACATACTCCCATGCATAATTTATTTTTTATTTTATTTTTGATTTCTCAATTTTACTCTTATTTCTTGAATGTTAGATAAATATTCAATCATCCAATTTTGTTATCGTTCACATTCTTTTTATATCATTAATTTAGTATTTTTAATGTTATTGTAAAATTCAGTACATATGTAAATTGAAAAAACAAACACCACATTTGGCTATATGTATGTGATGTTTTTTAAAATCATGGCGAATGAAATAAAATATAGTGAAACTATGAAATATCTTTTAGAAAAAGTAATTACAAGATAAGTATAGTTAATAATTCATATAGTAAGTTTTGCACACATATTAGAAGAAACCAAAGTAAATACTACATAATTAATATTGCACATAAGTTAATTTAACATACCTAATGATAATTACCAAACATATGTCTTAAGTACAAAATACAAAATACCAAATAAAGTAGTTTGTTTTAAACATATTTAACCATAAGGAGCAACATTTAAACAGGTAGATGTTAATTTTTAGCAAATATGGAATATTGGGAATTGTGTGTTCTGGTCATCTTCAACATCCAAATCTTCACCATTGGATATATACTTGAAGCGAATAATTTTTGTGTAAGGAAATCCACATCTTGCGGCAAGTTGCTTCCACTTCCCGTGCACATTGACATGATTGTTTCTTTCAGGATTTTCATTGTGAGGTTGCATACACAGTTTCATCTGCTGACGATATTCTCGGTGTATAATAAGGGCTCGATCATACATATGCATTGGATGAGTACTAAGGAATTTAGATGGAATTGCCTATAAATTTACATATTGTAATTAGTAATAAGCAACTGTTTTCACTCTTAAAATTGTATAACCAAACAATTAAGCATCACACACCAATTTACATTTTGCGGTGGAATGGAATTCACAGGGATAGTATCATAGCACCACAATCACAGTTATATTGAGCGACCTAAAGTGTCGTTTAAAACACATCGTTTGATATTTAATAAAAGCGTTCGAGTTACAACATAGGTCCCAAAAGTTTATAAAGTTTGCGGAAATATAAATATATTACAAGTCAAGCGATGTTTTGAAAGAAAGTGCCATAATGTACAATGATATAAGTCGGCCTTGCGACTCAAAGGTTCCTTAACCATGCCATGATGAGTATGCCTTAGTTACACGAAAATACATTGCTAAAGCGGTCAACAATAATGTTGGTGAGAAATCATAGGTTTAGGTAAATGTTTTATCGACTATGCAAGTATAGACCGGTATGACAATCATGTCACGAAAAATGTTACAATTGCTATAAGTCCATGACACGAAACTAGGCTATTCATAATGTATGCCCAAGCAGTGTTTGCGGACAACTCAATAATGTTATTAAATGAAATGCATCCGTATGACTAGTTGGGATTCACCAACCGGATGGAGCGTCACCTCGATAGATCTATCCACTCACCCTCGCTTCTAAGATTAACGGTTCATGTAATATAATGGGGACTTTCAATTGGCATGTGGTAACTTAAGCAATGTAAATGAATTTAACATACTTGGTATCGTAATAAAAATGTTGTGCAATGTATTCTCCCGTGGGTTTGAAAATAATTAAACATGTAAGGCGGGGCTATGAAAACTCACTTGATGAAGTAGGTACAATGACAAGAGTAAGTACCTTGAGATGTATCGTGATGCTTTAACCTTGACCTATTGTGAATGATATGATCATAATGAGTTATGATGTAATGTCATGCATGCATTTCGTATGTTATTTATACCATTTGTGAGTTTTGAAAATAATACTTATCGTCGAAAAATACTCTTTTGGCGTCTTGACCATTCTTAAATTACTTTACAAGTATTTCGTCAAAATGTCATCTTACAATAGTTTCTTAATGATTTATTGTGAAATTTTAACTTTTAAATTAAGTAAAATAATGTCGTGGAAATTTCATGAAAGTGACAAAAATGGCTTGAAAAGCTAGTCGTAAAATGGTGTCGTCGAGCGTTAGGAAAGCGAACTCAGCGGTTTTGGAAAGCTTGTATCAAAATCTCAAAGTTTTAGTACATGAGTTTTCATCATAGAGGTCTCGAACATAAAGATAATAGAGGTTAAATATGGTGATTTTGTCCAAATGTGGTTTAAAAGTGAGTTTCGGCAAAGTTTAAGCAACCGTAAATAATTTATTACAACTCCGCTATACAAACGGTTGGTCGTTTTGGAAAATATGCTTGGTGATCTCAATTTTATTAGAAGACATCTCGTTACAAAAAGTTCCACATCAACGTTAAAAATAGCCTTCAATATGGTCGTTTTGTTTACCGTAACACTTGTCTCGTAAAAATAATATAGTTTTTCTTAAATAAGTAAATTACGGCAATTTTATGAAAGCGTGTATATTTTAGTCGTTATAAATCCGTTTTTCGTTTTATCGTCCTTAGCCGTATCAAAGTATACTAATATATTTTGATAAGTCGAAATAATTTATGAAGCTTAAGACCCGCTTTTGACTCGTACAATACAAAAAGCATTTCTTTGAAATTTTGAAATATATATTTCGTCGTTAAACTTGAAAAATTCATAACTTCTTCGTTATAACTCCGTTTAATCCGTTCAAGCGACCCGCAGTTCGTTTTAAAGTATATTTTCTAAATATTTAGGCCAAAAATTCGTGTCTACTGTCGGATTTTCCAGAAATACAAAACAAGATCAGACCACTTATTTATACTAGTCGAAAATAGTTTTTCTCGTACTAAACCTATTCCAATCCCTTCAAAACAACTCCAAAGCTATTCTAATCCTACCATACACCTTCTTAGGGTGTCATGGGTTCCTAAACATCATCAAGACCAATATATAACAAGGGATAAATTATAGGATGACTTATATGTATAAAACTCTAAAAACAATGTTAAAAATGGTATAAATAACAATAAGTCTTGCATGCTTGCTAAAAAAATGAAGAAATAAATATGAAATGAAAATGAAAGATATAAAATGAAAGTGATATGCTTACAAGCTACTATGATGAGGTGATTAGAACAAGGATTAACCTAAACACCCTAGGTTTTTATTTCAAAACCTTTAATAAGAGTGTATCCTAGATTGTTTAAACTTGAGCTTGAAAAATTTTTGATGATCCTTCTTACACCCTTGGTATAACCGGTTTTGAGAGAGGAAGAACAAGAGGAAAAACACTTACTAACTTTTGAAAATGAAAATGAAATGAGTGAAAGTATGATAGAGTATAGATCTATATAATCAAGGAAGAAAAAATTACCAACTAATTAATACTACCCCCCTTGGTCGGTGAGGAAGCATTAATCAAAAACTTTTTTTTCTTTTATAATGTGTAAAATTGTAATAAGTGTAAGAAAAATGTGTAGGAAATAATAACTTGTAAGGTTTTATATACATTAGTGTATTTAAAGTAATTTTAGGTAAAAGTAATTTTTAATAGATCAAAGTAAAGTATAATGAGATCATAAAAATTGTAAAAATACATTCCTTGTAAAATTTGAGTGATATAATAATTATCGTGTAGTTTTTAAGAAAAGCGTCGTAATAATATAAATTTAACGATTTATATACAAAATAAATTTAAAACACTAGGTAAACTCAAAATATAGTTTTTATAAACTAAATGTAAGTATAAGAATATGTCGGGATCATTTTTGGAAGTATCGGATTAAATGTTCAAAATAATAACTCACGCGATAACGTTTATTTAATATAAAATTTACGCGTTTAAGGTGAAATGCAAAGTCTTGAATGAACTAACATGATGCAAATGATGCTAATGAAATGTAGACTAAACTTAGTCTATATGAAATGTTCGTGATGATATGATCATGAATTATAGCTAAACCATTAAGGTTCTGTAATTTGGAACATGAAACCTAGTTCACGATAAATGTTGAAATGGTGAGGCATGAATTGTTTTGAGAATGACCTGAAAGTGCGGGTTGTCACATAAACAAACTTTACCAATCTATTGTAGCATTGAATGGCTGCATATTTTTTGTAGAAGGACCTATCATACTCTCCAAAATGGTCCATGTGAGATGGCCAATAGTAGATATGGTTCATCCGATCATCTTCTACACATCAGAAGTATGTATTGTATATGTTAAGAATGTTATTAATTAAACAAATGTAATTAGTTAATAAAAACATAAAATACATACTCTCTTCATGCCACTCCAGCTGAAGTTGATGCCTCCTTAATGTAGGTGCTCCTTTGTATAGTATCTGGGTAATCATGGTACCCTCATCATTAAAAGCATCGACCCACAGTTGATTTCCCCAGTTCTTGGTTATGACACACACAGTTCTGGCTTCCAGCCCTATATTGTTGACCATTGTGTTCCATGATTCACCCAACAACCGATAAAAAGCGTTCGATGTTTAACAAAGCGCTTCGCGCCTAACATGACATGGGTAGTTTTCGTCATTTGCTATGATAATAACGACATCGAGTTCCTCCACCTGGAAGAACCTCAAATTTGGAATTATGCAGTAGGAATGTATACCATAATAATAAATTTCAAATTGTAAATATATTGTATAGTACCAACTTACGTAAGTTTTAAAAAACATTAAATAAAGCTGTTTGATATTCATACACCGTGGCAAGCGAGGATCGGAAGAACATAAGTTTTAAACCTTGAAAAAGTAGACCCGTGGCCATCATAACCAGCCACTTCTTTACCATTCCATAAATATCCAGTCACATAAAAGGAATCCTCTCCTTCTTCAATGAAACGCAACAAGTGCACATCTAAAGATAAGTTGCGGTTGCAAAATTCAGTCCATTTTGGACCGGTCAAATACCATTGTCCATCACGAGGCCTAACCAACTCGACCTTGAAACGATATCCATCAGGTGAAATGATGTATATGTCAATATTCCCATGGTACGCTTCTAAGTTGTAAACTTCAGGTAACATCTAAAACCCAAATAAATATAAACAAATTAAAAGTGTTTATTAATAAAACACCAAATTATATGTTTCAGATTAGTGGAATGAAGTTTATAAGTACCTGAAACTCTGAAAAATGCTCTTCATCTTGCTGAATCACAAACTCGATACACATACTTCCCTACACAAACAAGAATATTTTCTAAAACATTTTTATAAAATACAAAAGGAATAACGAGAGAATTCACATATATAAAAGGTATTATACTTACATTAACATACGACTTAATAACAACTCATGTAACCTTTGATCAAAGTGTATCTAAAACAATACTTACTATATAAGATCATATTTATTCCAATTGTAACATAACATACATTGTTAATTGATATAAAGCAGAGCATATACCGTTAAACCAAGTTCGATATCATTAGGAATTACGATCATTTACAAAACAAAATTCTTGAATACAAAGTACAAAATAAACATAATATTTTGTGTCATATAATCCTTACCAACACCTACAAAGGCAAACTTTGATCAAAGTGGATCATTTACATAACAACGTTAATAAGTACAAAGTACCAAATTTAAATCATATATTGTGTCGTATAATGTTTATATAAACCAACACATGCAACCTTTGATCAAACTTTATTTCAAACCATACTTTCAATCAAAAGTAAATGATATTTTGTTTAGGCATATTGTAACATAATATCTAATGAACATTAATCTAATAACCTTAATAGATAAAAAGTATATAACTTCAACCAATTTTGATCTCATATCATGTTGGAATCACTCCTAAACAGTATTTCAAGTATTTATACCTCATATGTAATAGGTAGCTTTATTATGGCCTTTATGTTTGTTTAAGGTCAAGCTTATGTAGAAGGCCCATAAGCTTGATCAATCCCAATAAGGAATAGGGAAGGAGAGGAGTGTTGCCTAGCTCCTTGCCTATATAAACTCTTGTAAACCCTCATTTGAGGTTGGTTATTCAATTACTCTTTCACATACACTATCGCTTAACCTTTCTCTTTTATCGTGTGTGTGTGTTTGGTATTGCTCATCCGCCTTCATCTCTTTCTCTAGAAAGCTTGTGTTGTAAAACTAGTGACCTAATGATGGTATCAATCGCCAAATAGTTGGGTGTACTCGTTTATTTTGAAGTTTTGGTTTTGGATCTTACAGCGTAGAGATAACGCATTCTTTGGTTATCTTAAAAACTCGTTTTTACACTTTTTAATCCAAGATTCTTGTACTTTCAATGTTTTGAGGTGTTAAAATACTTGTTTTGGCAAAAGTTTCAAACTTCTGCGATGGATTCACGTTTTAAGCTTGTTTTTGTTCGGGGTGTGGATTCTACGCGTAACCCGTTTAGGATTTGGTACATCAAAATTCACACTTTTGTGTTCTTTTGGTACTATTGAGCTATTCCATAACAAAAAGCGGTTTAGAAACACATTTGGGCAGAATCAAAGTTACGAGTAATCCCACGCGTATCAAAACCCTAAAATTACGCGTAAGATTGTTCCTTGGTTTGATCTTCAATTTTACGGTTTAATCCGTGTTTTCTTACTTGGATAAGTGCGAAAATCGTCGACTTTGGATATCTTTTGCCTTTGTGAAGTGTAAAGATCATTTGAGCAAAAACCAAAATTACGCATAAGCATAAGCTACGCGTAGAATTCTACGCATAAGATTCACTTACGCGTAAACTACGGTCTCGCATAAGGTAATCCTCGCCCACGTTTCTCGCCTAACTTTTGTCTACGCTAACTTTAGTGTTTTCCTACTTACGGCGTAGCTAAAACCTCAGCGTAACTCCTTATTATTACGCGTAACTTTTGGTGTTTTACGCATAAGTGCTACTTGGTTCTTGTCTTTTCTACACCTAAGGACACTTCATCAACAAAGGTTCATTCGACTACAAAGATCCAATTTTACCACACAAGTTTATCATCATGTCTCAACCACCATACTCTAACTATTTCCCTCACTTATAATCATCAACAACAACAACAATTAACCCCACAACATCAACAATGGAATCAACAACAAGCTATTTATCAACAACAATTTAATCAACAACATACTCACAACTTGGTGCAATTCCACAACCACAAATGGTTCAACCACAACCAAGCCTTCAAGTTCAACCCTACACAACCGATTTCAATCAACATCCATCACGGACCACTATGAAGGAACCCACTTGGTTTGCTAAGATGTGTGAAGCTTTAAGCGACCAACAATAAATTCATGAAGTTGGATCACTTGATAGACCTCCAATGCTCACTCCGAAACTACGATCAATGGGTGATAAGGTTCTTTAGGTTACGTGATATAAAGAAGCCACATGGAAAGTTCTTAAAGAAGGTTATCTTGGAAGGTCCATTTGAGATGCCTCTTGTCATTGTGCCGGAGATCAGCTCATTGTTCCACCACGAGATGAACAAACCAACATTGCTCTCATTGTTGATTTAAATCTCTGAACTTCTACACTATGAAGGCGATGAAGTTGCAATGGAATACATCCTCTTAGGATTACCAAACCCGATTCTTCGTAGTATTGATGCTCAAAAGGCGCACAAAAATGTGGGATCATATTAGTCTTCTTATGGAAGGATCTGTACTCAATCGGAGGATTTGGAATCCAAAATTTACTTGGCTTATGAACACTTCATGATTGAACACGGAGACACTAGAGTCCTATCATCATCGATTTTCGAGATATCATCAATGATTTGGATAAACACAACATCATTATGCCAAGAATTGCGGTGAATACTAAGTTCTGAGTAGTCTTGGTCCGAATGGGAGAAGTATGTCATTTTTCTCCGTCAAGCGAAGAATATGCATCATTCTACTTATGGATTGTTGTACGATTACTTGAAGCCTCATGAAAAGGAAGTTGATCGGGAAAGGATTCTCCGTGCTCAAATTGCTAAGCAGATCAAGCCGGACAATCAACAACTTGCCTTGTATGCTCAGCGAATTATCCTCTCGACCATCACCTCAACCAAGCGCATCAAACACACATTTACAATCACAAACTCAACAAAATCAATTGGTTCCATACGGCAACAATGCTCAAGCATATGTCGGTGAAGCGGCGAGGAAACAGATCCGTTCGAGCATTGCAACAAGGATTTGTGATGATTGCTAATGCTTTTGGCCGTTACACCAACAAATCAACAATCGTATTCGTTCCTCATCTAACACACGGACTCAGTGTTGTGAACAATGGACGTGTTGAAGTTCGAATCGTGATTATGGTCGTTAGATGGGCGGTGGTCAAGGTTTAATCTTTGTGGTAGGAACATGTGAGCTCAGTGGTGGAGCAGAAATGCTCGAATCGGTTAAATGGTCTTAGATGCTACAAGCGCAATGAGAAGGGACACTGGCTAATGCATGCCCAAAGCCAAGGACTAGGGGCGGTGCTTATTTGAAAGAGGCCTTACTTTTGGCTCTTAAGGATGAAGTGGTAGATCTCTCGGACAAAAACGAGCTTTATGGCGGATGCGAGACTCGAGATGATGATATGGAGGACTTGCAGGCTAATCATTATTATGTTGATGGCTAATATGCATGGTCGCACATGAGTGATACATGCCCGGTGTGTGACACCGATGGCTTGTCTCGGTACCGAACAAACCATCATCATATCGAACTAATATCTCCGCCAATATCTCGAATCGAGCGCGGATCGGGGCTATTCAAAATAGTCTTCTACATCTTCTTCGATGATTTTCAAGTTAACCACAGAGTTACATTTGGCGATCAAGATGACCTTATGGTCTCCTTTGATAATCAAATTGACTCGTGGTCGTGCCGAGGATCTAAAGAATGATCATGTTGAGACTCGCGTTGAACAAGATGATCTGTTGCCTCATCCGATTTTGCTCGGTTAATTCAAGACCATAAAATCAAAATGGAGGAATGTTATGCATTAAATCAATCCTTAAAAAGTAAAAATGCAATGTTAACCAAGGATTTTGAATGTTTACAAATGCAACTCAACTTTTTCAAAACTCAAGAAAACCGTGAAAAGGTTTTGAAGCCGCTTTGCAAAATCTCATCAAAGCGAAAAATATTTAGAGAGCAGATCGTGATCTAGCCGCCTCGAAGAATGCTTTGTTATGCGAATTAGAACAAGCTGAAACACGAACAAAAAAACAAATTAACGCTCACGCTTGGAAAATCAAAAATCTAAGGTGAGTTGTTAAATTGTCAAAAGCAGATTCTCCGCATACAAAAGCATTCAACAAATCGGGTAGATGACCTTCATGAAGAAATTCTCGACTTGCAAAACAAACTTAAAGAGTTTAAAGCATTGTTTACAAACATGGTGAATCAGTAATGACTATTGAAAAGTTTACCTTAAAACCCAATCAAAAGGATATGGAAAAATCTAGTGATTACAAACCAAAGCTTTCACTAAAACATTCAAACCAACCCTGAAGTTTCCGGTCACGAATACAAAATTGATAATCTTGTCATGAGTGTTGTTGAATATCATTGTCAAGAGGAATTAGATGAAGAAGGCGAGTCGATCAAAATTAAAAATGTTGTTTACAACAAACCTTTTAATTATAAAAGCGCGGTCACTTTGTCACACCAGCAGTTCTGAATTTCTAAAGTTCACAAAAGACCAAAATACCCTACAATCAAAAGTATGAATAATTAATTCAAAAGAATACCAAATAAGCTATGTAAATTCGAGAAAATTTTAAGAAATATCCCACATGATCTAAATAAATATTAAACACTTTGTAAAAGTTAATTTTTATAGTTTGCAATTTTATAAAATTCGTTTTGTATTTTAACTAATTAGCCGAATATATTTATTTAGATTAATAAAAGAATAAAACTAAATAAGAGCCCAATATAATTTATATTATTAAGAGTCCATTTATTTTAAGTCCAATACATTATAAAGCCCACAAGAAAAATACTAGCTCAAGTATATATACAAATATTCGGTTCCCATTAATCCCTAAAAACCCGATTACTCCCATAAACCGACTCCAAAACCCCAAACAATTCGAATTCTAGTTTCCAGAGCTTGAGACCATTTTTCTTGGACGAGATTCAAGGTATAGAAGGTGGGAAAAATAGTGTTTGAGTTCCTAAGTTGCTGTGTTAATCGTGGTGAGTTTTGAGTGAATTAGGGTTTCATGAGTGAGAGGTTTTGTGCTTCTTTTGTTCTAACGATCCAAGCTCATCAAGGGTATGTTCCTAATGTTGAATTCAGTCCTATAAGTCGTATATAACACATAAAAATTAGCCATGCATGATTTATAAGTCGTATGAAATTATTTGGAATCGAAAACCCTAAAAGCGTATATTAATTAACGAATGAGCTTATAATATTTTTAGAGATCATGAATTGATTTTTCCAGAAGCTATTACATGTTATAAGACCTGAATAAAATACATAATCATGAATTGAAGCTTGTGTGAATTGTCTTGGGTTTTCTTGTTCGAAACGCATAAAAGGAAAGGTTTTAAAAGGCGATTAGGGTTTTTCATGAACTAGGGTTTCCTTGTAATCATTGAAGGTAATTAATGAAGTAGTAATGATGAGCTAATGATTGGTGTAACCTAGGTTTAGGGCTTGCTTTTGAATTATGCCCTAATCGGTTTTACATAAAAGTTGTGGGTTGGTTTTGTAAATATTGAAACTTAAAGGTTATTTTGTAAAACAGTAAAATACATGTACTAAACGTATAAAATAAGTGTGGGGTTAAGCGTGTAATTTTGGATATTTAGAGGGCCATTCGAATTGTATTTAACTTAAAGGGTATGTTTTGTAAATTCTAAAACCTTTGGACTAAAAGTGTAAAATCGATAATAGAAGGTTAGATCGTATAATTAAAGATGTTAAAGGTGCAACATGTAATTTTGGGTAATTATGGGTCAACATGTGTAAATAAATTACGTAAGGACATGCGTGAGTTTGAGTTAATTTCCGTTTGAGTTTTCATACGTTCTAGGTCAAAGTGGAAATCATTAAAGGAAGTAACATGTTAATTGAATGCGTAATAAATGATGTTAAAAGTATGGAAACCCTAGAACATAAATAGGAAGTTGATTAGGGTTAAAAGCTAAGAGTGTAATTTCGTTATTTCATGTAAGTTAAAGATTATGTAAACTACTTTGAAAGAGAGTCTTAAAATCCGTCTTTGACATTTGTAAACCCTATGCTATGAATAATGATCATATAAGCTCTTAAATAAGATGATTATCATATTTAAACCCATACGTTTGGCTAATTAATAATTGAAACCCTAAAACGTTGGAATTTCCGTCTGTCACTAAAAATGGGAATAATCTGACAACCCTAAAAGTATTAATGAGATTAATCCGTTATACTAATAAGTATTAAATAATCATAATCCGTGTAGATTCATTGAAGAAGACGCGACGTTACATCTTTGTATTCGTTCATTTGTTGCTTTTCTCTCAATTGCTTTAAGGTACGGATATTACATCTTACTTTAAGACACTTGTGTTATCGTACATGATATTCGACCTTTTCGATAAAGGTCCTCATGATTTCCTTCTTCGTCATATCTCTTATGCTTATTAGGATTCCCAATGCCATTGCTATGAACCCTTTTACGAATGTTTGATGCATTACTTATCCGAATTATGTTCTAGTGAACTATGCAATATCGATGTGAACTTATGTTAGGAAGACTTTGATATATACATTTGTTGAACCCTTCTATATTGGATTATGAACTTATGATTATGAACCTCGGTTATGAACTTACGCTTATGAATATATGATATGCCACTATGATATGAACTTATGATTTCGACTATCGAATATGAACCTTATGATATGAACTATCGATATGATTACGTGACCTTGTGTGTGAATATGATCGTGCCATATCCGAAATCTGTTTGACTTAAGTTGGTTGACTATAACCAAATATTTAACTAGTCATGGGGTTCCATGTCCGTATCGATGATGCACCTCGATATGACTCTAGGCGATAGAGTGATGTTACGCCACGTCTCGGATGGTGAAGCATATTTTTGAATATGTAGGAAGGGCGTATGGATGCATCCTAGATCGATCTGTTATCCGATATGTTATCGGTGAATGATGTCGGTGTGCAATCGCGTCTTCACAAAATTCAGAGCTAGCTACTCCATATATTTATCGAAGTTACTTTTGAAGAAGAAAGATATTTACGATATGATATGTTAGTGAATGTGCTTATGACGTATTTGTTTAAGTGATTATTAATTGCCATGATAGGATAAGATTGTTAAAACATGATTCGTATATCGATATTATGATTTGTTATTGTTACGTGAATCGTTGATTTGTGAGATGAATGTGCTAGTGTATAATTGAGTGTTTTGAAGGTTAATTATCTGTGCGCATATGTGACTGCCATGTTTAAACTCGCTAAGGTTAGGATTTGATATGAGAACTGGTTTAGCTATTTTATGCGCCATGACTTGTCTGCTATTTCATTGCTATAATATTGAATTAAGTGTATTAAATGTTGATTAATTGATTTGTATGAATGCCATGTTTATTTTCTAGAAGTGTTTCCGTTAGTCTTTAGACTTTTCGTTTGGCTTATCGTGTCTGTTATTTTGATATGTTATGTGTTTGGTTGTTTCGATGTGTTTGTGTTTGTGTCATTAATGTGCTATGTGATGTCTAAACTGTTATGTGGTTGTTTGGATTTACGTATATTTGTGCTTCGCGAATTCTAAAAGATCCTTCGTCATTATTTCATTTTATTTTCGTTATTTGTATATTTGTTTTGTTTTAGCTTTTGTTTCGTTATATCCGTTTCTTTGGGCTTTGTAAGCTCACCGCACTTTTCTTTTCTGCGGCGGTATTTAGCATTTCAAGATGAGCTTATGGGATAGGCGATCCGGGTTTGAGAGTAGAGTGAGAGCAAGACTTTACCATAGAGATCTTAGATTTATTTTGAAGTTTTATCTATTTATGTTTTCTTTTGAATATTTTGTAAAGGCTTCCGCTATTGTATAGTTATTAAAGTTCGATATGAAACCGTATTGTGATATCTTTACCCTTGTCGGGTTGGGGTGTTACAATTTATGGTATCGAGCTCTAGGTTTTAGGACCCTTAGAGCTTAGGCTATGACACGTGAGAAGTGGGTAGACATTAGGTTTCCGTCATTCGGATATTTTTCGATTCCTTTTGATGGTCGTTCGATTTGACTTGATATCCTTTTGCCTTCACCGAATTGGCCTCCTTTGTTCGCATCAAATTTTGTTATTTTGTTTTCGCTCGTCCGTTTGTCGATCGTTAGATGGAGACTAACCGTGGAGCCGAAGAAGATGGTGCCGACCCTGCGTTCTTTGACGGTTCTGTCTTTGGAGAGGTTCGTGAAGCGAAGCCACACTCATTGCCGTGTTGTTGGAGACATCGGGATCTTTGTTGGAGGAAGTTGGATGGACCAACCAAAGGCGCAAGAGACGGAGACAAGATTCAACCGGTGGTGAGAAGATTCATCTACTTCATATGATTTGGGCGCGACTTATGTCACTCGATTCGTTTGTCATGCGTTTCAAGACGGTTTGATATTCGATAAGTGATTACGATCTGTATTGCTTTTCTACGATTTGTTCGAACTCGGTGTGAATCGTGAAGTTTTATCGTTTAGCATTCGGTATATCTCGACTTTTCTTTACGGATCGTCAGTAATAAGTCATGAGGAAGAATACGAGGTGGACTCGGATTTGGAATCTACGGCTACTGGTGGGTTTAATCCGACACAAGAATAGGAATTTCGCTTCTGATTAGTTGTCCTCTGTATGAGAATTTTCTGACGTTTGATTTTGAGCTAGGTCCTTTTGTTTTCATTTGACGTTTGAATCTGGGATTTTTTTAAGTTTTGTTTTGGAAGTTCATCTCAAGACGATTCTGCGAATTTTGTTTGATTAATGGAAATAAAACAAAATTTTGAAAGTATAGTTCTGTCTGTTGTTTCTTTCGATAGATTCGCTAAGTTTCCGTTAGTCCTCATAAGTTTTGTCCGCTATTTATTTTCTTCTCCATGTTGTTTAATTACCGCTTGAATGAAGTATGGCCATCATGATGGTATACTCATGTGTATCTGGTTTGTTATAGTATGTTACTTGCTATCGTGTATTATCTCGTATGTGGTATGTTTTGTTTTGATATTAGTTATGTGTTTTGTCATGACCCGAGACCGAATATAATGACAATAAGAACTTGTTATGTGATGCAAGTATTATGGCCTTTGATCAACGTAATAATACCGAGATCATATAATCTGAACTTATTGAAGGTATACGACGTCTGGGAAATGCCTGTGATTGATGTGTGTATAGACTTTGACTTGTATCTGTTATTTGGTGCTTCTCATGTTCGTTTGAATTCCGTACCTATTTGTGAGATTTCGTCGATATTTGTTACGTATAAGTTTTGTACGTTTGGAATCCGAAGTTGTTATGATCTGTACGAACCTATAGATTGCTATGACCACCTTAACCTTATATGTCTCCCCATATTTCTGCGACTATTGAGGCCGATAGGATTTATTCCGTCTATGCATATGATGTCCTCATCATTAGATATCTGAATAAGTTAGAATTTGTCGTTTGATTTTCTGCGTCTCATCTATTCTCCGCCATTATTTGATGAGTATATAATTATCTATTATAAGTATTTGACTATTGATTTAATTTACGAATAAGTATGAGTTCAAATATTCGATAAGAAATTCATTTGTTCCAAGATAAGATTAACGTTCGTTATATTCCTAGAAATTCGAAATCCGATTAGTTTTACATTACATTCGTCTTGTCCAATTTCGAGGACGAAATTTTCTTTTAGAGGAAGAATTGTAATACACGGAATTTCTAAAGTTCACAAAAGACCAAAATACCCTACAATCAAAAGTATGAATAATTAATTCAAAAGAATACCAAATAAGCTATGTAAATTCGAGAAAATTTTAAGAAATATCCCACATGATCTAAATAAATATTAAACACTTTGTAAAGTTAATTTTATAGTTTGCAATTTTATAAAATTCGTTTTGTATTTTAACTAATTAGCGAATTTATTTATTTAGATTAATAAAAGAATAAAACTAAATAAGAGCCCAATATAATTTATATTATTATAAGTCCATTTATTTTAAGTCCAATACATTATAAAGCCCACAAGAAAAATAATAGCTCAAGTATATATACAATATTCGGTTCCCATAAATCCCTAAATAGCGATTAACCATAAACCGACTCTAAAAACCCTAACAAATCGACTTCTAGTTTCCAGAGCTTGAGACCATTTTTCTTGGACGAGATTCAAGGTATAGAAGGTGGGAAAAATAGTGTTTGAGTTCCTAAGTTGTTGTTTGAGCGTGGTGAGTTTTGAGTGAATTAGGGTTTCATGAGAAGAGGTTTTGTGCTTCTTTTGTTCTAACGATCCAAGCTCATCAAGGGTATGTTCCTAATGTTGAATTCAGTCCTATAAGTCGTATATAACACATAAAATTAGCCATGCATGATTTATAAGTCGTATGAAATTATTTGGAATCGAAAACCCTAAAAGCGTATATTAATTAACGAATGAGCTTATAATATTTTAGAGATCATGAATTGATTTTTCCAGAAGTTATTACATGTTATAAGACCTGAATAAAATACATAATCATGAATTGAAGCTTGTGTGAATTGTCTTGGGTTTTCTTGTTCGAAAGCATAAAAGGAAAGGTTTTAAAAGGGCGATTAGGGTTTTCATGAACTAGGGTTTCCTTGTAATCATTGAAGGTAATTAATGAAGTAGTAATGATGAGCTAATGATTGGTGTAACCTAGGTTTAGGGCTTGCTTTTGAATTATGCCCTAATCGGTTTTAAATAAAAGTTGTGGGTTGGTTTTGTAAATATTGAAACTTAAAGGTTATTTTGTAAAACAGTAAAATACATGTACTAAGCGTATAAAATAAGTGTGGGGTTAAGCGTGTGATTTTGGATATTTAGAGGGCTATTCGAATTGTATTTAACTTAAAGGGTATGTTTTGTAAATTCTAAAACCTTTGGACTAAAAGTGTAAAATCGATAATAGAAGGTTAGATCGTATAATTAAAGATGTTAAAGGTGCAACATGTAATTTTGGGTAATTATGGGTCAACATGTGTAAATAAATTACGTAAGGACATGCGTGAGTTTGAGTTAATTTCGTTTGAGTTTTAAATGCGTTCTAGGTCAAAGTGGAAATCATTAAAGGAAGTAACATGTTAATTGAATGCGTAATAAATGATGTTAAAAGTATGGAAACCCTAGAACATAAATAGGAAGTTGATTAGGGTTAAAAGCTAAGAGTGTAATTTCGTTATTTCATGTAAGTTAAAGATTATGTAAACTACTTTGAAAGAGAGTCTTAAAATCCGTCTTTGACATTTGTAAACCCTATGCTATGAATAATGATCATATAAGCTCTTAAATAAGATGATTATCATATTAAACCCATACGTTTGGCTAATTAATAATTGAAACCCTAAAGCGTTGGAATTCGTCATCACTAAAAATGGGAATAATCGACAACCCTAAAAGTATTAATGAGATTAATCCGTTATACTAATAAGTATTAAATAATCATAATCCGTGTAGATTCGTTGGAGGAGGCGCGACGTTACATCTTCGTATTCGTTCATTTGTTGCTTTTTCTCAATTGCTTTAAGGTACGGATATTACATCTTACTTTAAGACACTTGTGTTATCGTACATGATATTCGACCTTTTCGATAAAGGTCCTCATGTTTTCCTTCTTCGTCATATCTCTTATGCTTATTAGGATTCCCAATGCCATTGCTATGAACCCTTTTACGAATGTTTGATGCATTACTTATCGAATTATGTTCTAGTGAACTATGCAATATCGATGTGAACTTATGTTAGGAAGACTTTGATATATACAATTGTTGAACCTGCTATATTGGATTATGAACTTATGATTATGAACCTCGGTTATGAACTTACATTTATGAATATATGATATGCCACTATGATATGAACTTATGATTTCGACTATCCGAATATGAACCTTATGATATGAACTATCGATATGATTACGTGACCTTGTGTTGAATATGATCCGTGCCATATCGAAATCTGTTTGACTTAAGTTGGTTGACTATAACCAAATATTTAACTAGTCATGGGGTTCCATGTCCGTATCGATGATGCACCTCGATATGACTCTAGGGCGATAGAGTGATGTTACGCCACGTCTACGGATGGTGAAGCATATTTTTGAATATGTAGGAAGGCGTATGGATGCATCCTAGATCGATCTGTTATCCGATATGTTATCGGTGAATGATGTCGTGTGCAATCTGGCGTCTTCACAAAATTCTTAGGAGCTAGCTACTCCATATACATGTATATTTATTTTCGAAGTTACTTTTGAAGAAGAAAGATATTTATGATATGATATGTTAGTGAATGTGCTTATGACGTATTTGTTTAAGTGATTATTAATTGCCATGATAGGATAAGATTGTTAAAACACGATTCGTATATCGATATTATGATTTGTTATCGTTACGTGAATCGTTGATTTGTGAGATGAATGTGCTAGTGTATAATTGAGTGTTTTGAAGGTTAATTATCATCGCATATGTGACCGCCATGTTTAAACTCGCTAAGGTTAGGATTTGATATGAGAACTGGTTTAGCTATTTTGTGCGCCATGACTTGTCTGCTATTTCATTGCTATAATATTGAATTAAGTGTATTAAATGTTGATTAATTGATTTGTATGAATGCCATGTTTATTTTCTAGGAAGTGTTTCCGTTAGTCTTTAGACTTTCCGTTTGGCTTATCGTGTCTGTTATTTTGATATGTTATGTGTTTGGTTGTTCGATGTGTTTGTGTTTGTGTCATTAATGTGCTATGTGATGTCTAAAGCTGTTATGTGGTTGTTTGGATTTACGTATATTTGTGCTTCCATGAGAATTCTAAAAGATCCTTCGTCATTATTTCATTTTATTTTCGTTATTTGTATATTTGTTTTGTTTTAGCTTTTGTTTCGTTATATCCGTTCCTTTGGGCTTTGTAAGCTCACCGCACTTTTCTTTTCTGCGGCGGTATTTAGCATTTCAAGATGAGCTTATGGGATAGTTGATCCGGGTTTGAGAGTAGAGTGAGAGCAAGAGACTTTACCATAGAGATCTTAGATTTATTTTGAAGTTTTATCTATTTATGTTTTCTTTTGTAATATTTTGTAAAGGCTTCCGCTATTGTATAGTTATTTAAAGTTCGATATGAAACCGTATTGTGATATCTTTACCCTTGTCTCCACCGCCAAATCACAAGTTGCTAATGTGTTTCCTCTCTGAAAGCAGAATAGTTGCATCTTTCCAAGCGTCCGCACTTCACGGCCTAGGAGCACTCAATCGAAGAATAGGAAGTTGCGACCTAAGAAAAGATCAATAAGGAATGCTAAAGTAGAAGAACACCCTAGGACTACGAATAAAAATCATGTTGCTTCCACTATAGATGTTACGTCGGCAAATGTAATAGAAATAGTGATGTAACGAATGCTAAACCGTTAAGTACTTTTGATACTCGGTCGATGCACCTTGTGTTATTTGTCGAAGAGTATGAATTCGATTGTCATGACAAATGTGTTGCTAAAGCTATAATCTCTAGATTACGGAATCCTAAGAATCGGAATACCTCTAGGCCCACTAATCATTCTAAGTCATTCTTGGTAAACCACCTTCTTTAGATTCTAAGGCAACCATTGCTATCACAGTAGCTACCGCTTCACCTCCTAAGAATGTAGTACCACCTAGTGCTTTCACTAAGACTAAAGCAAAGAGTGATTCTGAGATGGCGAAATGGATATATAACACACTAGGATTTAAGTGGATGCCTAAAATTCTCAATGTGTGTATGTCTAATATATCCGCTTGGAACCTCTAACATTTCGGGTTCCACATCTACTTCTATTCCATCCGTGCCAAATCAGTATGTGTGTAATGGGTGATCTGAGATCATTCTCTCGGTTGTTGATAGCGGATGTTCCCGGCACATGACAGCAACCTTAAACTGTTATCAAACTTTATTGCAAAGTTCATTGGCACCGCCGATTCGAGGAGCGATCACTTAGCGACCATCATGGGCTACGGAGATTATGTTAATGGGAACATCAAAATCGGCGGGGTTTACTATGTGGAAGGCCTCGGTCACAATCTGTTTTGATGGGTCAATTTTGTGATGGAGATTTGGAGGTTGCTTTCGGGAGAAAACTTGTTTCATTCGTGATCTACAAGGAAGCGATCTTATGTCCGGCTCGCGTAATTCTAGTCTCTACACTATCTCTATGCAAGACATGGTTGCTTCCTCTCCCATTTGCTTACTTTCAAAGGCAACATCTACAAAATCACGGCTATGGCAACCGTCGTATCTCACATCTAAACTTTCAAACCATCACCAACCTTGCTCGACACAAACTAGTTGAAGGACTCCCACGATTCCGGTGACTCAAAAGATCACCTTGCTCGACTGTGAACAAGGGAAAAGCACTCGTGCTCATTTTCCTTCAAAGGTGGAACCGACTCTCGACATGTGCTTCATCTTCTTCACATGGATTTGTGTGGCCCGATGCGTGTGCAAGCGATCAACGACAAGCGCTACATCTTAGTAATTGTTGATGACTTCTCACGATGGACTTGGGTCTACTTCGCCGTAGCAAAGACCAAGCTCCACAATGATCATCACCTTTCTCAAAAATATGTGTTCGACTCCGCAACACCGTCTCGAATAATCGAGACGGACAAAGGAACTGAATTTGTTAACAAAACCCTTCGTGAATTTTATGAGAAAGTGAATTTAGCATCAAACATCTATTGCGACACAGAACAAAACGAGTTGTTGAAAGACGAAATCGAACATTAGTGGAAGCTGCAAGAACAATGTTAACCAATGCTAAACTTCAGATTACTTATGGGAATTGTATCTGCATGCTATACTCAAACCGTTCTATGATCACAAAACGCCACAACAAAACACCTTTTGAGCTTGTCCACAACTATAAACCAAACCTCAAACACTTTCATGTATTTGGATCCCTCGCTATCCGAATAATGATCGTGAAGATTTTGGAAAGCTCAAAGCCAAAGCGATATTGAGTCTTTATTGGATCTTGTGAAAATTCTAAAGGTTTCCGAATCGGAATCGTCGAACTAAGGAGGTAATGGAAACGATTCATGCTCATTTCGATGAACTCACGAAATGGCTTCGAGTATATGACTTAGAACCCGGTCACAACCGTTTAAACTTCCTCAACCCCATCATCACCGAAGAAAGCCCTCGCCTAACTCGTCAACAAATGGAAGGTTATTTGCTCCTACGTTCGCAGCGATATTGATGAACGTGCTCTGGTGTATCCATTGCTCATTGCACAACACGATAATATTCCTATACGATACACTGCTACAACAACTCTTTGTTGAAGATGCATCTACACCAATTGACTCAACACAACAGTTGAACATACCGCCTCCAACAATGATGAACCGGTGATGATATTCGAATGAAGTACCCCCACTGCAGATTTTGATCCAAATCGTTCTTCAACCCGTTTGCCAATGAGGCTGCGCACCGGATGTTGCGGAATCTTCAACAAACCATTTGAATCCTCGAATCGCACAATGTATACCAACATCAACCTCTACACATAGATGGACTAAAGACCATCCTCTGGCTAATATTATTGGCAACCGAATCAACCGGTCGTTACGAGACAACGTCTTCACTCGAGATGGTGAACACCGCATTTATGCACTCACCGCACCCGCCAATCGAACCTAAAAACATTAAAGACGCAATGACAAAAGACAAGCTGGATTGAATCCATGCAAGAAGAACTCAACCAATTCAAACGTCTTGAAGTATGGGAGGCGGTTGAAAGACCAGCGAGTCTCGTCATTGGTCTTAAATGGATTTGGAAAAACAAATTGGATCTTTGAAGGAACGTCATCCCAAACAAGTCACGTCTAGTTGCTAAGGGTTATCGTCGGGAAGAAGGAATAGACTTTGAATAATCTTTTGCTCCGGTTGCTCGTCTTGAGGTCGTTCGGATATTTCTCGCGTTCGCGGCTCATATGAACATGACGGTCTATCCGATGGATGTCAAAACGGCGTTTCTCAATGGGCAACTTAAAAAGCGGTCTATGTCGACCAACGGATGGATTCGTTGATCCCGAGTTCCCGAACCATGTCTACAAACCGAACAAAGCTCTTTATGGTCTCAAACAAGCCCTCGGGCATGGTACGATAAGCTATCATCCTTCCTCATTGCCAACAATTTCACCAAAGGCTCGGTTGACCCAACTCTTTTATACAATATCACGGGCACATATCTTAATTGTTCAAATTCGTGGATGACATCATTTTGGGTCTACACATAAAAGTTTTCAATAGCTTTTGCAAAACTAATGAAGAAAAATTTTGAAATGTCCATGATGGGTGAACTTACATTCTTTCTAGGACGCAAGTTCATCAATCACCCCGTGGTATTTTCTCGAGTCGGTCCAAATATGCCTTGAATTGTTAAACAAATTTGGAATGAAAACTGTGATACTTATGCCACACCAATGACTCATACCAAGAAGCTAGATCTTTGATTTACATGGGAAATTAGTTGACCCCACCAAATACCAAGTATTATTGGGTCCTCATGTATCTAACGACTAAGCGACTTGATATTGTCTTTGCCGCTTATCTATGCTCCGTTATCGATCGCGACCAATGAAACCCACCTCTCACGAGGCTAAAAGAATCCTCCGATACATCGGGAACCATTAACTTGGGGATCCGGTATCCGAAGGATTCTCGGTTTGAACTAATCGATTTTTCGAATGACGACCACGCAGGATGCTTAGACTCAAGGAAAAGTACTTGAGAGCTCTACAATTTCTGGTGATAAACCGGTGTCTTGGCAATCAAAGAAGCGAGGATTGTACATCGTTGTCATCAAGCAAGGCAGAATATGTAGCCATGTCCGCGTGTTGTGCTCAAGTCATTTGGATGAGAACACAACTCAAAGACTATGGTTACGTGTTTGATGAATCGATGTCTTGCGACAATCGAGTGCCATTGCAATCTCGTGCAACCTCGATTCAAAGACTCAAATCAAAGCACATCGATCACGCTATCATTTCATCAAGGACCACGTGGAACAGGTACCATTGAACTATACTTTGGGGTGCGAATACCAATTAGCGGTTGCTCACCAAAGCCTTGCCTCCCGCTAGGTTTAATGAGTTGGTCCACGAATTGGTATGAGGTGTTTGACTCAAGAGGAATTGGATGACCTCTTAAAAGCAGTCTTAAAAACCTGTCAAACACCAAAACATCTTTTGTAAATAAATTTTCAAAACAAAATACAAAAATATAAAATCCGATAAAACAACAAAAATATTCTCCCAATCTATCTTTCTTTCAACATGGCAAGTACATTTCTTCCGTCAACACTTTAATCTTTCAAAATTCGGTATTTTTCCGATCAAGTGTTGAGGGGAGAAAATAATCTATTAACTGCTTCAAAACATCGTATGCTTGCATGTTATCTTATCTCGAGTTGAATCTTTTACAAATGGTGGTACATTTCTGGTTCAAATACACTCCTCGGACTTTAATTAATAACCTTTCATTATTTTCTCAAGTCGAGGGGGTGTCGTCATGTTTCTTTCCTAAAATCTTCGTTTGGTAACCAAAATGGAAGTTAAATGGCTTGGTTTGAAAAAGGAAAAGGTGGAGGGACCAAAACCGTCAAAAGGTTAAAATCACTCTTAATAAAACACCCTCCCACCTTTGTTTATTCTTCACATTATTGCAAAAACCCTAAAACCATCCTACGCTTAATATTCTCTCAACAAAACCGTGCTTTTGATCTTCATTGTGTAAGTGTTCTTGTGATCTAAACATGTTTTTAAGATAAGGTCTTGAATCTCATTCAAATCCAACGGTTAAAATTCATGTTACAAGTGATAATGTGTTCTACGCATAAGCGTATGAACACACAATCATTGTGTGGACGTTTGTGGTTAAATGGATTATGTCAAAATGTTTCAAATACTTCAATAATATCGGCTTAACCATCAAATTCCACCCGAAACACTAATTGATGATTTTTGAAAATTAGGGTTTATAAGTCGAATTGGGTGTTTTCGAATGTGAAGTGATTTGGTGAAAAGATTGTTGTATAAGGTTGTTATCAAGTTGAATTGATTATATCTAGGCCCATTACATCCGAAACACTAATTACTCTTAAATGGAAATTAGGGTTTTGTGTTCATACGGTTTGGGTACTTTTGATTCTTGACACTTTTGATGTTAAAACTTGACCAAAACAACGCTATATGCCTCTTAGTCCTCCCGAGAATCGGTTGTATGCATATTCGTGGCTAAATCTCATACGCAGTAGATCTAGGGTTTAGTCTACGCGTATGCGCTTCTACGCGTAATCTATTAAACTGCAAATGTGTTTTGATTTGTCATAAAACGATCGCTATGTGTTTAACTTTGTTGAAATGATGCTTTATTTCAGGCTTGCAACACGTAATATTCAGAATCAAGGTTATTATTAATCTACGCTAGGATCACCTTACGCGTAGCTTGTTATCGCGTAAGATTAGTCTTACGCGTAGCTTCTACGCATAAGGTTCTACAATGGACTACGCCGTATCTCGTGAAGGATATCGCGTGCGATGACCCCTACGCATAAGGTCTCCTTTTCCTACGCGTAACATTTCTTACGCGTAAGTTAGATTCTACGTAAGTTTACGCCTAAGCATATATCATTCTGTCTATGCATAACTTTGCCAAAACTACGCTTATCCTGGATTGACCTTCATGATGATTTGTTACGTGTACAAACTTGTAAATAAACTAATCATATCATCACGAATCCAAAAATTGTCACTAATAAACTTAAATCGTCCGATATGTTGTGAACAATAAGTGATAAAATAAACTTTAAAACTTAAAGTTAACTAACTCACTAAACATTTCACGACATCATTGAACTATTGAACATACAAGTGACTTAGGACTCGTAACAATCATTGACACATTGTACATTCAATAACTAGACAATAAGACCCTCGTTGACTAACATTATGTCTTCGATATGTTGGTTCTTTTGGCTAATGTTATTTCGAGATCACGACATGGTCGAACAAATGAATGTGGATGCACCAAGTTCTCCATTCTCGATATCTATCCTCATGGCTATCCAATGAAGATAGGAAAGAACAATCTCGTGTTGACTTTGACACCCTCACTTGCTCACGAATCTTCGTGTTTAATTGCTATTGACATTCGAGGACTCATCCTTATCGAACATGCTTACTCACTCGCAATGTTCACGAGATCTACATCCACAGCCGGAACACTATGGAAAGGGTCAAAGGACAAACTGGCGTGACGGTGACTCGAATCACAAACAAGTCATCATTACACCGCAGACTTAAGGGTCATTCTCCTAATTCTGAAGTCGATCCAACCAAACTATATGCCTCACTGTTGAAGAGCTCACTCTCCAATTTTTAATCGATGTCGGTTATGACGAGGCTACAGGAGTAATCAACAAGCATTCTCACGTAGAGCTTAAGAGTATTCCTCAACCACGAGAACTCTCTACATGATCATCACCAAGTTTGTTTCGGTCGTGATGACGGATATGAGCACCCTAAGCTCATGGAACGCAAATATTCGGGCATTGGTCAACAATAAACACATCGCTATCAAGCTCGATTTGGGATGACATGATGTCATTTCTCAACAAACTTGGCTCAAAGATTCCCTACATCATATATACCAAATTGTTGATCCGAGAGCACTTGGACTTCATCCCGACATTCCCAAGAGGCTCAATGACCCCTACAATCACGACATGTTGACGGAACCTATTCTCTGTCGGAATCAAGGAAACGTCCACAAATAAACAAGGTGTTGTCTGCGCTGATTTCCTTCTAATCAAGATGTCGAAGCTCGAATCGTACCAAAGGTATCCGGAAGCGGTCGAGACAAGGCAAAGTTGGTCATCTCGACGAAAATCTTACCGTACACTGTAAGGAGAACCGAGAAGGAAGTCTTTGGAAGTGTAACAAGTACAGATAGTCAAAGGAATGTTCCAAAGAAGAAACCTATTCCAAAGAGGAAACCTACCCCTAAGAAGAAAGTTCCGTCTCTGGAAGCCACTCCTATCATTTCACTCGAACATAAAGACATTTCGGGGCGAGGACTCTAATGCTCTTGACACGGATGAAGAGATCACTTACTCAAAGCGCAGAAGGATGTTAATCCTCAAGAGTAAAACCTCCAAGTCCTCCAATTGTCCAAGAAAAGGAAGACTCCGCACTTGTACCTTATGATGAGAGCTCAAGAAGAAGAAGAAGAGCAATGAATAAATCATACGGGAAAAAGTTTCACAACGTCCGACACCTTCAAAAGGCCGAACAATTTGCTAAAGATCAAATGGGTGGCCCGGAGGATCGGTGGTCTTGCCCACCTCTCCGGATCCCGATGCGGTTATCAACCCGATAAGGGATCCGTACCACCACTCTTGTGCAACAACAAAAGCACGTAGAAGACACTATTGTGTATGATTTTGAGAAACAGAGGCCGAGAAAGAAAAGTCTAGAGATGACGAGGATGATTATACAAAGTTTCTTCTAGAGGTCCAACACACTCAAAGGAGAAAACCTCGAAACTCCTAAGGACATGAAGTCTCCTCATGTCTCCTCCTCATCGACTCTTCATCTCATTCATCACCACCACCATCAACGAAGTCAACCGATCATCATCCAAACCGTGAAGAAACCACCTAAATCTTGGATTTCTCAAACACATGCAAGAATTGTGAAAGTCACAAACAAGTTAGAAAGAAGGACATGCTCCACGTAAAACTTAATTGGTATCTTGAACAAATGCAGACTTACATGATGAGAATGACAAGATGCGGAAAGATAGGAAAGCTATTCGAGAATTCATGAAAAGTCATCGTCGGGAGGAACTGAATGAAATGATTGAAGGTTACACTCAAAAGTACCTTAGGATATCGTTCCTAAAGTCCAAAAGGAACCGGAGAAGTCGCAAGAGATCAAACCCACAAGTTTCTTCTCGACCTCGTCCCGGTGTGACTAGAGAAGTATTCTCCGAGACAACTCACCCCTAACATCGTCGCATTGGTTAAACATACAATGGCCAAAGAAGGCGATCTCTCGAACTGAAAGTTAATCGCTAAACTAGTGATGCAAATGTCAAAGCGATGCGAACGTTTACTCGGATGAAGCTAAATTTTTCGAAGGTCTACTTGCTTTTCAACCCGGTTCATCATGCAAGGAGTCACCGATCAACCCAAACGGCCAAGAGATGACGATGATAAGGATAAGGACTCGCACCTAAACGCCGAAGCGATGCGGTCAATCTACATCTATGCCACCACCTCCACCACGGACTTCTTCTCAACAAAGTCTCCTCCACCTCGGTCTTCATCGATAAACCTCGGGACGATTCCGAGTTACCACCCCGACTCATAAAGCGGTGATCACTTTGAGTATACGGGTGGTGACGATGAAGAGGTCCTTGAGCCCGACAACAACCCACCTCACCCAAACAAGCAGAAACCGGTTTCATCATCAAAGCCTTCCAAAAGAAGAAAGCGACGACTCAGCCCGTAGTCGTATCATGGCTAGATGACGATAAAACCGAAGAGTTTGAATGGTTCTCCACACTTGTCAATCAAACTCCATACCGATGAAGGCCAAGAAATGGTAGACGGTTCTACATTGGAGCACGCAAAACTATTGCAAGAAAAGTTCCATGTGAAGAAAATGACAAAATCGAGTTGAAGCGAATCAAAATGAAGCTTTTCAACTATGGAAAGACAGACTCGAAAGCGCCTCGAGGTCGAATATCATCTTGAGAACATCGCTCGAGCTATGTCTAACAACATGGATTGGCTCAATCCGAAGCAAACATTGACTTCACACAAAGGGACAACCTCCATACTACACCGATCGGACCAAACCTCTACCGACCATTGGCCAAGGCAGACGAACCAAGGATTCCTTCCGATATTTCTTCAACAAAGACACGGAATTTCTTCTCCATGGTGGCGATGGTTCGAGAAAATACACTACATCATTGACTCTTCCATTCCCGTGCCATTTACTCTAACCGCATAGCTATCGAGGCGTGCAACTCACTTGTTTTCGACAACGCAAGCATACGACCAAGATGCATTGTATGGGATTCATCATTGTCCCGAACGTCAAGAATCTACTACGTGTCGCTCGGTTCAAAAGTCTCAACATGCAATGTATAGCTCAAGGACATCGTGGCCATCAAACACATTGATCTCAAGTCTAAGTGGGACTACATTCTTAAAGAATATCATAGTCAAACGACAAGATGAACAGGACTATGGATTCTTGGTCGACTTTGAGAACTTGTCCTCAACGACATCGAAGACATGTATCTTGCCAAAGTATGTGGTCGTATGAGACAATTCTCGATGAAGTTCAACGTGAATTTATCAAGTCGGTTCTCATCTTCATTAGACGATCGTGATCAAAGAACGGTCGAAGATATCCGGATGGTCGTTGAATCATATCGAAATGTAAACTTCACTCCACCACGCTTGATCTTCCGACATCAACCACTTAAACAACTCACGCCATCGCCAAACCTTTCGGCGTTGTTTACCGCGATGAACTTCAAAGAAATCTGCTTAATGGCGTGTAGTGAACTCCACAAATTTGGGGATCATACCTTGAAGTCTGGTTAGGGATGGATTGGCGTCTGATTGAAGGATATTCGCTCGAAGTTGGGAATCCTAAGCTGGAATTTCGGGAAAGGAGGATGTGAGAAGGATCATCACCATGATTGATGAACGTTGTTCGAAGGGATCGATTAGACGATTGGAAAGCTATGTTGGTGGTCGACTCAGAGAAACATCATCGGCTTTCAACGCCTGCGCGCTCACAGGAATATCACCGCACTTCCCGGTACCCGTGAATTGTTTTCTTCATATAATTTTGGATGTATGATTATATATGTGAATGGCTTGTGCACACATAATGATTGTACAACCCGTGTCTGCTCAAGAAAGGACCCGTGGTACGCCTCGGTGCCACAATCCTTATAAAAGGAGCGAAAGCTTTTATGTTTGAGTAAAACCTATCAAACCTTTCACTTTTCAAGGTTTTGCTCAAAAGACAAGTACTTCCCATATGATTTTCAAAACCTCAACCGCTTATATCACTAGTTGAGGGAGTATTTGATTTAAAACTTTGTTCACAAATTGTTCATAAGTGGTCGCCTTCCCAACACTCAAAATGGTCATATTTCTTCTCAAACGCTTCAAAAATAACATTTTCATATGCCATTTTGAGGGGAGAAAATTGTGTGATAAGAAATATGTTGTGAATGCAAATGAATCTGTGAACTTGAGACTTAAACAACGAATTGACGGTACTAAACTGTTAGTAACTCGAAAAGACTTGTCTGGACGGGTAATAATTTCAAGCTAGTTCGCTAGTGATGTAAACGTCTCGCAAAGGACTTGTCCGAGTAGAAAGTACCATTCGAGAAACTTTTGATAGACATGAACTCGACGGGTTTGACAACCTTCCAAGGTTTTTCTACACCTTCAAGGTAGTTATTAGAGCTAGTTGTCACCTAAAAGTCGACAATATATCTCTTTAACTATTCAACGTAACCGTGTCTCGCGGAGATTGTCTATCTTTAGTGGATCAATTCAAAAGTCGCGCTCTTTCCTCATTGTGCATTTAACCATTAAAACTATTAAGCACATGTGGAGGGGATTATTTATGCAAAACTTATCTCTCACAGTGGTTCAAACATGTTTTCATTTACAAACCCTTTGAGAGATATTTTTCACATACAATGGTTTAAATGGCAAACATAGGTTAGTCATGGAGTTATAAGGTGACTAAGGTTAGGAATAACTGTCTATGATCCGCTTGAGCAGGAGGATCTACCCAAGGACACTACCATTAGTTAGTGCTAGAAGTCCTTAGGAATGATTATAAAAGGAGAAAATGAGAATCGGAGAAAGAAGGTGTTGAAGAATCAAAAAGAAATGTAAAGTAAAGGGTGAAAAGAAATAGCCCTCCAGATTATTCAACTTAGAGCATAATCGGTTCAATTCATATACTCTTGGTTGTCACTTAGTGACACCGGTATTGAAGATTAAAAGTCGTCATGGACCCAAAGGACGCATGCACTAAACCTTTTTAGCCACTCAAGTTTCTCTCAATGAAAGCTTGTTTCATTCTCACGTGGAACCCTACATAAACTATTAGCTTTCTCTTAGAGATCGCCGGTATTGAAGAAGGAGACCTCTCCCTAGTCTCCGATTCAGAAAACCAAACGCACTTGTTGAGTCTAGAGCCACGAGATTCATCAAAAGATCTCTTAGGAACACTTGACATCTAATCACTTGATGATCAACAAATAAGATCATCGATGGTTCATATCGAGTCCTTCATGATCTTAGCAACTCATCGAGAACATTTATGAGAGGTTCACATCCGTGATCCTCGGTGATTGAATGGAAACTCCTGCCGGTCAACATCAAACACCCACGAAAGCAGTCATTTCGGTAACTCCCGTGGATTACGCCGGAGTGTGTCTCATACGGTCTACGTCAGAGGTGATGCTTCGATTGTACCTCGACTCATCCGAATCAGATATACTTGGTACATCGCGTTATCTCACTTGTGGGACTCAGCTCAGAACGGCCTTTGTAAGAATTAGAGTTGTGTTTTCACACTATGTTGTTAACACTCGAGTTCAAGCTTGTAAGTGGGAAACCGCTTATTACTAACCGTTTGAAATATTTTCTTCTTATGGAAGCTCCGGAGCGGGATGATCGTGTTGATTCTTCTCATGCTCACGCCAACATCATCACTAATGGAAGTTCTATTCAAAAGCAACACAACCGTCGAGAATGATTCTTCATCAATCAAAGAATCTACAAAGTCAAAGACTTACGAACTTCATCGATGATTGATTTCCAACGTCAAAGAGCGTGTGAGCATGTTGAAGAATGACGTGGAGACACCTGAGCAAAGAAAGGCACACGAGCGCATCGATGCGCACAACAACATACTATCACTTTCACCACAACGAACAATGATCAAAGAACAAAGTTAAAGATGACGTCAAGCATAATTGTTCAAAGATAACTATCTCTACATGCGGGAGATTGTTCGAATCAAGGCAATTCCTCTCACAAGAAAGAAGAATGTCGAAGACGCCACGGCTACTATTACATCAACGCCTTCACCGCTTACATTCATATATACTTGAGGGGAGATTGTTGGAATCACTCCTAAACAAGATTTCAAGTATTTATACCTCATATGTAATAGGTAGCTTTATTATGGCCTTTATGTTTGTTTAAGGTCAAGCTTATGTAGAAGGCCCATAAGCTTGATCCAAGCCCAATAAGGAATAGGGAAGGAGAGGAGTGTTGCCTAGCTCCTTGCCTATATAAACTCTTGTAAACCCTCATTTGAGGTTGGTTGTTCAAGTTACTCTTTCACATACACTATACGCTTAACCTTCTCTTTATACGTGTGTGTGTTTGGTATTTGCTCATCCGCCTTCATCTCTTTCTCTAGAAAGCTTGTGTTGTAAAACTAGTGACCTAACATATCATATTTAGTAACTACAACACATAAAACCATTGATAAAAGTCTATCTCAAACCATAGTAAGTTGTAAAGATATATCACAATGAATATACACCTATTCTAACATAAATGCTCAGCATCATTGATCTAACAATCATATTGTTATTGTCAATAGCCCCTTACTAAAAACAACACATTCAACATACGATGAGTTTGTAAACAGATTTTTACAACCACCATATACGTTTGATGAATCTTAAAGCAATAAAACGGTTTATTTTTCATAAACAAATACTAAAAACTTACACTTCTAATGGAGATCTGCAACTTGACTTGATGGCGAAAGGATGAATGAGTAGGTTACAATGATGATTAGCTTACACTGTGATAGTTGAAGCTTTAATAAGGATGCCTCGATGTATGGAACAAGAAAACCAAAAAAAATTATTTAGGGAGTAGATACTATAGTGCAATATATGTTGCATAAAATCTTTTAGAAGATTTTGTAGCCAAAATAGAATTTAATTGTAGGTAGTTGCACTTTTATTGATAAATACTAAATTATTTTAAAAGTTTACATATTATCCAAAGAATATAAGTTTGTTCAATTGCAATTGAGTTTGCATGATATTAGAAAACTACTTTCTCATATGTTTTAAACTTGAAATAAATTTATTTTTAAATTTTTACAAATAAAAAAAATGTAATTTAAGCTTGACGTTAATATTCAAATACTATAAAATAAGAATAATTTAAATAAAATATGCATAAAATAGTTACAATAAGGTAAATACGCAAGAAAATAAGTTATTCAAAATTACCAACCAGTGAAAGACACTATAAGGTAAAAACACTTAAGTTGATGAAAATATCGGTCCTAAGTATGAAAATTGCTTGAATAAAGCCTACGTACGTAAATATAATTTTAAAACGAACAATTCGAGAAAATAAAATTTTGTAAAAAAACAATATATTTATTTTAGTTTAAATTTATTTATTATTAATTACAACGTAAAATATAAAGATTAAATGAAAATAAGTAAAAACAAATTGGAAAAATGACAAACTTTTCCTTAGAATAATTTTGACAAATACTTATTTTGAAAAATACTACTACGAAATCCCAACTTCAAATAAGTCGCTATTGACCTTATAAGCTAAATAAGCTTAAAAAAAATACTTAGCTTATTGAATGTTGCAATACTAAACGAAAAAAACCCAAGGGCGCTGATGGTTGAGATTGTGTGTGTAAAGACGAAGAGTTGGTTGAAGTCTTTGGTTCGAGCCTTGCTTGCCCAAGAATTCCGTAACTCCCTTTTTTCGATTTGTTGTGTAATTTTTTGGGTGTAAAATTTTTTAAGAATAAAACTTATTACATGATTATCATGAGGTTGTAGGTATGGTCATTGTTAATAATTGTATCGATAGATGATAACAACCACAAAGACTAAGTTTTATTAAAGGGAAATCGAACGGATACATTTGTGACACATAACGAGTACAAAGACATACGAAACATTAACTTGAACGACTAATAGAACAATTACAACAACCAAAAATACACATGAACAAACATCATAAAGATTGAATATCGTTGATATACCCAAAGAACATCACGTATCGCAACATGGGCTTCACGTAACAAACTCGAAATGCGATCGATTAGAATGTAGCGAGCACGAACTCGTCTCAAAAATCTCATCGAATCACGAACAACCAAGCTATCGCGTTGGTCGCAAAACCTCTTGAATGAGGTTTTCTAGATATGCCACGCGCGCTCCAATGTAAAAACAATGACCACGTAGCATGCCTTTCCATTCGCGTGCAGCAAGCACCTCCCTTTCAAAGAACAAAACCATCTGATCTTGCAAAACATGGCTATCACATGCCATTCCAAGTTCAGCAAGGCAATCAAAGTGTGACATGTTTGGAAAAAGAATGTCGGGAACACATAAAAACACACACACATCCACAAATCCTAAAGGATTAATTTATACATAAAATAAATGAAACAGAGTTGTACACTATCAACAGCATACCCACTTCCACAAAAGAATCTCATCTGACTATGCAAAGCGTGCAAGCGGAATAGGAAATTTCAATCATAAGACTACGATATAATCGTTGGAAATCAAGATACCATAAAAAGTATAAACAAAAAATGTTGTTTTTATGTTTGGATAACCACATGTCTTCTTGCACATAACAATTGTTTGACAAATGAGCATTTCAAAATCCATTTGTAAGTGACAAATGATCGGTTTACCAATTAATACTTATTATTTTTAAAAACTTTTGAAACACGAGATGATAGTAGACAAGCAACAATATAATTACATATCTTTTTAATTAAAATATAATTAATAAAAATGTAAATAATCTATAATAATAATAATGTTTATCTTCATTCCTAATATATAAATAGAATATTTAGATAATCTTTAATTTTAGTGTAACTATACTAGGAAACAAATTGGTTACTAAGTAAAGTTTATCTTAAGTAGCTATAAATAAAGCCATAGGTTACACTTTACAAACTAAATATTGAATAAGTGAGTTCTGAAAAGACAGACAATGGCGAGTGGAAAAACAACGAAAAACCCTGCAACACCTTCAGCCAATAAACTGCAGAACATCTCAGTTATTGTGATCTCAGATGATGAAGAGGTATGATTTAAAATTTCAAGTTGTATACTTTGTAATGAATACAAATAATTCCTGTAATACTTAAACATAATCGACCCGGTAATTTATTGCAGAATAATGATAAAAAAATTGGTGAATCTTTTAAAAACCACACACAGATGTTACCTCTTCCATGTTGAAGACAACGACATCTCTTGATTGATTGGAATGGAATTGGAAATGAATTGGAAAACCGTCATTCTTATATCGATGATGAAGAGGTATGATTTACAAATTTAAGTTGTATATTCCGTAATACCTTAAACATTAATATCAAACACTTATAAATAATTGCGCCTACACCTAAAGATTTATGGAAGGAGGACACAAAACCATTGTTTTATCGATGATGAAGATGTACAAAAGAGTATGCTCGAAGTTATTCAACACAGCTTTATAAACACAAACAAATTTAACTTGATTAATGTTTACACACACAGATGTTAGGAAAAGACAGGTAGATTCAAAAAGAAGAATCACAAGAATGGAAGCAACAAGGTTTATAATGGCATGAGATTTCACAAGAATGGAAGCAACAAGGATAATGGCATGAGATTCACGATAATGACATAAAGACACATAAAAAACAAAAACTATTCCAAAACAACCCAATTTGTTGACACAATGGTATTTGTTTCAAAATTAATTTATGTTTTTAAAAACAATAAACACATATATTTGTACAATAAACATGTAGTTAATTTTGTTTCTTACACACTAGGAATCGATGATGAAACACCAATCAAGTTTAAGCGAACAAAAGAAGTGAAGCCTCTAATGTTGCAAAACCACAAGTATATGCTATGTGATGAAGACACAGATGATTTAATACGTTAGCAATGTAACCAATTAAGATGGTGTTTGGGTCAACATCAATGATCCGGATGAGACTTTTATGATTTAGATAACACAAACCCGGATATACTATCCTAGATGAAGATATCAAAGAAGATTCTTTCACGTGTTTCATTCGATTGTAAATCTAATGAAGAATCGTAACTTAAACAGAATTATATAGCGATAATCATGTCGATATTTTATGTTATGTGAAATTTACAGTGACTCAAAATATACAACGATTGATGAAGGTCACGATGAATCCCTTGAATAAAATGAAAACATTAACAAAGACATGTGGCCCGATATGGTTGATGTTGATGGAATGGTTAATGGTGAACATGCCTATAAAGAATTTCGATGATGAAGCTTGGGAAGTTGATTTGGATGCATGAAGAAAGATCAAGATCCAATGAGATTATGATGACAACTTCATAAACGACACTTCTATGGACTATGAAACAACCGATGATTCCAACACCGATGACGATTTTAAAATTACATACCAACATTCTACAAGTTTTATGTTTCTTTAGGATTTAATATTTGAATAATTAAAGTTGATTGTTTTGATACAACAATTAATTGTGATAAATAATGTTTGGTTAATAATAAAATTTCACTTTTATTATCATGTTTTCGATTATTTATATTCAAGAATTACATACTTCAAAAATTAATACCATTCTGCAAGTCTATGTGTTTTTTTTTTTTTTTGTATTAAGGAACACAAACAAACATATTCATCGATTTTGTTATGCGTACATTCAAATTGAATTAATTATTTACAAAGCTTTTAAAGATTTGGTAATCCAAATTGATATGCAAAACATCAAACTAAAAGACAAACAAAATTACTTAAGACCACTATGCTATACGATATTACTTTCGATTAAGTAGCTCAAGAATAAAGAGTTGATATTCGAAAAACAATGTGTTCAAAGGTCTTTTGTTATTTCGAACTTAAACGGAAGATATCGAAGTTGTAGGTTCTTTCCATGACAAAGGCTATTGCAAATCAATTATTTGGTCATATGAAGTATAAAAAATATTATATATCCAACTATGATAATCAACGAGATAATAAAATATAATTATATATTATAAGAAATTATTTAGTTACTTTATATTGTTATGTTAATCGTAATTATTTAAAAAAATTTAACAAAAGATTATCATACAAAAATAATATCACTTATCCATTAAATATAAACAACTACAAAAACTTAATTTTCTCTGCATATGAACTAGGTTTAAAACAAAATAATGGAGGAATCAACTGCAAGTGTGTCGAGGAGCAAGTACCAAGAACAAAAAATATAGCGAGAACAAAGAAACCAAAAGGACGGCCTCATGCGTATCCAATCGACCTGTGTACACGATATTCGAAAATATAAAAATTGTTTATGTAATCGGAAAACACAAAACTAATTGTTTACTTATAACAGAGAATAGTAAATATGTAGAAATTGAGACCGTGTCGAAAGACTAACAAACATACATCATATTGTTATTCTTCATTTGAAACGGCAATCAGATGTCGAGGAGCAACTACCACCAACAAAACAAACAACTACCGCAACACAATCAACAACACGGCTTCCACAGTATCCAAACAAATAAGGTACGCTTATATTGTAAAGTAAATATCTGTTTACATAACTGCAGAAAAAACAAAGAATATAACAGGAGGCACTAATGATATAATAATTCAAAGACTAGGTAGAAAGGCTAACAAACATACATCATCTTCTACTTCATCATCGTTACCTGCAAGTGTCTCTGACTCTCTGAGGAGCGATTACCACAACCTAAACATACAAGGAACGGACCACTTCCAACGCTACAGCCTTCAAAGTATCCAAACCAACCAGGTACACTGATATTGGAAAATAAATACATCTGTTTAAAAACTGAACAAATTATAGAAACTAAATGCTCAAATATAACAGTTGACAGTAATGATCTACTAATTCGTAGAGCAGGGAGAAAGCCTAACAAACATACATCATACTCTGCTCCTTCAAGTAAGTAAACAAACATAAACATATTCACAGTTTAATTATTCCATGTATTTTCGCAAGTAATATATGGTCAAAAATTAATCCATTATACTTATGTCAGCTAACAACGATGACTTACTTCCTATTACCATGGACACGCCTCCAACGAAAAAGACAAGAACAGGTAAGTAAATTCCAATTTTTAATAACATCAAAAAAATTTAACAGTATTTTATATTGTTATTAAGAGTCACCAACATATGCAGGTACAACAAACGAAGAAGTCACTGCAACACCTCGACCAAGGGGACGACCACCCAAAAACAAAACCCAATCAGGTTTATAATATGTAAAACTATCCGTAAACAATTATTAATATTTAAAAAAAAAAACTAAATTAAAAAACCTTTTAATGTGCAACAACAATTCAAACATCAACGTATCAAGAAGATGATCAACCGGTTAGATATTCGTCAAAGCGCAAGTCACAAAGACTAAAAGACAAAACCAAAGTTGTAACACAAAAAACAACTCATGATCAAGTGTTGAGTGGAACAAACATAAATACTGAACGTGTCATACAGAGAGATTCATTTGCTGGAATTTCAAACGGTAGAAACTCTATATTTTTAATTTCAACACACATCGTAACATTGTTTACACATATTTGATATTAATGTTTATTGTTTTAGTAACTCTTATTGTCAGATTACATAGATCACGGAGATGCAACTTTTCGATGTGCATCATGTAGCGCACTATTATGGCACGCTGAGAGTATGATAGGCAACACACATTCAACAACGGATTCATATTCGCTTTGTTGTAGCAGAGGAAAAGTAACATTAGAGAGGAAGTGCGACACCACCGAAGTTGTTGATGGATCTTCTTAACGGTGACCATCCAAAAGCATAACGTTCATTGAGAATATCCGCGATATAACGCAATGTTCTCATTCACCTCTATGGGCGCAAAACAAGACAAGTCACCACGATGGTCGTGGACCATATTGCTATAGGATACAAGGGCAAAATTACCATCAAATAGGTACTTTGTTACCTAAGCAAGGAAAACCACCAACGTTTGCCCAAAAATATATTTATGATCCAGAAAATGAGATACAACATAGGATTAACGGTGTCAGGTATGTAAGAATGGCTGGACATGTTTTCGTATACAATTATTTCATACGTATTTAAAAATATATATAATTTTACGTTAAAATAAAATCTTATTATATTATCGTTATTTTAAATGTCAATTACATCAAATACGAAGATACTTCCTCAACCAACCATACACTGGACCACCAACTAACAATTGATTTACGAGACATGCTAGATGGCATTAACCCATTGGTTGGTCATTTCGCATGGTCGGTGAACGCTTTCAAAAGCAAGTGAACAAAATAACTTCAAATTATGACTTATTGGCACTAGAGCGCGACGGAAGAAATTATAACCTTCCAACAGCTACGGAGGTGGCGGCACTAATTGTAGGATATTTTGACTCTTCAACAAATCAAAGAGACATCATCTTGCACATGAAAGAAGGCGGCCTGAAACGAATAAGTGAGCTACATCCATCATATCTTGCACTCCAATACCCATTGTTGTTTCCGTACGCTGAAGATGGTTACCGAACAGACATATACCACTTTGGTATCACTGACAGAACATCAACAAACAAAAAAACCAGAGTTACAATGAAGGAATATTTTGCATACCGATTGCAAGAAAGACCAAGTGCTTTCTCAATGGTTCTGAATGCACGCAGGCTATGTCAACAGTTTATTGTAGACGCATACACGATGGTCGAATCTGAAAGGATGTCATACATAAAAAACCAGCAAAAAGATCTAAGGTGTGAGACATACTCAAAATTAGCAAAATTATCCGAAGATGAAAACTATGGAGTTAAGTTGAGAGGGAAAAAAGTTGTGTTGCCATCATTTTTCACAGGAAGCCCAAGATATATAATGCAGAATTTCCTAGACGCAATGACAATTTGCAAGGTTTATGGATATCCGGATCTCTTCATAACATTCACATGCAACCCAAATTGGCCCGAGATTGAACGTTTTCTTTCGGAGAAAGGATTGAAATCTAAAGACAGGCCGGATGTCATAACACGTGTTTTTAAGCAAAAGCTAGACACCATGATGAGAGAATTCAAAGACAAACATTACTTCGGTCGGCTAAAAGCAGGTTCTTACATTTCTAAACTTTCTTAAAAAAACAAACAAACAATGTAATTAATGCTACATTATCTACTATCAGTGAAATTGTGTTATTCCCGCAGCTGTCTACACCAGTGAATTTCTAAACTATTACTGACATTATGTTATTCACGCAGCTGTCTACACCATTGAATTTCAAAAGAGAGGACTCCCTCATGCTCACATTTTGCTATTTCTGGAAGAAGAATACAAAATTAAATATCCAGCACACATCAATCGGTTTATTTCATCTGAGATACCGGACAAAAATGAAGATCCAGAACTTTATAAAATTGTTACCGAACACATGATCCACGGTCCATGTGGTCCAGATAGACCCACATTTCCGTGCACGGTAAAAAACAAATGCACCAAAAAATTCCCAAAGGAGTTTAACGATAAAATCTTCATTGATGAGTCTGGATATGCAATTTATAAAAGAAGAAATGACGGTACCACAATAAAAAAAAAAAGCGGGATCGATTTGCATAACGGATATGTTGTACCCTACAATCCAGGCTTACTGTGACGTTTTCAATCACATATTAACGTAGAGTGGTGCAACCAAGGGGGTTCCATAAAATATCTATTCAAATATATTAACAAGGACCGGACAGAGCAACAATGGCACTTGAAGATGAAGATGTCGATGAAATCAAAGATTATTACGATCAGATATCTCATCGGCATGCGAAGCGTGGAGGATCTATGGGTTTGACATACACTATGTGTTCCCACCAGAAAGATTACCTTTTCACTTACAAGGAGAGCAATCTGTTATATTCGAGGCAATGAAAGCATTGATTTTGCATTGGAAAAGGCTTCATCAATGAAACAAAGTTTGTCGCGTGGATGGAACGAAACAAACCGACACAAAAGCTCGAAACTTCTTTACCATGAGTTTCGTAACATTATGTATGGAAGCAAGAAGAAAGGATCTGGGTTCCAAGGAAAAAGGCACGTGTATTGGACGCGTACATCATGTACCACCTTCTTTCGGAGAAATGTTCTACTTAAGAGTATTGCTCAACAAGGTTCGGGGAGCAATAGATTGGAAGGATTTTAAGGAGTACGATGGTGTTGTTTAGCCAACATATAAAGAGGCCTGTCAAGCACGCGGTCTGTTGGAAGATGACAAGGAATATATAGACGGTTTGTTGGAAGCTAGCAATTGGGGTACAGGAAATTACTTGCGGTCTTTTTATGTCATGCTACTTATGACGGATAGCATGTCTAGGCCCGAGATTGTTTACGAAAAAACATGGGTAAAAATGGCAGAAGACGTTATATATATCGAGCGAAAGAAAAGGAATGACCCAGGTACGAGAACAACTACGACCTTCTACTTAAAAATAACAAAAACAAATACGTCTTAACCTTAACACTCCGCACCAACATCACCAAAACACTACTAATGTGGTTTACCAACCAAATCTAAAAAGGGATTACATATACAAATGCAAAAAAAACAAATGGCTAACATTCAACTACTAATTCATTCAAAAATATGAAAAAACAAAGATAATACTTACACGTAAATGCAAACGCATCCAACAGATAATACGTTCCGGAAGATAATCCCGACTTAGTGGAGAAATTAGTCACCGAACGACACACACACGTACGACCTCATTCTCCAATTCCGCACGTAAACAATAAAAGTCAAAAATACAATCGTAAAAATACACCATACTAACACACACTAATAAAATATACGATACAAAGAAAACAAACCTGAATCTCCAGAACTGAAAACGGTATAGGCGAACACCTACTCTGCCGCATAAAAAAAAACCATGTACATATCAAGCGACATAAACATAATACGATAACCAATAAACAAACAACTTTCGAATAACAAAAATACAAACAAACCTATGCAACCCAAAAAAACATAATAATAAAATATAATGTCATTACACATACAAATATACAAGCAAGCATCTGATGCACTCCCATTTTTAAAAACACAGCGTCTCGGGGAAAATAATGTGGAAAATGCATTTAAAACAGAAAATAAATCATACAAACACAAAATAAAATAACACGTCATAATAGTATGACGTTAGAATATTTTATAGAACCAGGAACAACGTCATCAAAATACATATCCATACTTACATATTACACAACCTAGAAACAATAACATACATCCAAACAGACTGTTTAAACATAAATACATAACTAAATATTCAAATACATATCAACCCCTTTCTGAAATATTCTACCACACACTTAAACAACTAAACCATACGACATCAACTTTCACCCAACAACCAAAACGCAAAAACTTTGTACATCTTCCAGCCTTAACACCAACAACAAGGACTCGTCATTCAAATAGATATGGAAGATCGGATATCTGTGGTTTTCACCTTCCGGAGCATCCACCGTGATAACCATTCCCAACGATTTAAACCCGATCGCCCGAGTACGGAATCGACATGACTCGCTAACAGCCTTCCACCTCCCATACACATTTACATGGTTAGTCCCGTAGGATTTTCGGTGAAAATCCATACGCACTCGGAATTCGCCCCTGTACTCGGTTTATGATCAAATTCCTATGTAGATGTGCATAGGGTTATTCACTTGGAATGACGCAGAATGGCCTTGGACAAAATTACAATTAAAACCAATACGCATGCCACAATTTAAAAAATTGCATCGAGAAGTAAAAACACATACCAACTGCTTTTCACTTGAATATGCCAGAACTCTTATAAAAGCTCCCGTGACCTTCTCCAAAGTGATCCATGTGGAACGCCAAGAGACACGTGTTTCATCCTATCATCATCTACAAAAACAAGTGTATAATTACTACATCCTAAAACAATTACGCAAACAATCAGTAAAACATTTGTCCGAAAAATAAATAACAAATTCAACTTACGCCTTTCATCACCCGTCAACTCAAGTCGCTTTGCTTAATGCGATCGCCTTTGAAAACAGGATCAGTAATAATACTTCCATTGTCACTGAATGCATCAAACCAGAATCTCCGTCCCCTGTTCTTTGTCAGTACACATAATGTCCCGGCTTCAAGTCCTACTGATTCGATCATCGCGTTAAATGAATCAGCAACCAACTGATAGTCAGCACTTCCGGGTTGACGTCGCACATTACACCCAAAAGAAACACCATTTACAACAACTCTTATTTCATCCTGTTAGGTCACTAGTTTTACAAACACAAGTAATATAGAAAGGAGATGAGGCGATTGAACAAGAACCAAACACAAATACACGATAATAAGAGGCGGTTATGCGTGAGGCATATGTAAAAGGAAATAACTTGAACAACCAACCCTCAAATGAGGGTTTACAAGAGTATTTATAGGAGGGAAGCTAGGGCAACACTCCTAGTTCCCATCCTTTCTTATATGGGCTTGGGCCTAAGCTTATGGGGCTTCTACATAAGCTAGACCTTAAACAAACATAAAGGCCATAATAAGCTACCTATTACATATGAAATATAAAATACTTGAAATACAGTTTAGGAGTGATTCCAACAATCTCCTCCTTAAGTATATATGAATGTAAACGTGAAGGCGTTGATGTAATAGTAGCTTTGACGCCTTCCGACATTCTTCTTTCTTGTGAGAGGAATTGCCTTGATTCGAACAATCTCCCCCAGTAGAGATAGTTATCTTTGAACGCTTATGCTTCGACGCCATCATTAACTTTGTTCTTTGATCATTGTTCTTGTGGCGAAAGTGATAGTATGTTGTTGTCGTGATCACCGCTTCAGTCTCCGCTTCGCTGCTCCAAAGTGTCTCCACGCCATTCTTCAACATGCTCACACGCTCTTTGACGTTGGAAATCAACATCGATGAAGTTCTTTAAGTCTTTGACTTTGTAGATTCTTTGATTTGATGAAGAATCATTCCGATCGTTGTGTTGCATTGAATAGAACTTCCATTAGTGATGATGTTGGCGTGAGCATGAGAAGAATCAAAGATGATCATTCTCGCTCCGGAGCTTCCATAAGAAGAAAACATTTCAAACAGTTAGTAATAAGCGGTTTCCAGACTTACAAGTTTGAACTTCGAGAGTGTTAACAACATAGTGTGAAAACACTACTCTAATTCTTACAAAGGCCGTTCTCGAACCGGAGTCCCACAAGTGAGATAACGCGATGTACCAAGTACATCTACAGTCAGATGAGTCGCCGAGGTACACCGTAGCATCACCTCACGATCAGAGACCATTTGAGACACACTCGCGTAATCCATGTGGAGTTACCAAGTGACCGCCGTCGTGGTCGTTTGATGTTGAACCCGCGTGAGTTTTATTCAATCATCGAGGATCACGGATGTGAACCTCTCATAAATGTTCTCGATAGATTGCTAAGATCCGTGAAGGACTCGATATGAACCATCGATAATCTAATTTGTTGATCATCAAGTGATTAAATGTCAAGTGTTCCTAAGAGATCTTTTGATGAATCTCGTGGCTCTAGACTCAATAGTGCGTTTTGGTTTTCCGAGCGGAGACTAGGAGAGGGTCTCCTTCTTCAATACCAACGATCTCAAGAGAAAGCCAATAGTTTACGAGGGTTCCCCGTGAGAATGAAACAAGCTCATTGAGAGAAACTTGAGTGGCTAAGAAGGTTTAGTGCGTGCGGCCATCGGGTCCATGACGACTTTTAATCTTCAATACCGTGTCACTAAGTGACAAACAAGAGCATATGAATTGAACCCGGTGTCCGCCTAAGTTGAATAACTGGAGGGTTGTTTCTTTTCACCCTTTACTTTACATTTCTTTTGATTCTTCAACTCCTTCTTTCTCCGATTCTCATTTTCTCCTTTTACAATCATTCCTAAGGACTTCTAACACTAACTAATGGTAGTGTCCTTGGGTAGATCCCTCCGGCTCTGGCGGATCATAGGACGGTTATTCCTAACCTTAGTCACCTTATAACTCCATGACTAACCTATGTTGCCATTAAAACCACAGTTAGAAAAATCTCTCATATGGTTTGTGAATGAAAACATGTTTGAACCATTGTGAGAGATAAGGTTTTGCATAAATACTCCCTCCACATGTGCTTAAGAGTATTAATGGTTTAAATGCACAGTGAGGAAAGAGCGCACTTTTGAATTGATCCATCAAGATAGACAATCCTCATGAGACACGGTTACGTTGTATAGTTAAAGAGTTACATTGTCACTTTTAGGTGACAACTAGCTCTAATAACTACCTTGAAGGTGTAGACAAACCTCGAAGGTTGTCATACCCGCCGAGTTCATGTCTATCAAGAGTTTCTCGAATGGTACTTTCTACTTGACAAGTCCTTTGCGAGACACGCTTACATTACTAGCTAACTAGCTTGAAATTATTACCCGTCTGTGACAAGTCTTTTCGAGTTACAAACAGTTTAGTACCGCCAATTCGTTGGTTAAGTCTCGAGGTACACAAAAATGTTATTTTGAACGGTTGACAATAAATATGACCATTTCGAGTGTTGGGAAGATGACCACTATGAACAATTTTGTGAACAAAGTTTTAATTCAAATACTCCCCTCAACTAGTGATATAAACGGTTGAGGTTTTGAAAATCATATGGGAAGTACTTGTGTTTTTAGCAAAACCTTGAAAATGAAAGGTTTGATAGGTTTTACTCAAAAATAAGAAGCTTTCGCTCCTTTTATAAGGATTGTGGCATCGAGGCGCACTACGTGGTCCTTTCTTGACAATTACGGGTTGTACACTATTATGTGTGCATGCCATAAGACATATATAATCACACATCCATATTTGTAATGAAAGAACCAATTCAAGGGTACCAGAAGTGCAAGTGATGTTCCTGTGAGTGCGCAGTGAGGCGTTGAAAGCCGGTTATGTTAATCGTGGGTCGACCACCAACATATCTCTCCAATCGTCTCGAATCGATCCCGCTCGAACAACCTCTCATCAATCATTGTGATGATTCGCCTCACATCCCTCATTTCCCGAGAATTCCAGTACTTAGAGACCCAATTTTCAAAGCGATATCCTTCAACTCAGACGCTAATCCATCCCTAACCAGCTTCAAAGTGTGATCCCGATTTCGAAGTTCACTACACGCCATTAAGCAATTTCTTTGAAGTTCATTGCGGTAAACAACTCCGAATGGCTCATCGATGAGCGATATTGAGTTAGGCGATTGATGTCTGGAAGATCAAGCGCTGAGGAGTGAGGTTGACACGTCTCGATAAGATTCAATACCAAACCGGATATCTTCTACACGCTCTTTGATCACGATGCGCCTAATGAAGATGAGAATTGACTTGATAAATTCACGCTGAACTTCGCCTAGAATTGTCTCATACGACCTTGTACTTTGGCAAGGTACATGTCTTCGATGTCGCTGAGGATAAATTCTCAAAGTCGACCGAGAATGCATAGTCCTGCTCATCTTGTCGCTTGACTATGATATTCTTCAAGAAGGTGTAGTCCCACTTAGACTTGAGATCAACGTGTTTGATGGCCACGATGTTCTTAGAACTGTACATCGCGTGTTGAGACTTCAACCAGCAATCAGAGTAGATTCTTCGCTCGTGCCAATGATGAATCCCATACAATGCATCTCGGTCGATTCTTGCACGCTGTCGAAAACAAGCGATTTGCAGACGTTCCTCGATAGCTATGCGCTTTGAGTAAATAGTCACTGGGAATGGAAGAGTCAACGATGTAGCGATTTCGTGAACCATCGCTACGTGTAAAAGAAAATCCGTGTCTCGTTAAAGAAGTATCGAAGGGAATCCGTGGTTCATCCGTTTCGCCAATGGTAGGTAGGGGTTTGGTCCAATCGGTGTAGTATGGAGGGTTGTCCCTTTGTGTGAAGTCAATGTTTTTCCGGATTGAGCCAATCCATGTTGTTAGACATAGCTCGAGCGATGTTCTCAAGATGATATTCGACCGAGGGCGCTTTCGAGTGTCTTTTAGAAGTTGAAACGCTTCATTCTTGATTCGCTTCAACTCGATTTTGTCATTTTCTTCACATGGAACTTTTCTTGCAAAAGTTTTGCGTGCTCAATATAGAACCGTCTACCAAGTCTTGACCTTCATCGTAGGGTAGGAGTTTGATTGACAAGTGTGGAGAACCATTCAAACTCTTCGGTTTTATCGTCATCTAGCCATGATACGACTTCAGTCGAGTCGCCTTCTTGTTCTTTTGGAAGGCCTTGATGATGATTCCGGTTTCGCACTTGTTTGGGTGAGGTGGGTTGTTGTAGGGCTCAGGACCTCTTCATCGTCACCACCAGATACTCAAAGTAATCACCTGTTTTGAGTCGGGTGGTAACTCGGAATCGTCCCGAGGTTTATCGAGAAGACCGAGGTGGAGGAGACTTTTGTTAAGAAGAAGTCCGTGGTGGAGGAGGTGGCATCGAAGAAGATTCACCGCATCGCTTCCGACGCTTAGGTGCGAGTCCTTGTCTTTATCCTTATCTTCATCGCTCTAGGACGCTTCAACTTTTCCGCCTCAAATCTACAAGCTTCTTGAAGTTGGTAGTCAGCGATGCTTGATACAATTTTGCTTCTTCGAGTTGAGCACCGCACTCGTGGCGACATTTGTGTAACAAGCTTGGCCACCAATTCATTGTTAGAGAAAACTACCGGATCGGTTGGATTGATTGTTACGGTTAGGGGCATTGATCGGATAGTTTGCTTGGCGATTTGCATAAGATTTGGATAAAGTTGTCCGTGAATGCCTCCTTTGTGACTTTAGGAACGATATTCCAAGGTAGTAGTTAGTGTAACCTTCGATCATTTCGCTCAGTTCCTCTCGACGATGACTTTTCATGAATTCTCGAATAAACTTCCTTTCTTCTTGCATCTTGTCATTCTCGCCATGTAGATATTGTATTTGTTGATTGAGAAAGTTAAGCTTTCAGATAACATGTCTTTCATTTCGACTTGTTCGACAAATTTTCACAATTCTTACATGTGTCTAAGAAACCAAGAGCGAGGTGGTTTCTTCACGATTTGGATGATGATCCGTTGACTTCTTTGATGGTGGTGGTGATGAATGAGATGAAGAATCGATGATGAGGAGACATGAGGAGGCTTGGGGTCCTTAGGCGGTTCGTAAGTTTCCTTCGTGAATGTGGGACTACCTGAAGCAACTTGTCATAATCATCATCTTTATATTTCTCATACTTCTCGCCTGTGGTTCTCAAACTCATATTCGATAGTATCCTCCACAAGCTTTTGTTGTTGCGGAAGAGTGGTGGCACCGGATCCCTTATCGGGTCGACAACCGCATCAGATCTCGGTGAGGAGTGGGCAAGACCACTTGATCCTCCGGGCCACCCATTTGATCTTTAGCAAATTCTTCACCAAGGTGTCTCGACGACGTTAAACTTCTTCCCTGTATGATTGATCCGCTTGCTCTTCTTCATCTTCGTAGCTTTCATCATATGGCACAAGTGCAGAGTCTTCCCTTTCCTTTATCGGTTTGAGGACTTGAGGTTTTGTCTTGAAGGATTGTCATCCTTGCAATTTCGTAGTATGAAATTTCTTCATCCGTGTCGAGACCTTCGAGCTCTCGTCCACAAGCTTTCTTCATGTTCAAGTGTGGGAATAGGTTCGGCTTCCTTTACGGGAACAATCCTTTTGAAGGAGGATTCCTTTTAGAAACTTCCTTTGACTCACGATTTGTTGCGCTCTCTGTACTTCTCTTCGGTTCTCCTTACAGTGTTCCCAAGATTTTTCGTCGAGATGACCAACTTTGCCTTGTCTAACCGCTTCCGATACCTTTTGTACGTTTCGAGCTCGACATCTTCGCTTAGAAGGAAACTGCAACACAACACCTTGTTTCTTTGTAGACGATTCCTTGATTCTCAAAGATAGAATAGGCTCCGTCAACATATCGTGATTATCGGGTCATTGAGCCTCTTGGGAATATCAAGATGAAGTCCAAGTGCTCTCGGATCAACAGCTTAGTATATCCGATGTTGGAATCTTTGAGCCAAGCTTGTTGAGAAATGACATCATGTCATCCCAAATCGAGCTTCGATAGCGATGTGTTTCATGTTGACCAATGCCCAAAATATTTGAAGTTCCATGAGCTTAGGATGCTCATAGCCACCGTCACGACCGTAAAACAGACTTGGTGATGATCATGAGAGTTCTCCATGGTTGAGGAATACTCTTAAGCTCTACGTGAGAATGCTTGGTGATTACTCCCGTAGCCTCGCCATAACCGATATTGATTAAGAATTGGAGAGTGAGCTCTTCAAAGGTGTGACATATAGTTTGGTTGGTTCGACTTGTGAATTAGGAGAATAGCCCTTAAGTCACAGTGTAATGGTGACTTGTTTGTGATTCGTAGTCACCGCCATAGCCCCGTCCTTTGACCCTTTCCATAGTGTTCCGTAACTGCTGAATGTAGATCTCGTGAACAGCTTTGAGTGAGTGAGCATATTCTCGATACGGATGAGTCCTCGTAATATCAATAGCAATTAAACACGAAGACTCGAGCAAGTGAGGGTGTCAAAGTCAACACGGAGATTATTCTTTCCTATCTTCATTGGATAGCCATAAGGATAGATATCGCAATGGAGAGAACTTCATATGCATCCCCATTCATTTGTTCACCATGTCGTGATCTCGAAATAACATTAGCCAAAAGAACCAACATATCGAAAGACATAATGTTAGTCAACGGAAGGTCTTGTTGTCTAGTTATTGAATGTACAAAGGTCAATGATTGTTACGAGTCCTAAGTCACTTGTATGTTCAATAGTTCAATGATGTCGTGAAATGTTTCGTGAGTTAGTTAACTTTAAGTTTTAAAGTTTATTTTATCACTTATTGTTCACAACATATCAAACGATTTAAGTTTATTAGTGACATTATTGGATTCGCGACGATATGATTAGTTCATTTACAAGTTTGTACACGTAACAATTCATAACGAAGGTATGATCCGTGCTTATGCGTAGGATTGGTAAAGTTATGCGCGAGACGTAAATGATATATGCGAGGCGTAAACTTACGCGTAGGATCCTAACTTACGCGTAAGAAATATTACGTGTAAGAAAAATCGACCTTATGCGTAGAGGTTACGCGTAGGCATATATTAACCTTACGCGTAAGGCTACTCGTAAGAGTTGACCTTATGCGCGAGGTCATCGCTTACGCATATCCTTCACGTGATACGCGTAGTCCCATCTCAGAGAACCTTAAACCCTAATTTCTAATTCGCACAATTAGTGTTTCGGGTGGTTATAGAGTATGGAAATCATCAATTCATCATCATATAAACATTACACAAGCAATCTTTTGAACAAAACACTTCTCATTTTGAAAACCCAATTCGACTTATAAACCCTAATTTTGCAAAATCACCAATTGTGTTTCGGGTGGGTTTTGATGGTTAAAATGGTATTAATGATGCATAAGGAACGTTTTGACACGCACCATTTCACCACAAACACACTCACACCGATTGTTTGTTCATACGCATACGCGTAGGGCACATAATCACCGAAAAACACTTTTAGCCGTTGGATGTCCATGAAATTAAAAACCTTAGCTTAAAATCATGTCATAAACACAAAACAACTTACAAAGTAGTGATCAAATGCACGGATTTCTCGATTAAATCTTAGGCGAGGATGGTTTTTTTTTTTTAGGTTTTAGTAATAAATGAGATGTGAAGGTTAGGTGAGGGTATTTTATTTAAAATAACTTTAAGGTTTTGACAGATTATAGTCCTCCACCTATTCCATTTCCATACAAAGCCATTTAACTTCTATTTTGGTTACGAAACTAAGCTTTTAAGAAAGAACTTTGACGACACTCCCTCGACTTAAGAAAATAATGAACGGTTATAAATTTTAGTCCGAGGAGTGTCATTGAACCGTAAGATTCACCACCATTTGTTAAAAGAAACAACCGAGGTATGATAACATGCAAGTGCATGATGTTTTGAAACAGTTAAAGTTTTGATTTCTCCCTCAACACTTGATCGGAAAATACCGAATTTAGAATGATTAGGTGTTGACTAAGAAATGTACCGCAATGTTAAAAGAAAAGTAGATTAGAAGAATATTTTGATTTTATCGTGTTTTATATTTTTGTATTTTGTTTTGAAAAATTTATTTACAAAGGATGTTTTGGTATTTGATGTGTTTTAAGATGTTTTAAGAGGTCATCCAATTCCTCTTGAGTCAACACCTCATACCAACTGGTGGACCAACTCATTAAACCTAGCGGGAGGCAAGGCTTTGGTGAGAAGATCCGCCAATTGGTATTCTCAGACCCACAAAGTATAATTCAACGGCACCTGCTCCACGTGGTCCTTGATGAAATGATAGCGAAGATCGATGTGCTTTGATTTCGGTCTTGAATCGAGTTGACGAGATCGCAATGGCACTCGATTGTCGCAAAGACATCGGATTCTCCGAACACGTAACCATAGTCTTTGAGTTGTGTTCTCATCCGATGACTTGAGCACAACATGCGGACATGGCTACATATTCGCCCGGTTGATGACAGCGATGTACAACTCGCTTCTTTGATTGCCAAGACACCGCTTTATCACCGAAATTGTAGAGCTCCCGAGGTACTTTTCCTCGAGTCTAAGCATCCTGCGTGGTCGCGTCTCAAAAGCGATTAGTTCAAAACCGTAATCCTTCGGATACCGGATCCCAAGTTAATGGTTCCCTTGATGTATCGGAGATTCTTTTAGCCTCGAGAGGTGGGTTTCGATTGGTCGCGATCGATAACGGAGCATAGATAAACGGCAAAGACAATATCAGTGCGCTAGTCTGTTAGATACATGAGAGACCCAATAATACTTGAGATTTGGTAGGGTCAACCAATTTCCCATGTAAATCGAGATCTAGCTTCTTGGTATGAGCCATTGGTGTGGCATAAGTGTCACAGGTTGTCATTCCAAATTTGTTTAACAGTTCAAGGGCATATTTGGATCGACTCAAGAAAATGCCAGGGTGATTGATGAACTTGCGGTCCTAGAAAGAACGTAAGTTCACCCATCATGGACATTTCAAAATTTTCTTCATTAGTTTTGCAAAAGCGATTGAAAACTTTTTATGTGTAGACCAAAAATGATGTCATCCACGTAAATTTGAACAATTAAGATATGTGCCCGTGATATTGTATAAAAGAGTTGGGTCAACCGAGCCTTTGGTGAAATTATTGGCAATGAGGAAAGATGATAGCTTATCGTACCATGCCCGGGGGCTTGTTTGAGACCATAAAGAGCTTTGTTCGGTTTGTAGACATGGTTCGGGAACTCGGGATCAACGAATCCATCCGTTGGTCGACATAGACCATTTCTTTAAGTTGTCCATTGAGAAACGCCGCTTTGACATCCATCCGATAGACCGTCATATTCATATGAAATGCGAACGCGAGAAATATCCGAACGACCTCAAGACGAGCAACCGGAGCAAAAGATTCTTCAAAGTCTATTCCTCTTCCCGACGATAACCCTTAGCAACTAGACGTGACTTGTTTTGGATGACGTTCCCTTCAAAGATCCAATTTGTTTTTCCAATCCATTTTAGACCAATGACGTAGACCCCTGGTCTTTCAACCGCTCCCATACTTCAAGATGTTTGAATTGGTTGAGTTCTTCCCGCATGGATTCAATCCATTGTCTTTTTCATTGCGTCTTTAATGTTTTTAGGCTCGATTGGCGAGCGGTGAGTGCATAAATGCAATGTTCACCGCTCGTGCGAAGACGTTGTCTCGTAACGACCGTTGATTCGGGTTGCCAATAATGTTAGCCGAGGATGGTCTTTTGTCCATCTATGTGTAGAGGTTGATGTTGGTATACATTGTGCGATTCGAGGATTCAAATGGTTTGTTGAAGATTCGCGACATCCGTGCAGCGATCTCATTGGCAAACGGGTTGAAGAACGCATTTGGATCAAAATCTGCGGTGGGGTACTTCATTCGTAATATCATCACCGTTCATCATTGTTGGAAGCGGTGTGTTCAAGCTGCTGTGTTGGAGTCAACTGGTGTAGGTGCATTTTCAACGAGTTGTTGTAGTGTGTATCGTATAGGAATATTATCGGGTTGTGCAATGGAAGCAGCGGATACACCGAGCATCGCTCATCAATATCGTCACGTAATGTAGGAGCAAATAACCTTTCCATTTGTTGACGAGTTAGCTCGGGGATTTGTTCGGCAGATGATGGGGTTGAGGAAGTTTAAACGGTTGTGACCGGGTTCTAAGTCATATACTCGAAGCCATTTCCGTGAGTTCATCAAATGAGCATGAATTGTTTCCATTACCTCCTTAGTTCGACGATTCCAGATTGAAACCTTTAGAATTGTCACAAGATCCAATAAAGACTCCAATATCGCCTTTGGCTTTGAGCTTTCCAAAATCATCACGATCGTTATTCGGATAGCAAGGGATCCAAACACATGAAAGTGTTTGAGTTTCGGTTTATAGTTGTGGACAAGCTCGAAAGGTGTTTTGTTGTGGCGTTTGTGATCATAGAACGGTTTTGAGTATAGCATGCAGATACACTTACGCCCATAAGTAATCTGGAAGATTAGCATTGATTAACATTGTACTTGCAGCTTCCACTAACGTTCGGTTTCGTCTTTCAACAACTCCGCTTTGTTCGGTGTACGTGCAATAGATGTTTGATGTCGAATTCCACTTTCTCATAGAATTCTCGAAGGGTTTTGTTAACAAATTCAGTTCCTTTGTGCATTCGATTATCCCGACGGTGTCATGGAGGTGAACTCGTATTTTTGTGAGAAAGGTGATGATCATTTGTGGAGCTTGGTCTTGCTTCAAGAAAGTAGACCCAAGTCTATCGTGAGTAGTCATCAACAATTACTAAGATGTAGCGTTTGCCATTGATCGTTTGCACGCCGCATTGGGCCACACAAATCCATGTGAAGAAGGTGAAGCACATGTTGAAATTGTGTTCCACCTTTGAAGGAAAATGAGCACGAGTGCTTTTCCCTTGTTCACAGTCGAACATAGGTGATCTTTAGAATATCGGAATCGGGAGTCCTTCAACTAGTTTGTGTCGAGCAAGGTTGGTGATGGTTTGAAAGTTTAGATGAGAGACGCGATTTGCCATAGTCGGATTTTGTAGATGTTGCCTTTGAAAGTAAGGATGGGAGAGGAAGCAACCATGTCTTGCATAGAGATAGTGTAGAGACTAGAGTTACGCGAGCGGACATAAGGTCATTTCCTTGTAGATCATGAATGAAACAAGTTGTCTCCTCGAAAGCAACCTCCAAGTCTCCATCACAAAATTAACCTCATCGAAACAGAGTTGTGACCGAGGCCTTCCACATAGTAAACCCCGCCGATTTCGATGTTCCCATTGACATAATCTCCAGAGCCCATGATAGTCTGCAAGTGATCATTCCGAACACGCGGTGCTAATGAACTTTGCAATAAAGTTTGATAATGCTTTAAGGTTGCGGTCGTGTGTCGGGAACATCCGCTATCAACAATCTAGAGAATGATCTCAGACACCGCATTACACACGTATTTACACGGATGGAATAGAAGTAGACGTGGAACCCGAAATGTTAGAGGGTTCCAAGGTATATTAGACATACTCACATTGATAATTTTAGGCATCCATTTAAATCCTAGTGTGTTATATATCCATTTCGCCATCTATAACTACTCTTTGCTTTAGTCTTAGTGAATGCACTAGGTGGTACTACATTCTTAGGAGGTGAAATCGAGCTACGGATGTGACAGAAAGTTTGCCTTAGAATCTAAAGAAGGCGGTCTACCAAGCACGTACTTAGAATGATTAGTGGGCCTAGAGATGTTCCGATTCTTAGGATTCCGTAATCGAGATTATAGCTTTAGCAACACATTTGTCATGACAATCGAATTCATACTCTTCCGACAAATAACACAAGGTGCATCGATGAATATCAAAAGTACTTAACGGTTTAGCATTCGTTACATCACTATTTCTATTACATTTGCCGACGTAACATCTATAGTGGAAGCAACATGAGTTTTATTCGAGTCCTAGGTGTTCTTCACTTTAGCATTCCTTATTGATCTTTTCTTAGGTCGCAACTTCCTATTCTTCGATTGAGTGCTCCTAGGCGTGAAGTGCGGACGCTTGGAAAAGATGTAACTATTCTGTTTCAGAGAGGAAACACATTAGCAACTTGTGATTTGGCGGTGGGAATTCTAGGTTCACGATTACTAAGTGTGACGGTGCTAATCTCTTAATCACAAGAGGCGGAAGTTGTTCATACTTTCCTAACATTTCCGTAACTTAGAAATAGTGTGAATCGATCTTGATTTTCGTAAGCGAATATTTCCAAAGAAAATTCATGACATCTCTAGTGTGAGCAAGATAGTGATCAATTTCGTTTGATGTCATGAGTCGAGTCTTTTGAGTAAATCAAATATGACACCATATTCGTGTTTAACTTTTACAAGTTCTTGTTCATACTTTGAGATTTGACTTTTCAAAGACACGCTTCGATCATCCAGGTTGCTCAATGTTAGAATCAAAAGATTTTGTTTGCAACTCAATGAGTTTCTTTTGAAAACTAAGTTGATGATTGTGAATATCTTTTCACACCAATTAAGACGACGATTTGTATTGTAAAGTTAGTTAATAATCGTTTATTTTCAGCTTTTAAAGACTCGATCCAAGCACATTATCAAGATTCTCATGATTACAACATTATCAACAATATCGGCAGAGATATAATCGATGCATGTGGCAAAGAATAGAATAACACAACATTATGGATATCGACGATAACATCTTCCAAGAGTCGATCAACATCTTTTCTCAAAAGTTTCTTTTTATGTTTAGTATTGAAATAGATGTTTCGCATTTTCTCTAAAACGACCTTCATAGTTCCAAGTTCCTTATGAAAATCCTGCTCGAGTGCTAATGCACAACTTTTCAAGTTTTTAACATTAGGTAAAGATTTTCCGAAAAATGTCTCTTTGTTCTCGCGCCGAGGCGATTGAAAGTGTTCAATTTTGATTTCGTAATGATATTCTATCTCATGTTGTAAAATTTTGAGGTCACCATGAAAATGTCAAAATATCTAAGAATATTTCGATTTTCGTGTTTTGAGTTTACTTCATCGATTGAAGGTAAAGGACCATAAGTTTGTGCATAATCTATTTTGGATTAACATTAGAAGACTCGGTGTTTTGATGATAACCCTTGGTGTGTTAGAAGAATCCGTTGGTGTGACGAAAGTGACCTCGCTTTTATAATTAAAAGGTTTGTTGTAAACAACGTTTTTAATTTTGATCGACTCTCGTCTTACGCATCTAATTCCTCTTGACGATGATATTCAACAACACTCATAACAAGATTATCAATTTTGTATTCCTTTGGAAACTTCGTGAGTTGGTTTGAATGTTTTTAGTGAAAGCTTTGGTTTGTAATCACTAGATTTTTTCCATATCCTTTTGGATTGGGTTTTAAGGTAAACTTTTCAATAGTCATACGGATTCACCATGTTTGTAAACAACAGCTTTAAACTCTTTAAGTTTGTTTTGCAAGCCGATAATTTCTTCAAGAAGGTCATCTACCCGATTCGTTGAATGCTTTTGTATGCGGAGAACTGCTTTTGACAATTTAACTACTCGGCCTTAGCTTTTGATTTTCCAAGGAGAGCGTTAATTTGCTTTTATGTTCATGTTTCGCTTGTTCTAATTCGCACAACAAAGCATTCTTCGAGGCGCCTAGATCACGATCCGCTTTCTAAATATTTTTCGCTTTGATGAGATTTTGCAAAGCGGCTTCAAAACCTTTTTCACGGTTTTCTTGAGTTTTGAAAAAGTTGAGTTGCATTTGTAAGCATTCAAAATCCTTGGTTAATAAGTGCATTTTTACTTTTTAAGGTTTGATTTAATGCAACACATTCAAGAATTTGGGATTGTTGGTCTTTGGCAATGTAACAAGATCCGGATGAGGCAAAGGTTCATCGTGTTCAACGTGAGTCACAACATGATCATTATTTAGATCCTCAAGTATAACCACGGAGTCAAGTTTATTATCAAGGAAACCATAAGGTCATCCGGATCGTCAAATGTGACTACGGGTTTATTTGAAAATCGGCGAGAATGAGATGTAGATGACTCATTTTGAACATTCCGAGCGTGCGGATTCGAGATATTGACGGAGATATTAGTTCGAGATATGATGATGGTTTGTTCGGGTGCACGAGACAAGCCATCGGTGTCATACACCGGGCCTGTTTCACTCATGTGTAACTCTTGCATATTAGCCATCAACATAATACCTTTGCATTGGCTGCAAGTCCTCCATATCATCATCTCGAGTCTACGCCATAAAGCTCGTTCTTTGTCGTGAGAGATCCACCACTTCATCTTTAAGAGCCAAAAGTAAAGCCTCTTTGAAATAAGCACCGCCCCTAGTCCTTGGCTTTGGGCATGCATTAGCCAGTGTCCCTTCTCATTGCGCTTGTAGCATCTAAGACCATTTAACCGATTCGAGCATTTCCTGTTCCACCACTGGAGCTCATTGTTATTCCTACCCACAACATCAAACCTTGACCACCACCCATCCGACGACCATAATCACGATTCTCGAACTTCAACACGTCCATTGTTCACAACACTTGAGTCCGTGTGTTAGATGAGGAACGAATATGATTGTTGGATTTGTTGGTGTAACGGCCAAAAGCATTAGCAATCATCACAAATCCTTGTTGCAATGCTTGAACGGATCGATTTCTCGATCGCTTCACTAACATATGCTTGAGCATTGTTGTTGTATGGAACCAATTGATTTTGTTGAGGTTGTTCTTTGTGAAGGTGTGTTTGAAGCAGTTGGTTGAGTTCTTTGGTTGAGAGGATAATTCGCTGAGCATACAAGGCAAGTTGTTGATTATCCGGATGTGACTGCTTAGCAATTTGAGCACGGAGAATCCTTTCCCGATCAACTTCCTTTTCATGAGGCTTCAAGTAATCGTACAACAATACATAAGTAGAATGATGCATATTCTTCGCTTGACGGAGAAAATGACATACTTCTCCCATTCGTGACCAAGACTACTCGGGAACTTAGTATTCACCGCAATTCTTGGCATGATGATGTTGTGTTTATCCAAATCATTGATGATGTCTCGAAAATCGATGATGATAGGACTCTAGTGTCTCTCCGTGTTCAATCATGAAGTGTTCATAAGCCAAGTAAATTTTGGATTCCAAATCCTCCGATTGAGTACTGCATCCTTCCATAAGAAGGCGAATATGATCCCACATTTTTGTGCATCTTTTGAGCATCAACACTACGAAGAATTGGGTTTGGTAATCCTAAGAGGATGTATTCCATTGCAAGTTCATCGGCTTCATAGTGTAGAAGTTCGTAGCATTTAGATCTCGCAACAAAGAGCAATGTTGGTTTGTTCATCTCTTGGTGGGAGCAGTTGGATCTCCGGCACAATGACATGAGGCATCTCAAATGGACCATCCAAGATAACCTTCTTTAGAACTTTCCATGTGGCTTCTTCAGTCACAAAACCTAAAGAACCTTATCACCCATTGATCTTAGTTTCACGGAGTGAGCATTGGAGGTCTATCAGTGATCCAGACTTCATGAATTGATTGTTGGTCGCTTAAAGCTTCACACATCTTTGCAAACCAAGTGGGTTCCTTCATAGTGTTCCTTGATGGATGTTGATTGAAATCGTTTGTGTAGGGTTGAACTTGAAGACTTGGCGGTGTTTGAACCATTTGTAGTGGTGGAATTGCACCAATTTGTGGAGTATGTTGCTGATTAAATTGTTGTTGATAAATTGCTTGTTGTTGATTCCATTGTTGATGTTGTGGAGTTAATTGTTGTCGTTGTTGATTATTATAAGTGTGAGGGAAATAGTTAGAGTATGGTGGTTGAGACATGTTGATAAACTTGTGTAGTAAAAAATGGATCTTTGTAGTCGAATGAACCTTTGTTGATGAACTGTCCTTAGGCGTAGAAAGGACAAGAAACCAAGTAGCACTTATGCGTAAAAACAACAAACAGTTACGCGTAACAATAAGGAGTTACGCGTAGGATTTAGCTTACGCGTAAGTAGGATAAAAGCACTAAAGTTATGCGTAGACAAAAGTTAGGCGTAGAAAGTTAGGCGAGGATTACCTTATGTAGAACCGAGTTTACGCGTAAAGTGAATCTTATGCGTAGGATTTCTACGCGTAAGCTAATGCTTATGCGTAAATTTAGGGTTTTGCCCAAATGATCTTTTACACTATCACAAAGGCAAAAGATATCTAAAGTCGACGATTTTCGGACTTATCCAAGTAAGAAAACACGGAATAAACCACGAAAATGAAGATCAAACCAAGGATAATCTTACGCGTAATTTTAGGGTTTCAATACGCGTAGGATTACTCGTAATTTTGATTTTGCCCAAATGTGTTTCTAAACCATATTTTTGTTATGGAATAGCTTCAATAGTACCAAAAGAACACCAAAGTGTGAAACTTGATGTACCAAAACGGCTAAACGGGTTACGCGTAGAACGACACCCAAGAACAAAAACACGTTCAAAACAACTATCCACGCATAAAGTTTGAAACTTTTGCCAAAAACACGTATTTTAACACCTTAAGACATTGAAAGGACAAGAATCTTGGATTCAAAAGTGTAAAAGATGTTTTAAGCGAACCAAAGTATCAAGGTGCGTTTTAGGCGTGGGACCGAAACCCACTTCAAAACAAACACGATTCACCCAACTAGTAGGCGATTGATACCATCGTTAGGTCACTAGTTTTACAAACACAAGTAATATAGAAAGGAGATGAGGCGATTGAACAAGAACCAAACACACATACACGATAATAAGAGGCGGTTATGCGTGAGGCGATGTGAAATGAAAAACTTGAACAACCAACCTCAAATGAGGGTTTACAAGAGATTTATAGGAGGAAGCTAGGGCAACACCCTAGTTCCCATCCTTTCTTATATGGGCTTGGGCCTAAGCTTATGGGCCTTTACATAAGCTAGACCTTAAACAAACATAAAGGCCATAATAAGCTACCTATTACATATGAAATATAAATACTTGAAATACAGTTTAGGAGTGATTCCAACACATCCTCCTCTCCTAATCCCAACATGAGCTCACCCGGGATTGTCTGAAAACGACCAAAAAAACAAACGTTAATCAAAATCTTATAATTTTTAGACACAACAACATACAGAAACATAATGTTAAAAAAAAACAGATAGCATTAAACTACACCACCTGAAGCACGTTCGAAGATGCAAGACTGATAATCTTAAACGTATTAAACGAAGCAAATGGCCCTTCATAACCAAAAGCTTCTTTGCCGTTGCCATAGTAGCCAGTCACGTAAAAGCAATCGTTCCCTTCCTCGACAAAGTGTAAAACTTCAACCTCCTCATCAAGGTATCGGTTGCAAAACTCCCTCCATTTCTCGCCACACAGGTACCATTGCCCATAACGTGGTTTCTTCAACTTCACTCGGAAACGATAACCATCCGAGCTGACAATATAAACGTGGTCACTACCATTATAATCCTCAAAATTATAAACAAACGGAAGGACCTGCAAAACAAAAAACCACGTATATTAATCAAATAATTAAACATACAAGACCATACCATAATCAATCCTGACGTTCTAATAAAACAATCAATACCTCAGAATCAGGAAAAGTAAAAACATCCAGCATTGCAACAAACTCAATGGCCATTTTCCTATAAATTTTAAAAGAAAAAACTTAAACCAACATAACAAAACGTGATACAACGAAAGTAACAAGACGTTAAAATCACTTAACAACAACCAAATTTTTACAATTAATCATAAACAAACAAACTCAAAATAAATTTGTATTTTCAATTTCAGCAACATTTTTAAAATCAACTTTATACACAGCGTTTAACAGGTCACTTATTAAAATGTGGCATCTCACCATTCTGCTTATCTAAACATAACAACAAATACCTCATACAGGTACTTACAAATATGCATATCTAAACACAAACACCACTTTGTCCATTCACATTCATATTCAACACGATATACATGTAAAATCCCATAACTTAAACAACAACTAAAGAAACTAATTATTCCCATATTACATCAAATTACATAATCGTTTCAAAAACATGTACAATAACAACACGTATTCACAACTATAAAAACTTCAAAACATCATACACCTATCAATATTGCAGAATAGCTAACGACAAGTTTGTCGAAAGTATAAAACCAAATGACTATTCCAATTCATATATCGAATTACACAAAACACAAAAATAAAAGTCAAATAACAAGTCAAACTAAATAACAAACAAACTACAACATGACACTACTTAAGCTTCTAAACTAGCTTACACCAACAATGAACACATCATCTACACAAAACAAGTGACAAACACAAAGCTTCACAACCACAAACACAAAAAAACTCAAAATCAATTAGCCAAAATATTATAGAAACAATAACATATGTTCAAAAAGCAGATGCAAAGAAAACCGTACTAAAACAAAAACACTTAAATTACCAACACCCACCACATACTACAACATCAAAACAAAACAAACTATTTGTATTCAAAACATTATTATATCAAACACTTTTCACCGAATAAAACCAAAACATAAAAAACACCAGCAAAAACAGGTACAATTTTAACGATTAAAAAAATTAGGCGTTTTTTAAATACAAAAACAAACAACAATACAACATAACAATCAAATAACAAACAATTTGTAAACATAATAGCGCACCTATTATCTTTTTAAAAAAAACTTAAGTAACAAGCACTATTCAAACCGAAAAGGAAAAGAACGAATCGTTTCGAAATTAAAATATACTACTAAACCAAATACGGTATAAGTGTATCAATCCAAAACATTATCGATTATAATTTGTTAGAAAAAATCGCAAGATACCGGATTGATAAGCGGAGAATCGCTCGGAGAAAAAGTTAGGTACGTGATTTATGATTTATGAGAAACACAAAACAAAACTATGTTTTAATTAAAAGAAAGTATAATGGTGGTAAAAAATAGTTGAAATGATTGCCTATCTTCTAAGTGCAATGCAAATTGATATAGTGTGTAACATGCAGAAATACGTTGAATAAAAAACTTAAAAACAAAAAATTTACATAACTAACCCATTTATTTCCATTTGCAGACTTGGAGCTTATAGACATTGAGAGGAAGAATATATGTCTAACATATATTGAGCACATGCTACTTTGTAACAACAAAAGCTTAAAAATATACCAAACATGCCATACCCTAACGAGATGTTAACAATGGGCAACTACAATGATTGGTGTATGATGAGTTGAAATACAACAAAGGCGAATTAAGAATACAAAGACCTGAACGCTTTACAAGACACCGACACACGAACAAAAAGACATATACCGAACAGTAATGGACGCTGTTACACATGAAAAAGGAGGAATGTACTTTTTCTACGGATATGGTGGGACCGGTAAAACATACCTATACAAAACATTATCCGTCGCATTAAGATCAAAAGGCGAAATAGTCATAAACGTTGCATCAAGCGGCATCGCATCACTTTTGTTAGAAGGTGGAAGGACTGTACATTCTCGATTCGCAATCCCTATAAACGTAGTGGAAGATTCAGTATGTCATATTCTAGCAGACAGCGACCTAGCCGAATTGCTAAGAATGTGTAAACTGATAATATGGGATGAGGCTCCTATGACACACATACACTATTATGAGGCATTCGATAGGACACTAAGAGACATATGCGGGACGTCCACATTCGAACAATCGAGAAAAGTCTTTGGAGGTAAAGTGGTTCTCTTTGGCGGAGACTTCCGCAAATATTGCCGATGGTTACAAGCGGCACCGACATGATGTCGTACATGCGTCGATCAACGCTCATATCTGTGGCAACATTGCAAAGTCATGCGGTTGACTATAAACATTAGGCTTGGAGCAGGATCAAGTAACTTTGAGAGAAAAGAAATACAAGACTTTATGGATTGGATATTAAGCATAGGAAACGGACGATCGGTGGAAAGAACGGCGGAGAAGCGACGGTTGAATTCCACGATGATATGTTGATGCAGTTCGACGACCATATCGCTACAATTATCGAACAAACCTACCCGAATTTGGTGCAAAACCTCTACAGCCCAAAATTCTTCCAAGAAAAAGCAATCCTCGCACCGACTCATGAGCTTGTGGATATGATCAACGATCGAATGCTACAAAAACTACCAGGAGAATCAAAGACATACGACAGCTACGACGTAGTTGGTATTATCGATATGGATTCGAACTTCAACGAGTCACTTTACACAACTGAGTTCCTAAATAGCATTCGAATTGCAGGCCTTCCACACCATTCTATAACATTTAAAATAGGAGCTCCTGTTATGTGCATGAGAAACATAGATCAAACAGTGGGATTATGCAACAGAACAAGGCTTCAAGTGCTGAGGATGGGCGTCAACATAATAGAAGCCAAGATTATATTAGGCGGTAATGTAGGTACAATTTGCGCAATCCCAAGGATGGTGTTAAACCCTTCTGATAATAAGATGCCGTTTAAATTAAATTGTAGACAATTCCCAGTCGCATTGTGTTTTCCAATGACCATAAACAAAAGTCAAGGACAAACATTAACACAAGTTGGATTGTTTCTACAACGCCCGGTTTTTCTCACGACCAACTATACGTAAATTGTTTCAAGGGTCAAGCAGACAAGGATTGAAGATTTTATCTTTGTGATGAAGAAGGAAGTACGCAAAATCAACTACTAATGTTGTGTACAAAGAAGCTTTGTTTAGAATTTAAGTCCATTGTTATATGACTTTTATACATTTTCGTTATCTAAACTTTACAAACAATCGTCCATTCATTAACGGGCAAAATTCTATCTGACGCCTTACTAACTATCCATCATTTTACATAAACAATGGGTGAATTTGGGTTTGTAAAATTAGCTAAAAGGAAAGCGGCCAAGCGGGTTCAGAGTTATAGGAAATTCGAAAAAAAGTTTTTCTAGGCAACCTCCTAATCCTATTATTCAAGCTTTACATTTTTGTGCAAATAATAAATTTAATTATACGAACTTAACGACATCATTATTTAAACAAATGTAATCATAGGTACAAAAAAATGTTTGCTACGCCACCTGAACAACCTGCATTCACTTCAATTCCTTCCCTATTGAATCTGAATATTTGAATCTCTAAATCTGAATAGCAAATATACTAATGTTTTAGTGTGTCAGGTGTCAACTTAGCTATACATGCTTCAGCGTGTATACCGGTTTCGAGGATGCCAACAGAGACAAATACCTGATGATTTAGACCATCCAAATACATAGACATGATGTCTGTGGCAATTTAAAACCATAGTTTAAAGTTTAATGACCCATACATAAGACACATTAACTTATAACCACCTTATCAGGTAGCATTGTTCAAAAGACTATCATCACAGACACAAGCACACAGAAATTAAACCTATACCACCAAATAAACCAAAACATTAAATATGTTCCCATCCAACATACTAACGGTTTCGTCTGATACGGTACCAAAATATATTCTACCATCCAAACCATCTTCTTCTAACACATATGGAACAATGGAATCATCACCGGTTTACGTACATTCACCGTTTGCTTTTCATCCTTTACCATCCTCATAAGTTTGAACCTTACAGTTTTGTCTTTGTCCCACTCGCACCTCTTCTCAACATTCTTCCAATTAGTTTTGATGGTCACATGATTTTTACTGTCAAGCCTATCTTTATGTTTTTCCTAGTCCACAATCACATAGAAAGATTCTTCATGGTGTATCAGAAATGCGTTGTGGTACTTATACATTTCATAAGGCCCAGCAAAATCCCATGGTATTATCTGCATTCAACAAATGATTTCCATATACAAAACATAAGTAAATGCACTATCCAAAAAGTAACACGAAACTGTATGTTGCAAACGTAAAACATTCTCGCATTAAATATATCAAACGCTTACTAGCCGACCTCTGTCAGTTACGTAATCCACAACATCTTGATAAAAGCAGTCTTTCTCATCATCATGAACGGAGTGATTAAACCATTCACTTTTATGTTTCATACGAGGATCTACATTTGCAAGATCGCAATGACATTAAAAGATGCAACTATATTATTATCAATCTTTAAAAAGCAAAGAAACACATGTTCTTGAAAATTACAATCTAATAACATACCTTTGTCAATGGAGCTTTTTTTGAAAGGTTTTTCGGCGTTCAAAATTACACGCGGTATGTTCTCCAACCGCATTCCTAAACCATCGTCAGAAAATGAAATCATAGACACAGTAGCTTCTTCAATCTCAGTGAACACCATATGCGATCCAACCTTCAGTCCTTCCAAAAAAACCAGCAAATCCCATCCAACTCCACTAAAAACATGTCCGTGTGTGTTACCAGGAAGAGGAATGTGATTCTGTGTGGCGGTCGAAGCCAGCCGGCCGCTCACCATAACTCTGACTCTCTTAATTTGTGGCAGAAATTGTTGAGGAAGCAGCTGCATAACAAAGTAAATATGTCTTAAACATATTATATACAATTTTAATTAAAGTATGACCATCAATAAATTAACGGAAAATTACTTACATCTGACTGGTCAAGGCTTCCCAACATACCAAAGCAGCGCCTTTTACGAGTTCCTACATCAGCATTCTTATATCCACCAATTTCTGCACCAGCATTATCATACGCAGTTACATAGTACATGTCTTCTCCTTGACGTATGAAATGTAGTATTGACACGTTCCGGTAACGACTCTCATCAACAAATTGCTTCCATTCGTCCGACCACAGAGCATAAAGGTTACCGGGTACTTTCTTGAGCCATACTTTGTGCATTGTACATTTGTTGTGAATTAAATACAGCCATGGACTGCCTGTGTACAGCTCATCCGTAAAGACACTTGGTAGTATCTGCATTCAACAACGCACAACGTAAATTTATTTTAAGTTTCGTGATATCCATATTGGTAAATTTAGTAACATATATATTATAAGTAACAATGGGTAAAAATTACCTGCAGTGTTCTAAAGTTTCGTGTGTTTGCCGGCACGATAAATTGAGTCGTCATTCTATTTAATCAAAAAATAAACGTCTATTAGAAGGAACTCTCAAGTTTTCAAAAACTACAATGTTATACTAAAAGCATGATTCAATAACCCATCTTATACAACAATGTTATTTCCGAACATCTCCCTTTCAATCCAAAAAACTTTTTTCGTATTAATTTATGTTACAAGGCTACAAACACAAGTAGTATTCAGCCAATTGTAGATCACGGGCTTTTACCTTTTCTGCATGAAATACAACTTTCAAACAAATATTATACTCCACAATGCTTTACGAAATCTATATGCCAATATCCTATGATACTTTATATGTCTTACTTTCATCGGATCAACGAATTAATGCCTTTTACCTTTATCAATAACTATGTTAAATCTATTTCTAACTTATATCATGTAAAGACTTAACCCGTTTTATTTCAACAAAACCTAACTAGCAATAATAGTTCAATTTTTGAGATTTTAACCATATGAAACATCTACCATCATTAACATAATCATTAACTCATTCAACATGTTTCATCATCGATGATACTAATAACAAATATAATCTAGCCACTAATTGATCTTCATTAAAAATATTTATTCCTTCAACTAAAATCATATACTAAAATAAACAAGTTGTTAAAACAAATCATAATATCAACGAAAAATCATCAGTCATATTACAAAATTCACCATACATCTTCATTTAACCAAATATCATAACTTACCAGTTGATCGTCCCTATTATTACTAAAAACCCTGTTTCTTGATGAGTATGCACAAATATGATAACTAACTTCTTTAACTTTACTACTCTACTACACATGCATTCAAGATCGAAAGATATATCGCAGTTTCAAGATCATCTTAATAATCATTCTAACAATGCTATAATCATTCAAAGATTGATAGATCAAGTAATAGTACTGCATCAAAAACAAGGAAAAAATTAAAAAAAAAACAAACATATATGATACCCTAAAACCAAAACGAACCTGTTCTTGATGGCTTCTTCGAGAAGATAGAGTAGGTGGGATGAAGAGAGTAAACCAAAAGTCAAGATATATAATGGAAAGAAAAATCATACCGATAATCTTTGTATACACAAATATCAACTTCTTTTAGCAATGATGATATGCATTGATAGCAGTAATATATTTTCTTTTCTGTATTATGTACAATTCTTTAAAAACACACACAAATAAAATAAATACATCTTTTAAAATTGAGTGGTATTTTCTAACTTACAAAATGATAGGTAATATACAAATATAATAAAAATTCATCTATTCATTCGTAAAATATCGCAAACCTGAAATTTACAAGTTCCGTATCATCAAATTATGGTGATCATTGAAATAGGACCTATTTAAGCAACCAATGATATAATACATTAGTTAAACGACATGTGTTTATGATTTGTATGTCATTATATTGTTTTAAGTCTCCGAACAATACGTTTATAAACAACAAACAAAATCCTTTTTGTACATCATATTTATACTTATGACGGTTTACTTATTAAAAAAAAACAAACAAACTAACAATGTTTTTTAAACAAGTCTCAAAAGCTTCAAGTTAACTAAATAACAAGGTTTAGTTAACATTACTTTACTAACATGCTTTTACGTGATAAATTTTTAATGTGTTTATATTTTAAATGTTATTATCTTACTTGACAGAAGCTTAGGTTGAGATAAGACCATCTCCATTGTTTGCACTAAATGTCTATGTTTCAGGAATGAAGTGCATACCAAACTATAAATAAACAAACATTGAAGAAACGTTGCCACTATATTTACTACTGCTACTAATTTACTTATGTAAATAGAAAAACAGTATATAAACCGCTACACTATATTTTACAATCATACTATTCAACATATTTAAAATCAAACGTTTATGTTACATATTTATAATTTACATATAAAAAAAATACAAACATACACTAACTATAATTGTTTCATTACATTTTTATAATTTACATGGACACAAACAATAACATTATTTATAAATATTAAAAAACTTACTTATGTAAATAGAAAAACAGTATATAAACGCTACACTATATTTTACAATCATACTATTCAACATATTTAAAATCAAACGTTTATGTTACATATTTATAATTTACATATAAAAACAAATACAAACATACACTAACTATAATTGTTTCATTACGTTTTTATAATTTACAAAGACACAAACAATAACATTATTTATAAATATTAACAAAACAAAATTTAAAAAAACTAAAAATCAAAACAAAAACAAAATTATTTAAAGGTTATTGTTAACAATTCTAAATAAAGTATTTTAATTCACAATGAACAACAAACAAAAATTATAAGTTATGCCGCCCATTGGGGCTTCAAAACTAGTATATATATATATATATATATATATATATATATATATATATATATATATATATATATATATATATATATATATATATATATATATAATACCTTGATACGCACCTAACGGCGGTTTCTAATTCAACCAAATTTCGGCGGTGAATAATTTTTTTCTACATATTGTTTTATAGCGTAAAGGAATTATTTTCCGGTAATATCGTTTTTATTTGCAATGTTTTTATAATGTCATGGTTGCATTGCTTTCTTGATAGTGTCATTTTAAGTTGTAATAGTCAATTAAAACTATAATTATAATAGATTCTAGCGTTGTATTTAATAGCCGAGTACACGCACTTGGCTGCAGTGGTGTCAAGCTTTTAACGAAATTTCATCAGCGAATAATTTTCTTGCGGCCAACTGTATTTCTAGCGATAGAAACTTATTTCCATTTTTTTTCCGTCGACAATGTATACTTTTCAAAAGAAATTGGGTAGCGTCGATCTGTGTGTGAGTTTTCATTTCGATGGCATTATTTTACCTGCATTCGTCGATAAAAGCTTGAACCGCAAAAAATAATTATCACAATAATTGTGCATGCTCTTTTTGGTTATCGTCGATTCAATGAACTTTTAGGTAATAGTCATCTTTGCGTGCGTCTTTGTTACTCACAAAATTTTTCTTTTCATATATTTCTGTTTTTATATTATAATAGCATCCATAAATGCATAAAGTGGTAGAAAGTTTTTTACTATTATAAAAAGTATCTTTAAAGAGTTTTTGGCATTGCAACCAAGGCTTTTTGGAAAGCTTTTACACAAAGACACGGTAAAGCTCAATTTTTTGCTCCAAGCTTTGGTCACTAAATATTTTAAGCATTAAAGCATCAAGTTTTTAAGACTTAGTACACATATATTGTTTAGATTACTTAATATGTTGTTTAGATTATTTATTTATTTTATTTTATTTACTTTTACTTAGGTTATCAGGGTTTATCCATGATCATATGGTTTGTATGGTAAAAATTCTTTTTAGCATAATCCGTACTATTTAATGAAAATATTTGGCAATTGTATAGCTTGTCTAAATGTATCAATTTTTTCCTACAGATCTTTTTCGCTAATGTGTAAGAAAATCATGATACATTACTAATTTTTTGAAAAACTAATATTATTTGTTCGTTTGATACATGTAGTATCTATTTCTTTATTCTACATCAATTGATATTTTGTTTCAAGATATATTTTATTCAAGTAAAGTTAGTTTAGTGTGAAATTACATTGAACTATTGGTCAAAAGCTAGTAGGCTATAGAAGTTAAATATCTCAAAAATTCTTGAAAATGAAATTACGACCGATCTAGGATTTGGGATAAAGTGAACACTTTTCTTTTTCTTTGGTCAAATTAAAAGCACCCTATCTTCTGACAAACACTTCTTACACATAACACACATTCTAAGAAAAGTACATACACTTTAATTGAAAAAGATTCAAAATCTACGAGTTTAAACTTTTTAAAATGTTCAAATTTTATTTTTATTATACAACAAAGCTTAAATCAAGTTTATACAACAAATTAACAAAAAAAAAAAAAAAAAAAAAAAATCAACGTCGTACACAAACAAAGTAATACAAACAATACTATATTACAATTTTGTACAAACAAAGTAATACAAACAACACAAGTTCATTCAATCAAATTAACAAAAACAAATTTTAAACAGACCATACAAATTCCGGCATAAGCGGCGGCGACAACAAATTACATGTCGTTGGCGGCGTGAGCAAAATCTATTAATCGTTTCTTCAAAATAATAGATCTAAGTGAAAAGAGCCTTCAAAACTTATCAAACCATATAGATCTATAAAATCAACAAAGCAACGAGTTGCTTAACTCTATATAATCATAGATATTAAGTGTGAGATAACTTCTGAGGTCAAGGAAAACAACAAAGCGTATCAATCTTTTCATACGGCAAAAGTGAAAAATGCATCTTTTGGTTGAGGTTTTAGTAACTCAAAGAATTAGACATTACAGATTTAACTTTCATGACTTGTTTGTTTATAGTGTTTGGATGACGTTAACAGTGTTTCCTCAAATGTATTCATCATCCAATCTATCACCTAACATGAAATATGATGTATGTCTACTAATCATTTGTTCAAAAAATGTAGATCTACTAAAAAAATTGAAAAAATACCTCAAAATTTAGACCATAAACTTGATAACAAATTGTAAATAATAAAAGTTAATAACATTTACACACTAACCCTTCAAAAAAATGCAAACAACTCTAATGATGAATCCTAAATTTTCCGGCAACACAGCGGCAAGGCAGCTATTTACGCAACTCAACAACCCGGCAAGGCAAAGATAAAGGCGGCCGGTGGTGACAATTGCAATAGTGGCGGCGAGGCGGCGGCGTAAAAAAACCCATAAGCGTTATAAAATCGGATCTACAATTGAAAATTATAGATCTATCAAAAAAAAATCTTCAAAACTTCATTAATATAAATAGATTTATAAAAAAAACTCAAAAAATACCTAAAATGATTTGATGGTCGTGGGTCTAGGGGTGGCGTGGCGTCGTCTATTGTCGGCTGTTGTCGGCGGGTGGTGGCGGCTTCAAGTGGTGGTGGTGTTTTTGTCGCGCCAGGTACAGTGGAAGAAACTAGGCAGTGGAAGAAATTTGTGTGTGTTTTTAGTGTGGGAGATAGGAGTGTTTTGTGTAAGAAATAAAGTGAAAGTAAATGGTATTGAGGGTGAGTTTGGATGGGGTATTTGTTTGTATAGTGGGTTTATGTGGTTTTGTTGGTTTGTTATTTTTAGGGTTGGATATTGGTTTGGTGTGTGTGTAAATTTAGGTTTTGACTTAGGTTTGTATTATTTGAATCTTAATGTTTAGGTTCGGAGTTAGGAATAGGATATTCATGCTTTATAAGAGATATATATATATATATATATATATATATATATATATATATATATATATATATATATATATATGTATATATATATGTATATATATATATATATATTTAAAATATTTTATAGGAGATTGCCTTGATCATTTTTCCTATGCGGTAATTGCATTATATGGTCGAGAGTTCTTACGTAGGCCGACAACCCATGACGTTGCACGGTTATTCGAGGCACATCAAGAAAAACATCACATTCCTGGAATGCTTGGTAGCATTGATTGTACACATTTCGTTTTGAGAAATTGTCCTAGGCATTTGAGAGGCCAATATAAAAGAGGTGATCACCAATGCCGACTATTATGCTTGAAGCCGTCGCTTCAAATGATTTGTGGTTTTGGCATTCGTTTTTGGTCCTCCGGTGCAAATAATGACATCATTTGTTTTGAATCAATCTCGTTGTATCTTCTTGAGTGAAATGGAATGGCGTAAGCAGTTCATTCTTGTAATGGACGGCTTTACAAACGTGGATATTATCTTACCGATGGAATCTATCCTACGTATTCAACGTTGGTTAAAGCATATAAGTTTCCCACTGACCCGAAGGAAAAGAGATTCAAGAAGCTACAAGGGTCTGCAAGAAAGGATGTCGAACGAGCTTTTGGGCGTCTTAAGAGAAAATGGATGATTCTTAGTCGTCCTCTAAGGGCTATGTCGGTCGAAAAGAATCAACTCCTCGTTTATGCGTGTATTATACTATGCAATATGATTTTAAAAGGCAGCGAGATGGCAATATCACGGTTCATATAATGGATCGGTGGTGGCGCCCGATTTCACGATGGCGATGCACTACTGAGGAGTTAATCGGCGAAGATATCCATAATCGTCTACGATATGATCTTCACGAGCATGTAGCAGCTCTAGACTTAGCATACCTCGATGACCAGTATAATTTTATTTTTATTTCAACGGTGATGTAATTTTTTTTTACGTATTATGTAATTTTTTTTATTATTAATGAAATATTACGTTTTTATTTAATTGTTTATTATAATTATGAATTAAAAAAAAATTAAAAAAAATGAGTGAGGTATGGAATGACCATTGCCATTAAAAAATTATGGTGAAGTATGAGTAAGGTATGAGATTAGGCGGAATGATATTATTGGTGGGTGGTGAGGTATGATGAGTGACCATTGTCACCCCCTTACTACGAGAATTTGATCTGTGTTTGATCTAGGAGAAAGAAAACTAAGTTAGCACTAATATGGCGGGGCTGTTTGTGGTCTAAGTCTTGGTGTGATATTATTACTAGGGTTAAGGCCACGGATAACCTATGAACTTACCAAAATTTTGAATTATAGGTTACGGACTTTATAGAATACCATTATTACCATCCAAACTTTTACAAATTTTCACATATGGGTAATTTACTTTTATTTGGTCCCTCGTATGAGAATGTACTTTTATCTCGGTCCCACATATGGGTAATATACTTTTACAAAATATCACTTATAGGTAACATTTTCTAGTACAAAAAGTTTGGATAGTGATAATAGCATTTTATAAAGTCACTAACTTATAATTGAAAATTTTGGTAAGTTCATGGGTTATTCGTAGACTTAACCCTCACTACTATCAGTCTTGTATCATAAGTTTCTTAGAAAAGTTGACACTAAGTTTGAATACAACTAATTAACCTTAATATAACTCAAATCATAATTTGTTTTAAATCTTCTTTTTTTTTTTTTTTTTTTTTTTTTTTTAAGTATGGATGAGCATTTTAACCCGATTACGGTACGTCTTGAACCGTCTTGGTTCCAACCACACGGTATAGTGCGAGGACTCGAAATTAAGGAGGAAAATATTGATACCTTCGAAAATGATGCGGGATAAGCAGAAAATCTCGATTTTGAAAGCGGTTATTTTTTAATAAACTTTCAAATCAAAATAATCCTATTAGTATCTCCCATGAATACTACACTTGAAAAAACAGCCACAAATTCAAATACAAAATTGGAGAAAAAAGGCTCATAAACCTTCTCACGGCAACCATTGACACTTTACAAATCCTCCCAAAAATAAACCGTAACCTATAATCGGTTACTAAATTTATCAATTTTACATCGATTTACTATCCGATATCATCAATCATATTTTAGTAAAATTAATGATTTATTTTTAATGAGTTTTTTTTAATTCTAAATTATGTGTATCTTTGTTACATACAAGTGTGAACATGTGTTTGACATTATTCACTCACAATTTATGCTTGTTAATTAATTTTGTTTGTTCAAGACGAAATATAAATAACAATATATGTTATTTGGTTTGTTTATTTTGGTTTTTAAATGGAAAAAATCGAATACGTATCATTTTTCCGATGCTATCTTTGAGCGGAATCCCGTTCACTACTATACTTGTATATACTTTTATGCTTGGGAAAATATGGTATCATCAATTCGATACCGGTTTGGTATGGGATTGATATCGAGCTCATGCTAGTGTTAAGGTATCATATATCATCATGCAACATGGATAATCTATTCATCATAACATGAATTTAGGGCATGTTTGGTTGAGGTATATGGGTATGAGTCTATAACTTTGAAAGTTATTAATGTTGTTTGGTTGGTTATGGGGCCCACCATGATGGCGAGGATACTCAAATATGAATGTTTCCTCATATCTTATGTGTGTGGGTTGTTTTATCATCCTCCATTATTATTACGCCATATACCAACACTCATACCAATTGTAATTTATAGCAACAAACCAAGCGCACCATAAATCTCTTAGCGCGCATTTTAAAAGATTTGTATTTGTTAAACGCAAATCTCAACAGCTAATATGCTAACATGCATGAGTAATCACTTTTTAAATTATGATTTTGCAAGGACAATGCATACTCATGATTTTCAAATACTATACGTACGTTATTGGAAGACTTATTTGGGTGATCTTTTACAATTGACAACCAACCACTCATGGTCTACCATCCTTATTCCTTAATCATGAAGTGTTGAACATAGCAACATCATAAATCACATTCGATGCGTACGTTATTACATGTCGAGGGACAAAAACAATACCACAACAAATGTACATGTGCATTTATGAAAAACTAAGCATGATTGTAACACTTTTTTAAAAAAAAAAATGCATATATCTCTCCAAAAGTGAATAATTGCATATATATTCTTAGTACAAGTTTTTAATGCACATGATATAATGGCTTTTATGCATGCAAATGATATATATGCAATTTTGCATCTTTGAAGGTATATATATGCAAATGCCCTCATTTTTTTGTTGGGCCATTAGCTTTCAAAAAAGTTATAATCTTTTACAAAACTAATTGATATGCTATCTCATCATGCCTTTAAATTTATAAAGCTAAGATATCCAAGGATCAACACATACTAACGGGCAGAGAACCCGATCAGATGTAGTAAGAACTAGGTAAATCCGAGTGTCGTCCCAAGAGAGCCGTTGTCTGAAAGAACTAAGGTACTGCGATATAAATGAGATAAAATAATAGTGATATGATAAAATAGATAAAAATATCACAATTAAACAGGAGTAGAAATTAGAACAAAGCAGTAAGAGAATAAAGCTTAACAAAGGTTTTAGATATGTTTTAATTATCAATTCTCAAGTTCAATATAGTAGGTAAATATCACTAGACTCCTTTGGTCAATTCGTCTAGCCTATGGTTCTTAGACTCCTCACCAAGATGATTATAGGTCACCCGAGATTATTCAGCAATCTAATAGCAGTCATTAACGCTCAGTTCTTGAGTTTTGTCATTAAAGAAAATGGAAGTAAAGTAAAGTAAAACACTTTACTTCCTTTTCCGCCACTTTTGGAGAAACAAAATCACCCAAATTACACTAACTTTACTTCCATTTCCTTTTCTTTTCCTCCTTAAGTAAAACTCAAGAACACAATGTGGAGTAAATATCTTCACTTTACTTCCTTTCATTTTCTTTTCTTTAATGATCCGACTCGAGAACACAGCGTAAGTAGCAAATCTACTAGACCTAGTTATGGAAACCCGACCGTTAGGATTTTAGATTTCATAGCTTCTTAAATACCTCCACTTGATGGGTGATCCTTTGGTCAATTCGCACACAAAGGATGGTTGTACTATGGTTAATTTCTTCCATTCTTCCCAATCTAGTGAGTTGGGGTCCTTTGGTCAATTCTCCCATCCCACTAGATACCAACAAGCTTATAGCATTACCAAAACTAGCGATCTATAAAAAGGCTAAGTAGATGTCTATAAAGAGTGGTAAAGAGAATAAATAACATAACCAAAAACTTGAATTTATAACATGAATTCATAGTATGATCTCTAGAAAAACATAAAAGAATTCAAAATCGAATACAAAGGAAATCGTAGACGAGAACTTCGTTCTTCATACTCCTAATCCATAATTCTTCTTCATGGATGCTCTCCCAAACCCTAATTCAAGTTACGGGTAACTCTATGAAATAGTTACGCCGTAATTCATCTTAAACAAACATTATTCGATGCTTATCCGGGATTACGGCGTAACCTTTGCGGCGGTTACGTAGTAATCTTCATAACACATCTTGAGTATCAATTCGCCGTAACCTTAGGCGATGGTTCTGGGTAGTCTTCATAACTAGATTCGATGTGGTAATTACCGTAACCTTATCGATGGTTACAACGTAGTCTTCATAAATGTAATCACGGCGTAACTTGAACTTTTACGTTGTAATCTTCGTGATATAAGCGTGATACATCTTGAGCCCAATTTCGTCAAATACCGCTTCTCATTCGATAATTACTTCCTGAAACAAAATAATAAGAAATAAGGGCGAATCTAATAACATTTAAAACATAATACTTCAATAAATGGGAAAATTAACACTTAGAAAATCAGGATTATTTGATGGTATCAAATATCCCCTTACTTAAACTCTACTTGCCATCAAGTAGACCTTTAGATTATATGTAAAATAACACATTCCTCGAGTAAATTGAAGAACATGCAGTTAAGAGTTCTCATGCTAGAATAATTTTAGAGCCGAACATCTCAAAAATGGGGAACGAAACACTCTACATTGATCCTAATCTAAGTGTTTAATTTCGGGGTGATCACTAAATTGCACTGACATAGTAAGTATTCTACCATAGGCTTGGCGATTACACAAAATTCCACAACTAGAGCTAAGGTCAAGACAGTCTTTAGAAGGCAATGTTGGGTTATAATTTTGCATAGGTTTAGGTTGATGTGTCACTACTAATGTGCCACAGCAAAGTGGACAAAATCAATGATACATGACCAAATCAATGATCAAGACACCAATGATTGCTCGCTTCATCACCTAGACACGCTTCATGACTAAAGGGTAAGGTAAGACATGGTGATAACGCTACACGCATCGTTCGGGGTCAAGGAAACTTCCTTTTCTTCGAGCAAGTTTTATAACACCCTAGACAGTGAACCTAATCATTGTAGTGTAGTAATTAGGGTAAGCCACGGGTATTGATATCGTTCTCTAGGGGAATAGGAATGCTAGTAAGGAGTTACTACGCTAAGGTTAAGGTTGAGGAACATTACTTTTGTATTTTTATGTTTTATGAAATGGAAAGGTACGAATCTCGGGTATTGGATTTGGGGGGTTGGTATTTCTACCGATTACTCTACTATTATCTAATTATCTAAACTAAGGTTATGGGAGTCTATGTCTAATTAATGTGTGATCGTATGATAGTTTAAAGATGTGTTTACTTAGGTTGTACTACTCCTTAATTATCTCCTATTGATGGTTGAGTTGTCACGTCTTATTCTTAGTTGCGTTGTGTGTCTAAAGTTGTAGGGTATCGTTTCTCCCTAACTCTTTGAACTTACCAAAGGGTCTCGTCTACAAACCCACTAGGGATGATAAACTCTTACTCTAAGGCACTCTTTGGATGGTTTAGCCTACAACTACTCGGTAATTATATTCTAAGGTTCACAAAGATGAATCAAGCATTAAGTACACAACGAATGACCTATCGCATTACTAGATCATTAATCAACTAAGATAAGAAACAACCAATCAATATTCAATAATTAAGTTTCATACTTCTAAGCAAACACACAAATAAATTAGCCGGACATGGAGAACATGCAAGCATACACACAAATAATCAAAGACATAATTGAATTAATGAAGTAAATACTTATCTTGATGTAAGATAGGGTTTAAAACCTAAAATCTTGTACAAGACACCTTAGGTTCGGTTTTAGGTTTTCACTCCAAAGACTCTCCTAAAAGCGAAAAATTCGGATTCTATATATAAGATTACATATGCGACGTAGCGTCACCTTATGTTTCGTGACCCGTCGTGTCGCCGTCATTAGGGTTTCGTCTTGGCCACGTTAACCTTGCGGCGTCACCTTATGTCCGTGTGCCGTCCTCTTGACCGGCGTCGTGCGGATTGCATCTAGGCCGTCGAGTAGCGACGGCCTACTCTTTACAAGCGGGCGTCGTCACTTGAAAATCTGAGTTTGGGTCTGAACCGTCACAACAATTTTGGACGGCGTCACAACTTTTGGCACCGTCGCCTTCTAATTCGGCATTGTGAGTGTCTCGATTTTGACTTTGGCCATTTTCTTCATATATTCGCGTCTTTTCGTCCAAATAAGTGCCATTCCGGCATTTTGCCTTCAAGAGACCTAAAAGTGAAAAGGAGCGATATTAAGCAATAACGGATACAAAAGTGATCCAATAAGGGCTAAAACGACCCTCAAAATGGTACCTTTTAAAACCTTATCAAATATCCCTACACTTGTTATTTGCTTGTCCTCAAGCAAATGTGCTTTTAACCAATTAATTTATAAGTTAGAGGTCATGAAGCATTAATTCAAAGCTGTCCACAACACATATAAGCCCCATAAAAGTCATAACAAGCACGGAAGTACATACTAGCACCTCACATGGGGTGTTTGGATACTCACATCTCTCTCGGTGTATATATGAAATATAACAAATAGGAAATGGAAGATAAACACTCATTAACGGTCCTAGTACATAGATTACCATAGGCTTGAGAATAGATCAAACCTCCATCGCTTGGGTAAGCACCTAGGAAAGACTATCAAAGAGGTCTTTTAAAGGGTTGTAATGTTAGGCTTACGGTGGGAGAACAAGGGTTTGGTGGGATAGGCTATTTAGTGGTGGTAAGTCAAAATCTCTATGTTAAATGCATACGAAGAATGGCGTTGCTAAGCCAAGACTCGACACTCTAAACTCTAGATAAGCGAAATAAACAAACATAAATTCAAAGATAGATGTAGGATGGTAGCCGTTTTTTTTTTTTTTTTTTTTTTTTTTTTTTTTAATTTTACACTCTATTTTTTCTTTTTCTCTTTTTTGTTTTCTTTTTCGATTTTTTTTTTTTTTTTTTTTTTTTTTTTTAATCATACACTTTTACTCTACCATCCTCTCGATAACATCAAAATACTAGGGATTTATAGGCACATCCCTACACTTAAGTTTTATTACTCTAACACTAATTTGACCCAATTGAAAAGATCAAAACACTTGGGGTACATTATTATGCAAACAAAGGGAATTTGAATTTTTAACGTTCCCTTCCGTCATTTCATAAACTTTAACTTTTCCCATGAATCCCAATCGTCCCAAAGCGTATACAAAGGATATGACTCGACTTAGCAACTTATGCAAGCAACTAGATAATTGAACTAAGGGTTTGGGGTGATAACAAACATTTGCACTAAAAGTGAGTGCATAAGGGTAGGCTAAAGGCGATTTGGGTGTATATTTGGGGTGGGGTGTAAACAATGCTCTTCATTGATATTCGGAAAAACCGAAACATCACGAGAACCGCGAAAAGGATAGGCTCGAGGGTTTAACTAGGGGTATCGTGTACTAAAGATGAGTACAACGCAAAGGGTGTGGGAATTACTCAACCGATATGGAAGAAGTAATTATATTACGGGTATCAAACAAGGGTTATCCTAATGCCTCTTATCATTTAGTTATTCCTAACTACACAAGTGTAGTCTCACTTGCGATCTCGAATGCATCACAAAACAAGTTCTAGAATCTAATATACTACAGGTTCACACTCTAAGCATTAAAGATGAATGCTTTAATTCCTATTAATCTAAGGCGATCCTCGCATTTTGGTGGAATTTGGGTGGTAAAGGGTTTTGTGCTAGTCATGCAACTTCCTATCCATGAGGCGCTTTTGTTAAGACTAATGGCCCACTCCTATATGTCATAAAAATTTTAAATTTGGTGCCAAAATTACCCTAACCGACATTTTCTCATGGTTTATTACACAATCACAATTGGACAAAGCAAATAGTCAAGGATAAGCATAGTTTCAAAGTTCCGTTTATTTTCCCTCCCTACACTTAAAGCGAACATTGTCCCCAATGTTCCCCGAAATATCAAAGTTATGATAAAGAAGGTAATTATAAGCGAAGAAACTAGTACTCCCTTATTAGCTCGGTAGGATCCGTGTAAAGTGGTGGTTAAATCCTTTCCAAGAAGAATTTATCGTGAAAAGCTCCTTCCAATCTTATGTAACTTCTTCTTGACAAACTAAACTGCACACTTGAAGACAACAAACGAAACCTTCGCGTAAAATCGGCGGTAATAATATATATAAGACTCGATTTAAACTAGGATATAATGCTTGTGGAATGGATGTTTCTGAATTTCTAAGAAAATTAAGACACGGAAAATTCCAAAAATTTATAAGTAGCTCGAAAGCGAGAAAAAGTAATCGATGTTTTACTCCTTCTGGCCGTCGGTTGTAATCTGGCCGCCGTCGGTTATCACGACAAAAAGCGGTGCGATTTTACGGAAAAATTCGGAAAATTTACATCTTTAGAATCGGAAAAATTTACGCAAAACATCCATTATGACTCGATACAAGCATTTGACTCGAACTAACAAACATAAATATCTTTTAGTTAATTGTTATTCTCATGTTTACGTTTCTTTTGAAAACGTGTGTAATCCTCCTACACTTATCCCTTATGTAAAATACCTTTATATGTAATTAAGGCGAGGTTAAAGACAAAATAAAGCATTTTTACAAATTCAAACATGAGAATAAACAATCAATAAGAGATATATGACACACAAATAAAAATGAAAAGGAAAAACACATGGGTTGCCTCCCGAAGCGCTTGTTTTGTTGAGTCACGAGCTGACTCTCTACTTATTTAACGGATAAAGGGAAGTTTTCCTACACTTAAGTTTAAGTGCGGGTGATAGTAGCGATACACACCCTTAGGGTGGAAATTTGCTACGTGAGGAGAGGTGATGGGTGATTTATATGCTCGAAGGGTGTGCTCCATTCATTATAACCTTATCTAAGTCTATTGGTGTAGCGGGTGAATCAAATCTCTCTCCTAAAATGGATCATCTTTTATCAACTTCAAAGATTCTTAGTTAAGGATCCATCTTGACCTAATAAACCGGTTTAAACCCATAGTGTTTCTTGTTATCAACCATGAATGGGTGATATAAGTGTGTAAGGTCATGGGTTACTCCTATATTAGCTTCCACTCTACATGGCCTAGAATCTACCACTTTTATCAAGCAACTACCGGACTATCTATTTTGATGGGTGGATTGGGGCCTAATTCAATTCAAGATTCACATCTAAAGGCGAAAAATTGGGTAAGGTTTTTGGTTGAGGCTCGGTTCATCAAAATTAGGGACTTCCCTAGGACTAGAGAGAGTCATGACAACAAGCATCTAAACCTACATTCTCTAGTGGCGTTTGGTCCAAGGTTCTCTATCAATCGGGTTCCTATAGTCTCTTCCACTTCTTAGGGTAAGTTATAGGTGATGTGTGCTCCTCAAGTGATGGTAGGACTTGTGGGTTATCCGATGGGATTGGATTTTCTACTCTATCCTCCATCTTATCAAGATCACCTATGTATTCATTTTGTCTCGTGGTAGCGCCTAACCATGACATGCACCTTGGCACCTCAACTCTAATCATCTCCTTTCTAAACAACCTTTCCGACCAAGTTTCCAAATTGAAAATAGGTCTAAAGATTCGTTTTTGGGTCCCATGTTCCACCTCTAAATTGGGCGTGAATCTCAAAGGTTTCCATGCAATTCGAACACCACGTCCCAAAGATCCCCATCCGCTACATAGTCAAGTCTCCTTTGGGTTTAGGTGGGCGTCTGAGTGTAAAAGAATTGTAGTGGAAACGATAAATCAATACCATGATAAAGGACTTTTTGTAATAAATATTTAATTGAGTCCACGCCTCGGAAAGGATTCATCATGATGTTCTTGGAACCTCAAGATCTCATTTTGGAGTGGAAGGGTAAATTATGTAGTAGATTTATTGATTGGGTGAAAGTTTTGCGATTCGCGTTCTCCATAACGGCTAACGGAATAATCATTGAAAATGGTTACGAACAAAGGTCACGAAGAAGGGGATAGACTACGAGGAAGCTAAAAATGAGAAAAATTTACTTGATAGGAATCAAGCAAAGAACCTAAGCGAGGTGGACTACTAACTAGCTATTCTATTCCCGGTGGCGTAAAAACTTGATAACGCTACGCGTCGTTCGGGGTCAAGGAAACTTCCTTTTCATCGAGCAAGTTTTATAACACCTAGGCGGTGAACCTAATCGTTGTAGTGTAGTAATTAGGGTAAGCCACGGGTATTGATATCGTTCTCTGGGGAATAGGAATGCTAGAAAGGAGTTACTACGCTAAGGTTAAGGTTGAGGAAGATTATTTTGTATTTTATGTTTTATGAAATGGAAAGGTACGAATCTCGGGTATTGGATTTGGGGGTTGGTATTTCTACCGATTACTCTACTATTATCTAATTATCTAAACTAAGGTTATGGGAGTCTATGTCTAATTAATGTGTGCTCGTATGACGGTTTAAAGATGTGTTTACTTAGGTTGTACTACTCCTTAATTATCTCCTATTGATGGTTGAGTTGTCACGTCTTATTCTTAGTTGCGTTGTGTGTCTAAAGTTGTAGGGTATCGTTTCTCCTAACTCTTTGAACTTACCAAAGGGTCTCGTCTACAAACCCACTAGGGATGATAAACTCTTACTCTAAGGCACTCTTTGGATGGTTTAGCCTCTGACTACTCGGTAATTATATTCTAAGGTTCACAAAGATGAATCAAGCATTAAGTACACAGCGAATGACCTATCGCATTACTAGATCATTAATCAACTAAGATAAGAAACAACCAATCAATATTCAATAATTAAGTTTCATACTTCCTAAGCAAACACACAAATAAATTAGCGGACATGGAGAACATGCAAGCATACACACAAATAATCAAAGAAATAATTGAATTAATGAAGTAAATACTTATCTTGATGTAAGATAGGGTTTAAAACCCTAAAATCTTGTACAAGACACCTTAGGTTCGGTTTAGGTTTTCACTCCAAAGACTCTCTAAAAGCGAAAAATTCGGATTCTATATATAAGATTACATATCGACGGCGCCACCTTATGTTTCGTGGCGCCGTCGTGTCGCCGTCATTAGGGTTTCGTCTTGGCGCGTTAACCTTGCGGCGTCACCTTATGTCGTGGCCGTCCTCTTGACCGGCGTCGTCGGATTGCATCTAGGCCGTCACGAGTAGCGACGGCCTACTCTTTTACAAGCGGGCGTCGTCACTTGAAAATCTGAGTTTTGGGTCTGAACCGTCACAACAATTTTCGGACGGCGTCGCAATTTAGCACCCGTCGCCTTCTAATTCGAACATTTGTGAGTGTCTCGATTTTGACTTTGGCCATTTTCTTCATATATTCGCGCCTTTTAGGTCCAAATAAGTGCCATTCCAACATTTTGCCTTCAAGAGACCTAAAAGTGAAAAGGAGCGATATTAAGCAATATGAGATACAAAGTGATCCAATAAGGGCTAAACGACCCCTCAAATGGTACCTTTTAAAACCTTATCACATGGGATATTTCAATGGGTGAAAAATAAAACAAAACAAATAGTCTTAGCTCAAAATCAAGTTGTCACCATGTAGGACCTTACTTTTATCAACCTTATCACAAACTCAACACGTTACCACTATACGCGTAGAAACACGTTAACCACAAACACAAACAAAGCGTAGAAATAAGGTGAGAAAGATGGTAACTTGATGTTAAAACCGTGTATGTGAGAGGAGAAAAGATGAACACAATAAGTTGTATATTCCAAAGAAAACACACACACACACACTTTCAGCACACCCCTCAAATGACCATTTGAGGGGTATTTCTCTCTAAATACATGATGCCTAAAAGGCTTTCTTATGGGCTTCGTGGGCTTGGACATGGGTTGGATTGGATATAAGGCAAGCAACTAAACTAATACCCATTTAGCTTAGTCCAATCCACGAGCCGTTGACTATTCTACCACGATATCTAACACACGTTACAAAGTTCCTAAGCGTGAATGACCATCATTTCTAATAAAAATATTAAGGCTAACAATCTCCCCTAAGGGTGGTCATTCAAATGATGCTCCACTTGATAAGGTCTTTACTTTTCTCGAGCTTGAACTTTGTGTGTAGATATAGAATAGTCTTGATTCATTGTTCCTTCATGCTTTGTGATCAATTAATGTGGTTGTCTGCGTTGTCAACTTCGTTGGTTTGGTGTCTCCACGTCTTTCTCCACCATGCTCACACTTCTATTTGTCTTTTGGTTACCAATGATGTAGTTCTAGTCTTTATACTTTGTAGATTCTTTGACATTGACGAAGAATCATCTTTGACTTTGTGTTGCCTTTGATTTTGATGAGAACTTTCATGTGTTGTTGGTATGAGCATGTGGAAAATATGCACGATCAATCCGCTCCGAGCTTCCATAAGAAGATAAACATAAAAGCAGGTTAGTAATAAGCGATTCGGCACTTACAAGTTTGAATTTTGAGGGTGTTAACGACATAGTGTGAAAACACGTCTCTAATTCTCCACAGAGGCCGTTCTGAGCTGGAGTCCCACAAGTGAGATAACGTGATATACGAAGTACATCTACGGTTTAGATGAGTCGAGGTACAAAAGCATCACCCACGGATTGTAGACCGTTTGAGACACACTAAGCGTAATCCACGGGAGTTACCAAAGTGACTGCTTTGTCGGGCTGCTTGATGTTGACCTGGCGGGAGTTTCCATTCAATCATTGAAGATCACGGATGTGAAACTTCTCATAAATGTTACGCGATTGCTAAGACTGCGTAGGACTCTAGAATATATCACTTGTGCCCTTATTGATGAGCGAAGCGATGTCATGTCAAGTGTTCCTATGAGATCTTTTGATGAATCTCGTGGCTCTAGACTCAATTAGTGCATTTTGGTTTTCTGAGCGGAGACTAGGAGAGGGTCTCTTTCTTCAATACCAACGATCTCTAAGAGAAAGTCGATAGATTATGTAGGGTTCCCAGTGAGAATGAAACAAATCCTTTTAAGAGGAATTGAGTAGCTAGAAGGTTTAGTGCGATGCGCACTTTGGGTCCATAGCGTCTTTGTCTTCAATACGGTGTCATCTAGTGACAACCTTGAGCAGATGAATTGAACCCGGTTTACGCCCTAAGGTTGAATATGGAGGCTATTTCTTTTCACCCTTTTCATTACATTTCTTTTAATTCTTCAACCCCTTCTTTCTCCTTTCTCACATTACTCCTTTTTCAATCATTCCTAAGGACATCTAATACTAACTATTTGTTATGTCCTTGGGTAGATCCCTCGACTCTGGCGGATCATATAATAATTTCCTATCCTTAGTCACCTTATAACTCCATGGTATCCTATTGTTGCCATAAAACTATTTTTCTTGAAAATCTCTCGAGTGTTTATGATAGAAAACATGTTTGAAATACTCTGTGAGTTTTATATTTTCGAAAACACTCCCCTTCACATGTGCTTATAAGTTTTGAAATCGCGCATAGAGGGTAGAGTTCGCACTTTTTGAATTGATCGACTTTAAATGAACAAGACCGATTCGAGACACGTTTACATCACTAGAGAACTAGCTTGAAATTATTACCCGTCTGGTCAAGTCCATAGAAAGTTTCTCGAGATGGTACATGATTCCTCGTCAATTCATTGGTTTCAATGAGTCGAGCTCATTTTGAGATTCAAACAACGATCATTAAACTTTTGATCACATTTTAATCACGTCTCCTCCCCTCAAAAATAGCATAGTCGTGATATTTTGATATCCTGATTAAAAATCATTTTAGAATCTATTAGGGAGACAAGCGGATATGATATAAGCATGAATTTGGAACATTTTTGTTTTGTACTCCCCTTTAATAAAGCATAATCAATTAAAGGGTTTTAGAGGGAGTTATCTTGAGCACAAAATATTTGAAAGATTTTGAAAATCTTTTGAACAATCTTGAAAAGGTGCTCAAGATGATGATGATTTCTCACCATTTTAAAATGTAGTGCCTTTGAGCGTACACTTCATTTTTTTTTCTAAAAGCACGAGTTTTGATTTGAAAATAATCAAAGTCATCATTTTGGTCCGGGTTTAAATCTTGAAGTATCTGAAAGCCATTTTATGAAGAAATTTTGAGAAGCGACATGTTTTAGAAAACAATTAAAGAACTCTCGTTCAACATCTGTACATTCCGTATCATTGTTGAATGACATTTCTAGAAGCGTACATAATATCGATTATCGAGAGACATGTCGTGAGAAGAATATTTTGGATTTTGATTTTATATTGTTTTTTTTTTGAAAATTTTATATTTTATATTCTTCTTTTGTTGGTTTTCAAATTTTGTATTTTGTTTTCAAAAATATTTACTGATGACTTTTTTGGAAAAAATCATTTTCACGAAAATTAGAAGGCGTTCTAACTCCTCGGGGTTAGGCTTAGCATTCAATTCATCGAACTAAATAGTCAAACCTTTCTTTTGGGAGGGCTTTGGTTAATAGATCGGCGAGTTGGTGTCGGTCTTCACGAAAAATAATTCATGAGTACCATTTTACGTACTCTTTGATGAAGTGATAGAGGACTACGATATGTAGTATTTGGTGATGAAAAGGATTGCATGATATGGCTATGGCACTTTTCGAGTCACAATACATAGGTATTTTATCGAAAGTAAAGCCATAATCTGTGAGTTGTGTTCTCATCCATAGAACTTGAGCACAACACGAGATAGAGACACATACTCGGACTTGGTTGATAGTGCGGTCAATCTTGTTTCTTTGAAGACCGGTGACTAACTTTTCACCTAAAATTGTGCTCCTCCGGATGTACTTTTTCGTAACTTGATCACTGCGTGGTCCGCATCCGAAAAGGCAATTAGATCAATCCGGATTCTTTCGGATACCAAAGTCCCATGTGAATGGATGTCTTGGTACCGAAAGATCCGTTTAACCTCTTTGAGGTGCGATTCGGTGAGCTTTGCACGAAACCATGCTAATAAGC